>NDFZ01004980.1:27776-200096 GCA_002192655.3 Mamestra configurata
GCCGCCGACTGGGCCGGCACCGACTCCAATAAGAACCTCAACGAGACCTGGCCCACCACGAATACGTTGCCCTCTAAGAAGGAGAAGTCGCCGCGGCCCGTGAAGTACGCGAAGTCGCTGGTGCACACGATAGGTGGGATCGGGCGGACGAAGCAGAAGGACAAGAAGGCCAAGGTAACGGAGGCCAAGAGCACGGAGCTGCTGCCCAGCGAGGAGCAGCAGTGGGCGTGGGCGGCGGCCGTGTCGCGGCGCGTGCAGGCCGAGGCCGAGGCCCGGCGCCGCCGCGAGGACGCCGAGCTGCAGCTGGCGCTGGCTCTGTCGCGCCAGGACAAGTGACCGCCGCCACACCTGGCTCGGGGCCCCGCGACCGACCTCGACGTTGCAAGCTCGCCTATTTATTGCATTTTCCTAATTCGTCCATGTTTGATTTTCGATATTTTTATGCGAGACGGGCGAGTGTAAATTGAAGGAGTATTTATAAATAAATATTTAACATTTTTACGTTGTTGATAGCGGCTGAGTTACGCTAGCGCATGGCAACGTGTTTCGGATGTTGCAACACATCTTCTATATGTGACGCGTACTAGACACGTATATGGAAGTAATCTCATTAGGAGATACTGCGACATTCGAAATCCCTTTTAGTCCTAACTGTGGCGAGCATACCGTTTGTCTAGTAAATAGTACATGTGGGTGCGTACAGAAATCACAAATAAAGCATACGAAGTGTCTGTTTACACTTTGTAAACAGACGTAAGTTGCTGATGCTTTTTAAGGACTGACTCACACCAAAGCGATGAAATATCGTGACAAAAACTTTATAATCGTATAATATGTCCGATAATTTAGAGCAGCTATCGCTTCGCTTTGATATGTGTCAGCTCTATAAACATTAATTTTATTAATAACGGCCGCCATCTTGAATTTATCGGAAAGGATGGGTATGTATATACATTTGATATTTCACTCGTTTTATTTAGTTAGATCGTTCAGCATTCCATTCGAGACGCGGAGTTGATTATTATGTAAAATATATTAAAATTATATTGCATATCTATATATCTAACTCATTGTAAATATGCGGTTTCTGTATATAATGGTTTATGCGATACTTAGGTATGGTAACTGCTTGGTTTCTGAAAATGTTATCAATGAATCTGAAAATTGACAGTAGATAATATAGTAGGATTTTCAGAAACCTGAGGTAAGAACTATGGATTAGGGAACAGTATAGCAAGCGTAGGACACACCTCACTTATCGATATTGATAATAGGTTTCTTCTCAACAAGCGTGCTCCATTTTCATCAGAAGGCCAATTCGTACTCAAAAAGCGTTCAAATCCAAGTCGCAATATCATCTCAGCGACAATCAGTGTCAAAGACTTGTCAAAATGTAGGGAAAGTAGTGTTTTAGAAAGAAAGTAAATAAAGAAAAAGAGTTTGTTTAGTTTTTGACTCTGCGACTGCGAACGCTCCATAAGGCCTACACCGGGACGGAATGGCAAAGGATTTTGCCATCGGTCAGCGCACACTAGCCGTTTACATACTGTAGCATTACAGCGGCCTACCAAGACATCCTGTGACGTTGCAAATGGACGGCGTTAATGTGGTGTGTATGTACTCCCACTTGCACTGCCTCACCCCGCGGCATGTCACGGCGTCCTTCGGCGTGCCGCTGCATACCGCAGTGCGCTGCGGCATCCCGCCGCGGGATCCCTTAGTGCGCTCTCCAATGCAGTGTAAAGGAATTCCATTCGATGCCACGGAATCAATTTAAAACATTGGAATGTATGTCGCATTCCTACTAGATGCGTTTGAATTTCCTTTTGTAAAAACCAATGCCCTTCCGTCCCGGTGTGCGTAAGCCCTTAGGAATACCAGAATTGTCCTCAAGGTGAGATAGTGGTCAAACGTGAGTTTTATAGCGGAAACCTTTAAGATCAGGTATGTATGTATTATATATATGTGAGGTATAGTACGGTGTGTCGCTTGGAGTATCGTGTACAGGAGTCGTTGAATACATTGTCGGTTTGTAAAACAGTCAGTTAGGATCGAAGTACGCTATATTGTGGGTCGATTTCTCAATAATCAAATAACTTATCTGAAGAAATTAAAAAAATAAGTCTGCTGTTATATTTATTTTTCAGATATAAGTTAACCGAGTTTTAAAAAATGACCCCTGAAAAGTTAGGTATTGTTTTAATAATGCACAGTTTTTTAAAGACTAGTTGATGTTTTAGTATCTAGATACAAATGTTGTATTTTGCTCTGCCTTTGAAAATAGTGCGCATTATTAAAACAATCTTTGAAAAAGTCGAACTAAGCTTGCCAAACAAACCTTTTAAATTTTAAAATTAACTAGTCAAGTGAAACAGCAAAACTTAATTATTATTAAAGATATGTCTACAACAACCCGCGGTTTGCCCGAGAAGAAATATAAGAGTTAACCTTACTAAAATAATCCTAATTTTAACCGCTGACTGTGCAAATCAACCGATAAAAAAATATTAGGTACAGATTATTTCACTAGTCAATTTGGAAGTTGCATGTTGGGGGCTCGAACAAAACATGGCGATTGGGCGTGTATATTAATCACCGCAGTCGTTGATGCACAGGTTGTTTCGGCTACTGGCCGGGTTGAAGGCAGAACGCTCAAGTAAAATAGTAAAAGTTGTACGAGATGATCATATCACAAGTTTAGACGTAGCACGTAAAGATGGCGTAGTTTTAAAGATGGTTAAGAAATGCAAACTGCTCACATCCGGACGGTTGCTGAAATAACCGGTGAAACATTGGACTATGGCGAAAATCTTAATTATAACTAATTTAAATGTACTAATGAAAAGTGTAATATATTGTTGTTTGCAATCGAGGCCTAATAGCTTCCTCACTATGTTGTATAGTCAGTTAGTTTATAATGTCGCGTTACGGACAATTCTCCGGCATTATGGATGGTCCTGGTTAACATCTGAAAAGAAAATGTACCGGTTATATTGATATAAGCCGTAAAATTGTCAGTAAACATGTACACAGGCGAGTTTAAATTAATTCACTCAAAAAATAATAAAGTTCTTAAACAAAAAGAGTGGGTTATTTTCTCGCGGTTGTATCATACATGAGATTTATTATGAGTATAAAAAGTTCAAATGTATTCCCATGTGCTAGAAAGAGACTACAGTATATCAGTCTCTTTCCCACGTACTGTAAAGTAACTATTAATGGTCCCATCGTAAAATAGAAACGTGCCACCCGAAACTGGTTCTTATGTGTATTAAAATAAGGTCTGCTATTTATTTCTCCTAAGGCTTTTCTCATTTGAAATCTGATGCAAATAGAGCCGAAAAGCCAAAGAAAAAGAACTTCAATACTTCGAATTAACGAATGCTTGCGTCAATAAAAGGCTCCAAATATTTATAATATAATTTTATTTCATATTAATGTGAAATTGCTTAATTAATAAAAAAATTACCATCGTCGACCTCGTAATTCTAAAAAACTTTGAAATTTCACCTGCAAAATGTCACTGAAACATTTTTGTGAAATACTGGGTTCATAATGCGTCGTGAGTTCAATATCTTTGCCGCCATTTTGAAACCAGTGCTACCCTGCCGGTACTTGTATATTAATAGTCACGTTGTAATTTAATTCAGCGTTAATTTTATTGTTTATTTTGTATAAATAGATAATTATTATTACTACTCCATGTCTGTGACATTGATTTTTACGTTCAAGTTTATTAATTTAATTTTAAATATTTAATATTAAAAACGTACCAATAATTGTCTGCATGCTTGTTAAGTCTGACTGAATTTAATTTTAATCTAACAAGAAAATAATATGTAAGTTTAAAAAAAAAGTGAGAAAAAATATCAATGTCACAAACATTTGTTTTGTATAGAAGGATGTGTATATGTGTTGTGTGTAAAAATTCCAATGTGAGAGATATGTGTGGCCAAGTACAACAGGTTTGTGCAAGTTCTGAGTGTCTGTTATTATTTTAAGGTCTTAATACACATGCCTGTAACTTGCACTAAGGTATGCAAGTAGCTTGCGAGTAACAGGGACGTGTATTTGAGACTTCATGTTAATAATTATAATTTTTAATTATGTTGGCAGTATACACTATGTATGCGGCGGGTATGTACGGTCGCATCTGCCACCTCGTGAAGGAATTCAGTTGTAAAATCGTGTAAGTGAAAAATATTATTTGGCTGTGGGTCGATGTCGGCAGTAAATGTTTGTTTTATATATTGTAACATTATAAAAGTTAATATAATACGAATGTCGCAACATACTCAATATTGTGAGGTTCTATTTACACGTGAAAATCGAATAATTAATGTTAAAACTATGAATACTCAACAGCAATTACTTGTAAAAGTTGGATGATACACTTCTGAACGAAATCGTGTACAATTTAGTATGATTGGTTGAATACAAAAATAATTTGTCTTACATTTATTATTCAGCGCGTATTCTCTTCGGTAGTGCCTTTCTCTAACTCTATTTATCGTTGTAGCTTCCTGCGAGTGCAAATGTTAATGAAAATTTTACTATAATAATATTTAAATGTATGGAGTCATCTGTCAAATTATCATATTCATGTAAAATATAATTCTAAAAAAAAAAAACGAAAAAAAAACATTTGGCTTCAAAATTAACGCGCGGAGTTCAGGGGCGAGTTCGTGGGGTTACAATCAAAAAATATTTCTACCAAAATGGTAGCTTTTAATTAGCTTATATTACCAATGATTTAGCCGTGTAGTATCGCATCGTCTTCGCTTCAGTGCGCACGCGGGCGCCGCCTCCGGTACAATAACTATGATAGTACACTCGCTTGCCGAGACATTTGTCAAAAAAAGTAAAAAAAAAAGCTAAACCGCGTTCGAACACTTATGACTTCGTTTAAATGTCTCCGCAAGCAGCGATAGTTTGTAGGATAATGAATTAGTGATGTATGTAATTGTAAACTAAACGTGTAACTATTAAATACCGACGTGTTTATGGGTATTATCCTAAAGTTGTTATCTCTTTCTTAGGCGCTGTTGTTTGTGGCTCGGTGGACCGCGCGGACCACTCGCACTTACCTATATCGATGTTTATGTAGATATATTTATGATACATACAAAAAAAATATATAATCATAATTATATTTTAGATGTGAATACTTATAGCTACAGATGATTTTGCAAATTACTATTGCTTTGTTGGGTTTAAAAGAAATATATATTTTGGTCTTAGTCAATTATTTGTTGTAATATATTTTTGTATGTTCATGTTACACTGCGTCCGCGCGGTTCGATCGACCCTTGTCTGTTATCAAGTATATATTATAATATATGTACCTTTCAGTGATAGCCGATAAAAAAAACTAATCTTTAAATCCCAGTATATGTGTATTTAAAGCTAAAGAAGTAAAATTGATAAAAATACAGGTTAATGTAAGCTTAAGTCGGTAGTGACGGTGCGCGGGAATAAACCCTCGACAACTAGGAAGTATCCATCACAGACTGTCCACGTTCAGTTCATCTTAGCCTAGTTTTGTATACATTTAGTTGGAGAAGACCATTAATTTATATCTAAATGCCAGTTGATCTCCATTATGGAAGGAAGGGACTGCTCATCGCTGTAACCGCTCAGTATTACCTGGGACCGCGCGCCTTAGCTTGTTAGTTTAGACAAACATATAATCGTCACGATATAGGGAAGGTTGCTGAGACCAGGTTGTCTCAGGTTGTTCCGTTGGACGGTAGCGTAGGACGAGGCAGAATGTTGTTGTAGGACCCCGAACACGTAGACAACGCTCTGAACGTTGAATATCTCCCATCGTTGTTGTAAACTAATCTAATGTATATTATATACGCGTATATAAAGTTATATCTTTCGTGAACTCGGTGTGCGCTGTCGTAATAATTGATTAGCATGTTATTCACAGCTTTTTGTATGTGCAACGAATATATAAGTATGTTTTCTATTGATATTTTTCTGGCTGTTTCTGTGAAACACGGTATTTCTATAATTTCTGGGCTGCAGTGCGATGTTACGTGCTAAGTTACAAAACGACAAATTAATCATTCGTAGACGACGTGGATGCGAACTATCATTGTGTAAAACTCTTGTTATCTGTTACAAATAATTTATACTATAATCTTTATGAACGTTATTTTATGTTGGATGTTTCTATAAAGTGTTTGCGTCGCTCGTCTCGGCGATCGTCAGTTAGATTCATATCTTTAAGAACAGAACAGTCGGCCGTTGAAAGATACGCACGTATCTGCTAATTCCGAGTGTCCTGTTCGTTATTATTGTGGTAGCAACTGAAGTATATAATGCAGACAAATGCTAAACAAGTTATTATCCTAGTACAATATCTCATATCACTGTTTTCTTTATTCGGGGGATGTATAAAGGATAGTTCTGAAGGTACAATAACTATCTTATAATAATCAAATTCTTGTGATTTAGCGTCGTATTTATATTGTATCTAATATCGAGGGCTTTCACTCGCGTGTCAAATTGATCACCCGTAGCGTAGTGTACTGATTGTTTGACAAGCATACGAGTAAAGGCCTTTAGATTTGTTCGTATCTCGCAAACTGCTGCGATTTATGCAATTAGAAGTCGAACGAAACGGCATGTTTAAAGTAAGGTATACTCATACTACGGGAACATACGTACCTACTAGCTGATTGGCCAGTTTCGAGAGACCTCTAAGGTAACGTTTAGCTAATGTTGTTATACTGGTTGAGCCACATATCGCCTGTAAGTCTAGATACTCGGTGCGTCTTCGCTTTAGTTGGCGCTATTGTAAAACGACTGCATTTTTTACTAAAACACTTTTTTATTTTGTACTCAAACCTGATTTAATAGGTACTGTTCAACAATAAGCTTATAACATAAATATATAATTGTTTAATGCACTTTGTTCTAGTAAAATGCAAGAATAGTAAATTCTACTACATAGGTAACTTATATTGATTATAATAAAATTAAATAAATGTTTATATATAAAGTAAAAGTTGTGTACGTTTGTATTAATATAGCGTGTACGACCAAATAATTGATTCACTGTCAATACTCCGAGGTTGCGAAGTTGATTGTGAAGTAGACGGTAGATGCACTAATAACACGACCTAATGCTACTTTGTATCATTTCCTTGGCTGTGTTTTGTTGCGACATTTCTGTTTCTACTGCCGCGCAATGGAAGTTTTTTAAATGTTTATACTGGTCACACTGGCCGCTTTTCAACGGGCATCATAACTCATTCCTGAGTTCTTATTTTGAAAATAAAAATAAGTCTTGTCTATGAATAATTGGCGCGTAAACGTTGGAAAGAGGCCATTGTGTGTTGATCTTAAAATTATTATAATAATTGTATATTTGTTGTGAAATGAGTTGTATGTATGAGAGGCAGTTGGTTCGATATCAGGTCGTGCATTCGTCATTACCCGCTGACATGTATTCACTGTATGAAACTATGATATTATATTAATATGAAAACAAACAATTCCTGAGATAATAAAAAAGGAAAATATTACAAAATTCAGTTTTATTTATTAAAACCCAAACATCGAACCCCTTTGAACTTTGGAAATTCAGTCCCTTTACATACCTACTACAATCAAGCGCTTGTCAGTCGTCAGTCAGTCAGTCAGTATTAGTGTAAGACAAAATAACTTTTTTTATTATAATATAAACTAGCTTTTGCCCTCGACTTCGTCCGCGTGGAATAGTTACTTGGGGCAGACATTTTAATTATAAGATAATGAAGTTTAGTTTAGTCAAGTTTCAGACAATGCTACTGAACAGAGAAGGAATAGATATAGATAGTTTAACAAATAATGTTCGACATAATTCATTAAATTGGCATAACTTTCTTATTTATGAACTGATTGACATGAAACAAACACTAAATGTTAAGTGAAGCTAACCACAACGTATTAGTGACACATCCAAACGGATAAGCCATTTCTGAGATTAGCGTGCACAAACGCACAGATAAACAGACAAAAATTATAATAATCATTGTTTTGGGTGGTATTTGCGCTGATAAAGGTCCCAATAATATTTTGTCTCATATATCTTCCATGTACAGACAGCGATCCGTTACATTTTTATTATATGAATAGATAGATGTTACAATGTAAAAGATACATTTCAAGCAATCAAATTCTACAAAATTAGATTGAATTGCAATTTCAATTAATTACATTACCGGGGCTATTTAGTAAAGTTAAACGTGGATTTATTTATTTTGGAGAGTAAACATCTCAAAATATGATAAAAAAAAAACAATTAACAACAAAACCATGTTTTTTTTTTTCCTTGTGCCTGCTATAATAATTCTACGATCTCAATTAGGGTTTCCCTGGATTTGTCCTAGTTTGGAGGGCGTCCGGGAAGCGTCCGGGCTGGGTTTTCAAAAGTTGTCCTGGTAAAACCCGGACACTTTTTGCGTCAAGGGAAACTCGATTGATGGAATATTAAAAGAAAAGCAACAAATTAAAACGACACTTAGTTAGAAATCATTCGTAATCGTGCTTACGATTACATGCTTAATAGCCGACGCTGTAGTTTATATTGCAAACAAGCTGTAATAGATTATATTTTTTTTATTTAAAACGACTTTTTTTCGGGGATGTCCGGAGAAAATATTAAATTTCACCCAAATGTCCGGGGCTATTAAGATTTTCTGTCCTTTGGCACAGTAGTGTTCAATAGGTTAATTTGCAGGTCAAGAAAATCGATAAACATTTGCACCTAAAAATTTCGCGGTTACTTATAACTGCGTAATTTATAGGGTGAAAATGTTTATCGAATTTTATGCATATTGCAGCAAAATAATAAGGGTGCAGTGTGTCATCTAGCAGGGTGTAGAAATAACATGCAAATATGAAATACCTACATAGGTAGAAAGGTATACAAATGCAATAAAAGAAAGAAAATGTTACAAAATTCAGTTTAATTATTATTTAACCACACACTCTTTGAACTTTGGAAATTATGGCATTAATGGCATTCGTCCTATACCTACTAAAAATACATTTCGTTCAATCAAATTCTACGATTATAATGGAATTGCAATGAATGAATGAATTAATTCGGTACATGAGCTATAAAATTATGCTATAATATTATGCATGAGTTATCTATCACAAGACACATCACATTTTAACTAAACGTGGTACTACGTAAGTACTTATTCCTTTTTTTTAATACCTACACTTCGTTTTACCGTCAAATATTTAGACTCACGCATCTATAAGAAGTTTGTGGTAGGTACCTAGTGTTTAAGTCTTAGCATAGATAATAATAGCGTTAGCCTCAGGAAACATATTTATTTATTTATTATATACCTACTTTATTGTACACCTCTTCAAATGTTGTGCCTACTATGAGTGTCATTATTTTTCTAATAAAAATAACACATTTAAAGACTTAATAACTAATACACATAATAAACATAGAATGGAATTAATTTTCGTAGGAACTCGTAAAATGGACTTAAAATATACCTATCATTAAAATTAGCATGCCTACAATATTCTGTAGGTAGCTTTTCATTATCAAATCTAAAACTATCACCTAAAACTCAACATTAAAATATTAAAAAGTTTTTTGGTCACTTTTGTGCCCAAGTCAGACGCGAGCGCGTGTCTCTTCCTCCAAATGCGCGATGCTGTGGTCGAGAATGCCCCACTTGACGTAGTCGTTGACGATTCCATTGAGCCTCTCCGCGTAGAGGTCACTGGTCTCCACGGCGAAGTTGGAGATCTCCAGATCCTCGTCGACTTCGGGCGCGTCCTGGCTGTCGACTGTGACGATGGGCAACGTGAACACTGCCAGTGACAGACCAAATGGCAATTTCTGGAAGAAGAAGAGAAGGTGGCAAGTTTTGTGGTTAAACAAATCCACATTTGTAGGTATGTTATGAAGTTGACCCCTGAAGTAGGACAGAATATTTTGATATTGTTCTTAGCGATGTTTTTTTTTAAAAGGAGGGAAGAACAGGAGGGAATCCAAAACAAAAATCGCCCACGCAGAAAGCAGCCAAACTAAAGTGGGACTGGGCTGGCCACGTCTGCCGGATGTCGAACGGTTCATGGGCTAAAGCAACCACAATGTGGGTGCCAGAAAATGCCCGACGACATCGCGGGAGACCCAGGCGAAGATGGCGGGACAAGCTTGACGCCTATCGGCCAGATTGGTCCACACTTGCCCAAAGCCGGGAGGAATGGAAGGAAGAAAGGGAGGCCTTTGCCCTGCAGTGGGACACAATTGGCTAAAATATAAATATATTGGGAATAAAAAAAGAAATGTTGCAATGGTGATGAACGTCAGACGCAGTCGCGTGGCAATACAAACGCGCGCGTGGTGATATAAATAATACCTAACAGGCTGATAGTTGAAACATAGGCTTTTGCAGCCAAGTCCCTCTGATGCTACAGGTACATTGGCTAACGAGTGAAAAATATTTACAGTAGGTACTACATATTACTGATACTTTCTGATAACATTAATGAAAATCTGCTGATTTTAAAAACACATAATAACACAGTGATAAAATACACACCTGCGTTATTTATTTTCCGATATATTATCTTCAGCGCAACAAACGAGGTACATATTTGCAAACACACCCACGATAGAGAAGAAATTATAGGATTGTTTATCTATAGATTACACACAATTATAGGATACTATAGTAGGCGCCAGATAATCGTGGAATAACGGTCATTGACCCACCTACAATTATTGACATTTTTAATTTGAAAAACGGAATTAATGACACAAAGCTGTCCCGAATCATCATCTCTCGTGATCCTTAACATTGTCTAATAATGAAAAACGATTCATATTTAATTGTTCAGGTACCTATGAACAGTTATTAGGGAAAGGTCAATATACTTTATTCCACATTTATCTGGCGCCTACTATAGTTGCGCCCGCGACTTCGTCTACGTGGAAGTCTTTGGGTAGCATTTTTAATTATTAAGGCTAATTATTTTACAAATAAGACACATACGTATAAATAAACTTTGAATGTCTTATTTAGTTATATCGAATCAACAGCCTAAAAAATAAGTTTCAAGCTACTAGCTTTAAGAATGACGACACCTCCATAGGTACAACTTTTTATCCCTCTCTTTCAACCCTTTTTTCGCATTAAAAGTAGCCTATGTCCTTTCTCAGGCTCTAGACTATCTGTGTAGTAAATTTCATTTAAATCGGTTCTGTAGTTTTGGCGCGACAGACAGACAAAGTTACTTTCGCATTTGTAATATAAGTAAGGATTATCTAATATGATATGAGTGACCTGTGATCACTAAAGTAGGTACATGCGTGAGTAATCCATACTATCTATATCCATACTAATATTATACCTAAATGCGAAAGTAACACTGTCTGCCTGTTGTCACCTCTTCACGTTTTATCGGATAAACGAATTTGAATGAAACTTGACACATGTGTAGATCATATCATTATAAGGACAGGAAATTTATCACGTGAGTCTCACTTGGGATAATTGTCGAAATCCCGCGGGCAAATGCGCTGGCAGAAGCTAGTACTTATTACATATTACTGAGAGAGCGCACAGTATCTGTGTAAGTCCGGATCCGGACACATAACTTGAGAAAAACTATTTATTTGTACTTTATGTACAATAGCGGTACATGGACGGATTTATTGCAACAACGCATTCTCTACCAGTCAAACTTTGGGTTAAAAAGACTTCACTGTGGTAGGTGTATAACAAATAAATATAATTTTATTTAGAATTTGGTTTCGGAAAGAATATACGAATAATATATTTAATACCAGCTTCCGTCCGTGGCTCCGCCCGCGTTAATATCGATAATTATCCCATGGGAACATACTCTCGGGATGAAAAGTATCCTATGTGTTATTCCAGACTATAATCTACCCCTGTCCCAAATTTCATCAAGATCCGTTCAGCCGTTCTGACGTGAAATAGTAACAAACAATCGTCCATCCATACATACAAACTTTCGCGTTTATAATACACACATGTGAGTTCGTATGGCGTGTGCAAAAAATAATCAATTTTAAATAATTTTGATACACATACGCGGGTTTACATCAAGAAATGTTAGTTAAGACTTTTTTTATTTTATAACTTATTAACAACTAGCGGACGTCACGCGGTTTCACCCGCGTAGTTCCCGTTCTCGTGGGAATATGGCGATAAAATTTAGCTTATGTTACTCGCTGATAATGTAGCTTTCCAATGGTGAAAGAATTTTTGAAATCGGCAAAGTAGTTTTTGAGTTTATTCATTACAAACATACACACACACAAAAATTCAATTTTTTCCTCTTTATAACATTAGTGTATATAACTAAAATTAACAGAAAGAGTTCAGAGAGAAAACAATTTTATAGTTTCTATAGAAAATGTTAAAATCGCCTCCCGGTATTTAAAACTAACATGGTTAGAACTTAACGAAAATCTTGGAGGAGCCAATGCAGTCTAACACTACCCGCGTTGTTGTGCTGGCTTCTAACTTGCTACGCAGCGAAGCTACGCCGTAGCTGGCCCTACGCATGTGCTACGAACACGTAGGCTTAGCGTAGCACTTTCAAGGACACTTTTTTTTGGTAATAAATTCTCTTTTCTGAGGTTTGGGTAGGAGCAATTTGTTACTTAATTATAAAAACTAAATTGACGTTCGAGTAAAACAGCTTTTGCCGTCTCTGCACCTGTCCGACCCGTTGATCTTGCGGTCGTAAGCGCGACTGCTGTGTGGGCTCCTGCCGATCGATTCTGTAAACCTCTCACCGTAAAAACTCAGGTGGAGTGAGCGCGAGGTGAACTGTCATTCTATCTTGATTATATGAAATGACAGCTTCTTCGTGATCACTTCACCCAAGCCTTCACTTCGACATGTTTACAGAATCGCACTGCTGGTTTCGATTTCCAGGTCGGGCTCACTGTTACAAACTGTTATGGGGTTTTCTCATTATTTGTAACTAGCTTTTGCCCGCGACTTCCTATGCGCATATCCCATTTTTCCCGTTCCCGTAGGAATTTCGGGACGAATTATACACCTAAACCTTCCTCGTGAATAACGAAATGGATGGGCCATTGGAGAAAACTGCATGAAAATCTGGTCAGTAGTTTATGAGGTTATCGCGAACAGACAGACAGACGCGGCGGGGGACTTTGTTTTATAATATGATCCGCGTCGATGGCTATTCGCTCCGTGGACACTTTCCGAAATAGGAATATGTTATTACTATAGAGGTATGCGGTACAGAGAGTAAAGACCCGCATAACTCCACTGAAAAATGGGAGGATCCTCCTGCCAGACGGATGTTGTGTCTGGTGGGTAATTGCCCCATAGTTGATATCCGGACTGTTGTACAGTCCGAATATCTTCTATGTTGGTTGTTTATGTTCAAATCGCACGGAGAACTTTGCTTGCGCGATGCAGGAATTTTTGTTAGTACGTCGTACATGGCGCTGCGGTTCTTTTTGTTGCCGTACGAATTTCGCTTCTTGTTTTTCATGTGGCGGCATTGATGCCGCTACATTACATACAATCAATCACATAAGTTGAGTTCCTTACCTCTATCAGTTCAAAGTCGAAGTCTTCCCTGGAGAAGGTCTCCTCAGGGTCGAGATTCAGTCTCTTCATGGCGGCGCTGAGCTGCGTGTAGTAGTGGTCGATCAGCTTGTCGTAGTATTTGGCGCGGAACTCCTCGTCGGAGCCGGTGAAGATGAAGTAGATCAGATCGATGACGGGGCTGCCTCCCTGCAGGGTCTGCAGATCCACGATCTTGATGTCTACCTTGCCGTCCTGGAATTGGATGAACAAAAGAGGATTTTAAGTGCCAACATTATAAAAACCAAAGTATTTTATTTTAATTAGGCTTACACGGGCAGTCGTTACGGATTGTCAGAAGCCAGAAAATCTAACAGCAGTCTTGCTAACCAGGGAAAATCTGCAATGTTTTCTTTTTCATGTTTTTTAACGTTGCATTGTCCCACACTAGGAATTTCTCCTGTGTCGTGGGTTCGTTTACAAACATATAAACTCAGATACTCAAACAGCCACAGGTACAAGTATCTGTAGGCCATACAAATTTTTGTTCCGTGCGGGAATCGAACCCGCGACATGCCGCGTAGCAGTCAACCACTGCGCAAACCGTGTCGACAAAATTTGACCTTAACTTTCAAGAACACAGTTTCGAGGTAATTTCTTGTTTATGTTTTTTTTTTTAAATTTGAGATGCGTTTGCTCTTTCTTGACTCCAGTCTAGGTCACAGATGACAGAGACAAAGTCGACGATGGAGCGATCATACCCAGAAGAACCCTGTTTGTATTTTGGATTTACTTAAATTACTCTTTGATGTGATTTTGATAGAGCGGTGAGCAGAGGAGTGATATTTGTTAGTTATTTATTTTTAGAATAGTACCTGAATAGGTAATTTAAGAATGAAAAAAGGACCGATTATTCAATCAGACCTTTATTATATAAATAAAAAGATCGTGTGTCTTTAAACATATTAAGAATATTTTTTTGTAAAAGATGAATTAACGGATCAAGCTTTGGTATATTGCTAATGTTATCACTACTCACTACGGTACCTTTATACACAATAAAGGTACCGTATTGAATAGTGATAACATTGGGAACTTCGGGGGTAGTTGCCCACCGATCGTCTGGTCGGAGGATACTCCCATTTCAGTGTTGGTGTGCGGGACTTTACTCTCTGTTCCGCATACCTCCATAACATTCCCTATAGAAATAATGGTGATAAGGTGACAATAAACTTACAGTCGAACACATTACACGTTGATAAAAGAGTGATGGTGGTAAAACTATACAACTATTGGGTGAGTCTATCTAATCTCATCGTAACAGCCACATAAATCACGAGCCTGTAATATGTGAACCTATCTTTAATAGGGTGTAACATGTTAAACACAAAACCTGAAAAGGGGTCATAGCACCTGCTCAAAATTATGAACAAGTAACAACTATACTACGGGTCCAACCCAAAAACTGCGATAAATTTTAAACATTTTCATAACTCGACTAAATGTACTGAACAGCTAATTTTTTTTCGCGATATAATCACCATAATAAACGTATTCAAAGTTCATAATGATGAGTACAATGGTCCCTTTTCTGGTTATGCAATTAATCTGTAACATCTTGTATATGTTCAGGCATCTATCTATGTCATCATATCAGCCAATTGCCGTCCACTGCTGAACGTAAGCCTCCCCCAAATATCCAATCATCCCGGTTTTGAGAGATCCGCATCCATCCGCTGCCAGCCACCTTCTTCAAATCATCAATCCATCGTGCCGCAGGACGTCCCACACTACGTTTGCCCATGCGCGGTTCCCACTCTAACACATGTCTGCTCCATCGACTGTCTGTCCGTCTACAGACATGGTCGGCCCACTTCCACTTCAGCATGCTCATTCTACGCGCAATGTCGGTGACTTTAGTTCTCTGGCGAATGACTTCGTTGCGAATTCTATCCACCAGAGAAATCCCGAGCATTGCTCTCTCCATTGCACGCTGAGCAACCTTGAATTTGTGAACCAGGTCTATGGTGAGTGTCCACGTTTCGGCTCCGTAAATCATTACAGGTAGGACGCACTGGTTTGACCGACGATTCAGAGATACCACGTAGCTTCCCGAAGGCCGCCCAGCCCAACCGTATACTTCTTGTCGCCTCCATCTCAAAGTTGTATAATTTGGCCTAGATATATGTATTCTTGCACAACCTCGAGGGTAGCGCCATTTACGTTTACATCTATCTATGTATCTACTAATTATTATCTACCTACTCCGCAGCTTGTAAATAGCCAAGATAGGATTTAGATATTTCAGCGTGCATCGTGTGATCACTCATGTCGGCGTATAAAGTTAAGTAATAGCTAGGTTTGGCAAATAATAATAATAATAATATTATTATGAAACGTACTCGTAGATAATATTATGTTGCTTTGAAACAAAGACATAATTGAGCGATTAGATCCCTACCTACTTATCTTTCTTTTGCTCCTGTAATGATGACTTGACAACTTATATATTATTAACAGTAGGTGGATTATTATTTTTTATTACGTACGCGATTTGACAGACAACGCAATCATTCCGAATTACGGAATTAGACATTTATTTTTAGCTTTTGTTTGTCACGAAAATTATCAGCAGGTGTTGTTGGTGATAAATATCTCATCAGAAATAATAGCTATTGAAGTTTTGACTTGAAGATTAATTGTTATATCAGTTTTGCAAATACAATAAAAACACCTGTAAAGATGACTAGCTGTAATAAGGTAGTATATTGATATAATAAGGGACACTTACTACGCAATGATTTAGAATCAGGAATTATCATTTTATTTTTAGCTTTTGTTTGTTTCGAAAGTTATCAGCAAGTCTAAAGGTTACTCATTCATTGATTGTTACCTTGTCTGATCCGTTTATAGATATATCATCAAAAATAATAGGTATCTTTTTTCATATCAAAGATTTAGCATGAATATTAATTGTTACATCAGTTTTTGCTAAAACAATGAAAAATGGCAATGGACATTTTTTTTAGCTTCTCTTTGTCAAAGCAGGAGCTTATGGCAAGCGCTAGATAAATGTGCAAAAACGTTAATTGACCCACACATTTATTAAATTAAATTTATTGACTTCCTTAATATAAAAAAAAACAGAAATAAAGACATAAAGCTGAATCATGAATCGACTTCGATCGTGATCTTTTACGTGCTCTAGTTATGAAATAAAAAATCGGCTGAGTGCGTGTCGGACCACGAACAGTGTAGGGTTCCATAGTAAACCGTCTCCTCAACCATGCCTGAAAAATGGTTTAATGTGCTTAACTATTATTAGATTACTAAGTTACAAATGCATCTGGTTGTAAGTTATGTATGGGCTGGCCTATCCTTACTGTAGCCTACTGCACGCCCATGTAGACCGCCATTTTAAGTTTAATTTAAGTTAGTCTGGCAGTTTGAGTTATTTATGCGGCCTATCCAAATGTCCTTATTTTGGTATTGTTCGTCAAATCGTTGAGCTCCATAAAGTTCTAAGTTTGAGCTACACGATAACTGACAAATACTTGCACTCTCTGGACAGGTCCACTCAAATCTGTGTGGCACTTTCCTCAGAAGGCTACCTTAGACATTTACCTACATGGTTCGCATATGATTTGACCAGTACGGATTGTATGGATTTTAAAAGAGACTTTGACCTCTGAGTTTGTTTCGGTGTCTCTTCTCAGGGTAGTCAGCTAGGAAACACCGACCTCATCTAGCTTAAAATGACCTAAAAAGATTGACGTGTAAAAGTGTTATGTTTAACCTACTTGGAAAATAAATATAATTTATCATCATTCTTTTATAATTTATCAAATCCGAAACAGGTAGCTCATACTGACAAAAACACATTCTGTATTTGTTATTTTTGTGCTTGTATGATCTGGAATAAATGTTATTTAATTTAATTTAATTATAACACCATCCAAAAATGTCGCACCATCCAAAAGTATTTTGTTTAAAATGAGCTCCTTCTTTCCATATGAATGATGTTTTTTACCCTTATCATCGATATTTTCGGATGGTGTAATAATACAGAATGTGTGTTTGTTTTCCAAAATCAACCGGTTCGATTCCAGGCTAGGAAAATTACTCGATTTTTCAAGATCCAATGATGCAGTTTTAGTTTTAATCAAAATCGGGCTCGAGCCTCCTTTCAGTGTTTTTCGATATTCCTCATAGTTGCGGATTTGGCTATCCACGCACACTTTAAAAATTCATATAAAAGCGAAAGGCCACTCAAATATTCTTCTCAAATATTTTATTGCAATCATATATTTTATTGTTATCATATAATTTTACAGCTAATCTTAAAATGAGTAAATAAGTAGAGAGAGGAAGAGCGCTTTAATATTATATATCACTCATTCATAAATTTTCCAATTCAGTAAATTGGAAAATTTACTTTATTTTCCAATCCAATTCCAATTACTTCAATTTAAATAAAATAATCCATTATTACATATAGTACAGTATAATTATTATAATATTAAATTGAAGTAGGTAAGTACCTACTTAATATTGTTATTTTGCTTACTAAGTAATTGTTTTTAATCACTCATCATTCATATCACTCACTCACTCATTCAGTCATTCACGCACTGATTAATCATGAAATCTCGAAAACTACTTAACCTGAGAAGACGAAATATGGGGTACCTACGGTGGTAGATTATGAGCATGATGCGTCTGCTTGGCTAAGGGGTGAAATACAGGGATGAAGTTTATATGAAAAATCTTATTCCTTAGGTTACTTGATGAATATAAATAATGTCATAATGCATTTTTCAAAACTACCCTTCAAGGGGGGTTTAGAGGGTGTTAAAGTTTGTATCGAAGACTCTTGGTTCGATAAAGTTTGAATTCGGCATTGACAATCTTGATAAAAATTAGAAATACGTGTTTTTGGATTTTTCTAAAATAATCCCTGAATATGGTGTATATGGCTGAAATGGATTTGTTCATAATCAACCCCCAACGAGATAAAGGGTGCAACAGTTGCGCTAATTATGTGGTTTTCGCTGGGTAATTTATTAAAATCATTGAAATTTATTTTCCAAAACTATCCTTTGAAGTGGGCAGAGGGGCGTTGAATTTCGTGGAATATCTACTTAATCTGTAACTCTAGGATCAGTTGCGGAATTTGTTCGAAAGAGTTACCGCGGCCCTGGAACGCAAAAGGCATTTGGAGAAACACGGATGGGTTTTAGTCAGTAAGAGTCTGACACGCCCTTCCGCCCCACCCAAAGCGGAAGGAGTCATTCGATGATATCACTAGAAAAAAAAAACCATCCACACGGTCATCTGTGAACAACCTTTCGAAATCTTTCGGAAAAATATTAAGTAGAAGTAATAGAAGTTCTGTGACATCAAAATAAACACGTTGTATAGATAGGCAATTTACTCACATCAAGCTGCTTATGCATTAAGTTACTCGGTCTGAAGTCTCCATGGCCCAGCACTGCCCGCCGGCTTTTCTTAAACTCGTCGCTGAAATTTTTCGGCAAATCTAAAGCCAACTCGAAGAACTTCGCCAATTTATCTTTGTTCTTTTCGTCAACGATTTTACAAGCTCGAGTTACCATATTATTGATATGGAGCATAGCTTCATCATTCATATTAAAGTCAAAATAAAACTCGTCCAGAACTTTCTTAAAGTCTTCCGGGTAGTATACCCCGTGCGCGAAAGAGATGGCGTGCATCTTGGCCAGCTCCTCCACTGCCGAGCTCGCGTATGGCCAGTCTACCGACTTAAATCTGTCAAAGGCATCGTACCCGGCCATGACTAGATCCTCAAGCACTATTGTCTCCTCGAATAGTTTGGGGTGGCTTCCATAATACTTGGGGAAAGGCAACCGGTGTTCGTCCGGCACATGGTTGTCGTTTTGTATTTTGTCGTAGAGATCGACGAGTTTCGTGTAGCAGTACCGCTCCGTCTCGTAAACCTTCGGCGCTTGCGCTCGGAACTTCTCTCCTATGGCTGCTATCTTGGCGAACATGTGCAGCACATTGTCACCCTCGGAGAGTGTCACCGTGTATAATTTCGACGTATAGTTGGCTCCTCCGCTTGAAATTGGTTTAACGTCCAAATCGTAGTTGACGAAGTTTTGTTCTTTGGCGATTCTATGAAGTAGATCGTTGAAATATTGAGGTACGTCTTCCATGTTGAGTTTTGACATGTTGACTGATTGCTTGAGGAGGTGCACACGGAAGTACGGTAGCACGTTTTGTGATTGTGAGAGACGTGGGCACGCGTTTACAGCTGAGTGCGTACTGAGTCACAGATCATATAATACACGTTAATATACGATACAAAGCCGCGCTGCGCCGCCGCATCATACTTATGTGTGTTATCTAAATCCTTTATGAGACGTATGAGTATATCAAAATGTAGTTTCTACTGCCATCTAGCCAGGGGCGTAGCTACCGCGGTATTTGCCGTATCAATGATACAGGACCCCCGAAATACAGGGGGTTGTATTTCCAAAAACCCCTTCTTCCAAGTACTCAACAATATCATAAAAGGAAACTGATTTCTATACGATTGGAAAACTGCGAGAATATGACGAATTATCTGGCACAAATAGTTGAAAAAAAGAAAGAAAAAGAGTTTATTTGCGACAGGCATGAGTTGAGACTTCTTAACGTAAAGGCGGAACAGGTTACGCTATTAAAGATGAATGGGTCATTATTGCTGGCCAAGCTATTAGAGCAATTTATACCTATGATTATGGCTATACAGGATGTTCCAGAACTGAGTGGCCATATGACATCACGTTGGGTAATAAAAAACCGGACAGGTGCGAGTCGGACTCGCCCACCGAGTGTTCCGTACAAATTTGTAGGAACATATTATAAAAAACTAGCTAAAGCACGCAACTTCGTCTGCGTCACATTTTTCATGAATGCTCGGCTCTTATTGGTCGTAGCGTGATGTTATATAGCCTAGCCTTCCTCAATAAATAAACTTCCTAGGATTAGCGCGTTCTACCAAACAACTAATCAAGAATAACTAACTGATCGAGTGGTAAATGATCAATTATCGACCGCCGAGAGTAGAAAATAATTAAAGCCCTAATATCGCTATTAAAAATAGTGGTTGGTGATAGAAGGGTGAAAATTTAGGGTTGTATGTATTTTTAAATGCCACAATATAAAAAAAAATGTTAGGGTTGGACAACCCTTATCTCCTTAGGGGTATGAAAAATAGATAGTGGCCGATTCTCAGACCTACTGAATATGCATGTAAAATTTCATAAAAACCGGAGTTTCGGAGGAGTATGGTAACTAACATTGTGACACGAGAATTTCATATATAAGAAGAAGATTATAGGTACATATTATCAAAAAAAAAATTTTTTGATTGAATTACAAATGTTTACTAAGACGGTATTCCTTGCCGAACTTCATAGTTCTAGGTCAAAGGAAAAATTTTGATTCCCTTGAGAGTGTCGAAATACGTATTATGCGGCATAAACGGCCGTATCTTTTCTTACGTTAAATTAGAAGTTTGAGTTTTTCACAGCTTCAAGAATCTGTAGACCTGAGTATATAGTTTAAATTTCAACTTGATACTTCCACGCGTTCCCGAGATAAAGGGTCGAGACAGACAGACGGACGGAAGGACGGACGGACGGACGGACAACAAAGTGATCCAATAAGGGTTGGGTCGGATTGTGAAGCTGGCCACCACCCCTGATGTGACGACCACGACTACTCTGCCAAGAGTGTAACGACGAAGAAGAAAATTGGTGGCAAAGTAGGTATGATGTAGATCATGTCCTGAAATAGGACAAGTTTTATCCTGGGAATATTTTATCTTGGGATAATTTTTGAACTTCACGCGGGCGAAGCCCCAGACAGTAGCTAGTACTTATTAAACGTTAATAGTCAAGTGCTTGTCACACGGCACCTTCACGACTATAATCCTCAAAGGGCTAAGCAGACATGTGCTGTTGTACGCCATGGTCAGTGCTGGTGGCATTCATTCATGAGGTGAATACGAATTTTCTGTCACATATTTGGGTTACCCGAGTATCTCTATAAAATAAAGCTGTACGCAGGACCGGGTGGTAAACCAACGAGTCATCTATAAACTATTTGCTGTTGAGTCGCGGAAAAGACTTGTAGGTACAGCCCAAATCCCATATCACAGACATAAATAAATAATGTCCTTCTGACCGATTTCGGCCATGGCGGTCAATCTCAATCGAGACTGGCCGTCGGCGCGGGACATATTATAGCGCTCAAGTGTGTACGCAAACACAGATGTACATCGTCCATCACTCTCATATTCCGATGGGACGGCAAGCCGACACAACCGGAGAGAGATCTGGCGCAGGACCAACGGCTTAACGTGCTCTCCGAGGCACGGAGTCACACCACCAACTTCCAAACTCCGGGCTGTTACTGGGAAATTCCTATTGGAAAAACCGCCCGACCTGGGAATCGAACCCTCCTGGGTCTTCGGTCGCAAGCGCGACTGCCGAGCATGGAGCCTCTCTACGCTCGGCAGTCGCGCTTGCGACCGCGAGACCAACGGAGCACTTCACAGACAAAATGTGTGCGCAACAGCCTATAGTACTAACTGCGATTCAAGATGCGTCTCGACGCACCTTGAATCTCTTGCATTCGATGATTCTGGTAAAACACATTTACCATCTAATGATGATAATTTGTAGTTGCAAATATTTACCGATTTTGCTGCTTGCATAGCTGGTAGCATGGTTTAGAATTCAGGCTTATAATAAGTTGGTAGAAATTTGCGAAAATAAAAAAGGAAAATATTACAAAATTCAGTTTTATTATTATTAACCCACACACCCTTTGGAAATTGTAATGGCATTCGGTCTATACTAAAAATACATTTCGTTCGATCAAATTGTAAGATTATAGTGGAATTGCAATGACAATAAATAAATTAATAATCACCTTAGCTATAAAATTATCAAATTGAAATACAATAAAAACAAGACACAACACATTTTAACTAAAGATAAGTTACAATTAGGTAGGTAGGTACTACTTATTACTATTTTAGAGTTCCGTACCTCAGTCGGCAAAACGGAACCCTTATAGGATCATTTCTATATCCGTCTGTCTGTCCGTCTGTCAAAAACCTTTTACTCAGGAACGCGTGGAGGAATCAAGCTGAAATTAATTTCAAATACTTAAATCTGCTATCCCTTGGAGCAGTGAAAAACTTCTAAGTTAATGCAATCTAAAGATAAGGCCGTTTATGCTCCGTTTATAGCGCATGTTTTGACGCTCGAAAGGGAATCAAAACCTATAGGGGACTCCCCGTTGAGCTAGAAAGGAAATATGCTCCAGTAAGCTGGCGGACGCTCGCGGTATCGCAGAGGATTTTACTTGTACTGACTAGTAAAATCCACTGTGCGCTGGTGTATAGAAAAATCCTCCTCGATACTCTCCCCCGCCGTTCGCATGTGTGCGCAGGCCATAATAATGGCTTAGCACATATAATACTAGCGTAGCCTCAGAAATACTTTTTTTTTTCCACAATCACAAATATTGTAATAAGAATGTCATTATTTAAAAACGAATACACATAATAACCATTATAATGGAATTCATTTACGGAGGAAATAGTTAAATTGGCTTCAAAAATATCATTACAATTGGCATACAAAATGCTGTAGCATTTCAATTTCATGATCTAAAACTATCATGTAAAATTCTAAATATTAAAAAGTTTTTTGGTCACTTTGGTGCCCAAGTCAGACTTGAGAGCGTCTCTCTTCCTCCATGTGCTCGATGGCCTGGTCGAGGATGCCCCACTTGACATAGTCGTTGACGACTCCGTTCAGCCTCTCCGCGTAGAGGTCGCTGGTCTTCGCCACGGCCAAGCTGGAGATATCCAGGTCCTCGTTGACTTCGGGCGCGTTCTGGCTGTCGACTGTGATGACGGGTAATGCGAACACTGCTAACGTCAGCCCGAATGGCAGTTTCTGGAAAGAGAAGAGACGGTGGTAAGTTAGTTTTGTGGACAATTAACTCAACAATTGCTACGAAGTTGAACCGGGGTTATTTATGTTGAGAAATCTAACTTAATATTGAGTGTGTTTGATTGCTACGCTTTTGTGCCTAAATTGCCATATCGATTTTGATGAATTTTGGTACAAAGATAGAAGGGAACCTGGAGACGTTCATGGGCTACTAACACGACCCAAAACGAGAACAAAGCCTAGTAGAAAAACCTATAATAGAAAAACCGCTTGCCCTGTTGCTTCAGCTACTATTCCTTACCACTAAATATTTAGGTATCAATCATAGCATTATACACATGACAGACATTTGTACCATAGTGTCAGATAAGTTGTATCCGGATTATCTACCATCGGACAGAACTTGTCAGGACATCTACTGACATGTTTTGCTTTAGACAAGGTTTTTTCCGTGGAACATTTTATCGGTAATGTCTATATTCTAAGACACATCCTGGAGGCCAGTCCTGGCTTTTCCCAGGTTGATTAATTAAATATAGCCTATGGCCATGTAGAATTATGTATCTGTGAAATAGTGAAAATATTTTTTTAAATATAACTATTTAAAAAAATATTTTCTGCTTCTATTTGAAAAATTGTTTCACCATTCACACAAAAAAATTGCACTCTCTAGTTGTACTTGCAATATTGATTTTATTCTATTAATAATTATTAACATTACTGAATATTAAAAAAAAAAAATTGTAGCCCACCGGTATCGGTAACAGGGTCCAAGCCGTCCAAGCTCCTGGCGGTCAAGGCTCCAGAGAGAGGAACCTCCTAAAAATACGAGAGAGTGTCCAGAAGAACCACTCATGGGCTACTAACACGACCCAAACGCGAACAAAGCCTAGTAGAAAAACCTATAATAGAAAAACCGCTTGCCCTGTTGCTTCAGCTACTATTCCTTACCACTAAATATTTAGGTATCAATCATAGCATTATACACATGACAGACATTTGTACCATAGTGTCAGATAAGTTGTATCCGGATTATCTACCATCGGACAGAACTTGTCAGGACATCTACTGACATGTTTTGCTTTAGACAAGGTTTTTTCCGTGGAACATTTTATCGGTAATGTCTATATTCTAAGACACATCCTGGAGGCCAGTCCTGGCTTTTCCCAGGTTGATTAATTAAATATAGCCTATGGCCATGTAGAATTATGTATCTGTGAAATAGTGAAAATATTTTTTTAAATATAACTATTTAAAAAAATATTTTCTGCTTCTATTTGAAAAATTCTTTCACCATTCACACAAAAAAATTGCACTCTCTAGTTGTATTTGCAATATTGATTTTATTCTATTAATAATTATTAACATTACTGAATATTAAAAAAAAAAAATTGTAGCCCACCGGTATCGGTAACAGGGTCCAAGCCGTCCAAGCTCCTGGCGGTCAAGGCTCCAGAGAGAGGAACCTCCTAAAAATACGAGAGAGTGTCCAGAAGAACCACTCATGGGCTACTAACACGACCCAAACGCGAACAAAGCCTAGTAGAAAAACCTATAATAGAAAAACCGCTTGCCCTGTTGCTTCAGCTACTATTCCTTACCACTAAATATTTAGGTATCAATCATAGCATTATACACATGACAGACATTTGTACCATAGTGTCAGATAAGTTGTATCCGGATTATCTACCATCGGACAGAACTTGTCAGGACATCTACTGACATGTTTTGCTTTAGACAAGGTTTTTTCCGTGGAACATTTTATCGGTAATGTCTATATTCTAAGACACATCCTGGAGGCCAGTCCTGGCTTTTCCCAGGTTGATTAATTAAATATAGCCTATGGCCATGTAGAATTATGTATCTGTGAAATAGTGAAAATATTTTTTTAAATATAACTATTTAAAAAAATATTTTCTGCTTCTATTTGAAAAATTCTTTCACCATTCACACAAAAAAATTGCACTCTCTAGTTGTATTTGCAATATTGATTTTATTCTATTAATAATTATTAACATTACTGAATATTAAAAAAAAAAAATTGTAGCCCACCGGTATCGGTAACAGGGTCCAAGCCGTCCAAGCTCCTGGCGGTCAAGGCTCCAGAGAGAGGAACCTCCTAAAAATACGAGAGAGTGTCCAGAAGAACCACTCATGGGCTACTAACACGACCCAAACGCGAACAAAGCCTAGTAGAAAAACCTATAATAGAAAAACCGCTTGCCCTGTTGCTTCAGCTACTATTCCTTACCACTAAATATTTAGGTATCAATCATAGCATTATACACATGACAGACATTTGTACCATAGTGTCAGATAAGTTGTATCCGGATTATCTACCATCGGACAGAACTTGTCAGGACATCTACTGACATGTTTTGCTTTAGACAAGGTTTTTTCCGTGGAACATTTTATCGGTAATGTCTATATTCTAAGACACATCCTGGAGGCCAGTCCTGGCTTTTCCCAGGTTGATTAATTAAATATAGCCTATGGCCATGTAGAATTATGTATCTGTGAAATAGTGAAAATATTTTTTTAAATATAACTATTTAAAAAAATATTTTCTGCTTCTATTTGAAAAATNTGGCCGTAGTTCGTGCTATGGTCGGCGGTAAGGAGTCCTGGGACGCGGTGGTCTCCTTCTGCGAGACAGTTATCGCGCAGAAGGAGGCTGCGGAAAGGGAGAGGGAGATCACGACCGCTCTCCCAGCCCGCAGCAGGCGCATCGGGCGTCGGAGGAGGGCATACGCTGCCCTCTGCCGGCCCCCCTAACTGGGTCCAGGGGTGGCGGACTTGGGGATGTCCGTCGCCTCCCATTCATCCGCACCCGAGGTGGCGGCGCGTGGTGTTCCCGTGCGCCTCTCTTTGACGTAGCGGGGGGAGACAAACACCTCACTCCCCCCGCCGACGCGAGGTGACCAGCAGAGGCGGGCCGTCTCCAGTCTCTCGTCGACCAGTCGGGGATTGCGGAAGTCGCATACGTTCCCGCGATCCCCGGCGTAGGTGGAAGATGGAACACCAGGGTGGTTTTAGTCAGTAAGAGTCTGACAGACCCCTCCACGCGCCCCAGGTTGGACGATTTCCCCCCGAAAAAAAAATAAATAAAAAGGCTCATGGCTGTTAAGCCATTGGCTGACACGACGGTAAAATAGGTACTTAGATGAGAGTACCTATTTAACCGCACGTTCCAATGTATGGTGCGTAATTTTTAACTTTCGTACAGTGTTTATAGGCCTCTTATAAGTTTTTTTAGCAAAAGTGTGTTGTGCTTGAGAGTAAATAAATAAATAAACATATCTACCTACTATCTAAGACTAAAAACGTAGCTGTTGAACTGCGTAACATGTAGGTAGCCTATGCGTCTACCAAGACCTAAAAAAACCCATGTTTACAACATCTCATTCCTTTCTTGTACAGCTAGGTCCCAGTATATTGCAGTAGAAACATAATGGTAGTAGATATGTAGGCTACATACAAGCACACATGATATAACTTCGTAAGTATAAATGTAAAACTGCGTAGATAACCTTAAAATAGTATAGTAGACATACACTCAAGCTTGCGGTTCAGTGGTTAATAGATGGGTAGCTATATAAGTAAAATGATCTAATTCTAACGGATGCTGGTATCTTAATCAATCACCAAGGCCGATCAAATCTAGAGAGTTCAACTATGGTCGACGACAGATAAATTTGCAATAACGGTCATTGACCCACCTACATTTATTTACAAACTGAACTCAGAAAACAGAAATATTGATATACAGCTGTCCTGAATCGACATCTTTCGTATTCCTCTATATTTTCTAGTTATGAAAAACGATTCATACTTTCTTGTCCAAGTACCTACGAATATATTATATATAATTATGTGTGAGTTGTCCCAGGATATAGTATTATTATTATATAGTATTATCCCATCAAGGAAAGGGCAATGACCGTTATTGCAAATTTATTTGGCGTCGACCACAACATTTGCCTGATTTACGAAATATTTCGGTGACTAGAAAATAAAACCGAATGAAAATGCGTTTTGAATACTTGAATCGTATAGTAAGTGACGGGTCGGGCATCAATGAGCAGGGATTTATATGAGTTTGATTGTATTATGTATTGATATACGGGTTTCGAAAAAGTTCAAGGACTGAACTATTACCTATTCCATAATCATATTAAAACGGACCCATTCATTCAAAAGTTGTGACTAATGAAATATCCAGATTTTCGTCAATCAATTTCATGCAACCATCAGTCACTGCATTGCACGATAGGTTATCCGTCAGTCACAGTCTTGACTGTGGTTAAACTGACAGCAAAACCTATCGTGTAATGGACGCCTAAGAGGAACAGCGCGGTCCCACAGGCAAACATATATACTGTAAAGAGGATATCCTTGTCTGCAGGTCTCTGGCAGACAAGATAGCCTTTGGAAGCGTCAGGTGAAGCGTCAGTTTTTACATCACATCTGGTGAAGGACACTGTAGGTTATTTCGGGGCAAAGTCACGCTTCACCACAGCATTTCATCCTGCGACGAACGGTTTAGTTGAACGTTTCAATCAGACCATGACTCAGATGTTGTCCATGTACGTCGCAACAGATCAGAGAAATTGGTGTAGTTATGTTCCGCTTGTATGTTATGCTTATAATTCTAGTAAGCAGTCGAGCACTAAAATTTCACCGTTCATGTTGTTATATGCTAGGGAACCTTCATTTCAGACTGATTTATCAGTGAATGTAGGGCAAAATGAATCATTGGATTTTGTAGGACGTCATAATCTGAAAAATCAGCTGTCACGGTGTGCCATAGATAATATAAAAAAGGCACAGATTAGACAGAAGGCTATTTACGATAAAAAAGCCAAAGCTAGGGATTTTGTGGCAAATCAATTAGTAATGGTCTATACCCCTAGGCGACAATCAGGAAAGAGTACAAAGCTTCTTCGGTTATATAAAGGGCCGTATAAAATAATTAGGAGAATGTCAAATGTAAATTATGTGATAGGAAAACCCAATAATAGGAGATATATAGATATAGTTCATGTAAATAGGTTAAAACCATTTTATATTAGAACACTGTTGTAGATATAAAGTGTTTAACTTCATATCGAAAAGGCTTAGTTTTCCAGTTCTTAGAAAAATGCGATGGCAAAAAAGAAATGTCAATTGCATTGTCATTGAATTCATGTAAACAAACCATTATTTTAATGTTTTTTGTTAAATAGTTTATTAATTAGTTTATTCTTTTCCATGTGGATACTGAAAATGGACTCGTACGTGCGTGAGGGACGCAGCCGGGCGAGGAAGAGAAGGTCACTTGTTCAAAGATGAAGACAGAATGTTATGGTCAGATAGGCTGAAGTTACTCCAGTTTGAAAAATATAAGTTAACTATAGGGAACTATGGTCCATCCTGAAGAGAGGGGAGTGAGAGGGCGCCATGGAGGTTGATGCCAACTCTGCTTACGGGGCATAGCCTTTCGCAGAGGGTGACTAGTTGTCACCATTGGTTCAACTGATATTGGTGACCCACAGTTCTTAGTTAATGTCAATTAATGTATATTTGATTTTCTTTGTTATGTGCGGATCGCTGGAGTAGGTTCAAGAGTTAGGTATATTTATATTAGTATGACCTTCTTTTTCTCTGACTCGATAGCGTCCGAGGAATTTAAAGTTATAATATTATAAATTATAGATATAAATCCCATCTGGATGAATGTGAGTTTTCACATTATTTGTTAAAGCAACCGCGATGTGCCGGAGCTTTTCTAGCGGTTTTGCCCCGGCAGGGCTTCGGTATGACTGCGTTGTTGATAAGCACAAGTGGTGCATAGTAAATTTTAATAAAATAATTGATCGCAGGTCATAGTGTAAGCTGCTTCTATAGAAGCATACGCACCCCTGTTCGTCCACATCCGCTTATAGGTAGGGACGTCTTTTTAGGTATAGGTAGGTTACGCTTGACCCTTCCAAAGATTTGGAATAGATGATTGCGAGGCATTTCCTCTTATCCTCTATTCGTAGGGGCGTAGCTCATGTAAAGAGGATATCCTTGTCTGCAGGTCTCTGGCAGACAAGATAGCCTTTGGAAGCGTCAGGTGAAAACTAAATGAATTTGAAATACGAATGTGAAAAAATGTTTTGTTTTTATAAAAGACTCGGGCACCAGCCCTCGTTAAAGGCAGATGCCAAATATATTTTAAAGTTTTAAATCTCCAATATAGTTTCATTTATTATAATAATCACAAAAAGTAACACTAGCGGAGTCCCTGGTGTTACAATACTATAGTTACCTTACACCTGCTATGTCTTAGTGATAGTTTCTGATAACTTGAATGAAAAACTGCTGATTGTCAAAACATATAACACCGAGATAAAATACACACCTGCGTAATTTATATTCCGATATATGCTTATCTACTGCGTCACTAACAAGGCATAAATAGGATTGTTTATCTATAGATTAGACAATTATATGATATTATCTAATTTGATATGTTATGAACGAACTCTGATCACTAAAGTACATGCGTGAGTAATTCATACTATCCACCATTTATATGTAAGAGTGAGATAAGATATACTTTATTGAACACTTCACAATAAGCACAGGACCAAAATTTATGAAATCAAGTGTACAATGGGCGGTCTTATCGCACAGGGCAATCTCTTACACGTAACCTTTGGATGGTCTGAATGAAAGGAGATAGATTAAGGGCTGTCAGTGTACAAATGTATACGTGTACACGTACGTGAGTGTACGTCAGTGTATTTATTCGTATAGATTAGCTATTAGCTCTAAATATTGTTCACTCCTTACGGTATTTCGTTAATAAAAGCGGTTAGGATTAGAACAAAAATATCGAATTGACACCGTCTAACTTCTGCCATAACTTAGAAATAACTTAGAACGCACTACCTGCGTTATTCACAAAAGTTGCTTCTAACTTGCTACGTAGCTGTGCCTACGCAAGTGCTACAAACACGAAGGCTTTCGTAGCACCTTCAAGGACACTTTCTTCGTAAAAATTGTCCTTCTCTGAGGTTTGTGAGCGCGTAAGGTATTCCTTGTAAATTGGACAACATTCTGAAATGGGCCTAAATCATGGCTTACGGATCCAAGAGATGGATGCTCACGCAGGATGCTGTGTTCTGGCTGAGAGTTGCACAGAGAGCCATGGAGCGTTCCATGCTTTGCATTCGGCTAGTTGACCGACTCCCAAAAATCGAAGGTGTACGAATATTCCCACATTGGAAAATTTATTACGGAACTAAAATGAAGCTGGGCAGGAAACCTGGCAAGGCGTGGTGATAAGTGGGGTATGGCGGTAAAGAAGCGTCGGTCATCCGGCGGCGGGATGGGCAGACGACTTTGTCGCCAACGCGGGTAGAATCTGGATAAGTATAGCACAGGAACGTGGCACGTGGGTGCCAAAAATTAGCACAAGATAAGAGAGGTCTCTGCTCAGCAGTGGGCGAAGTCGAGCTGTGGAAGATGACGATGAAGGTATTCCTAACTAAATTGGTGTCTAAGCGAAACAACATTTCCCTTCTCTGCATCTGTCTCACATACAACTAATCACATAAGTTGAGTTCCTTACCTCCTTCAGTTCAAAGTCGAAGTCTTCCCTGGAGAAGGTCTCCTCAGGGTCGAGGTTCAGTCTCTTCATAGCGGCACTGAGCTGCGTATAATAGTGGTCGATCAGCTTGTCGAAGTACTTGGCGCGGAACTCCTCGTCGGAGCCGGTGAAGATGAAGTAGATCAGGTCAGTGACAGGGCTGCTTCCCTGCAGGGTTTGAAGATCGACGATTTTGATGTCTACCTTGCCATCCTGGAATTACAAGAAGGCCGTTAAGTTTTGTTCCTAACTTTCAAAAACAGTTTCGGGGTAAGTTCTGATTCTTCTTTTCGAGCCGATGGAGACCCTTAAATAGTTTGTGCTAGGTACGAGGTCACGTTTACAGCGGCATCAATGGCGTTCAGTAAGTCCTCAATGGTGCTGTGTAAGGACTCTTGAGCCACTCCAAAAAGTAGGCCGTTTTGGAAAGGGGCGTTTGGTGTTCTTATTGACTTTCAAAACTGATGTGGCATTAGTATATTAGGCTTTAGTGTTTGAGTTTGGTGAGCAGAGGCGTGATGTTGATTTGGAAAAATTACCGCAGTTTTTCGTATTGTTGTAAAAGTGGTATCTGTTCAATCAGACCTTTTCCATTTATAATTTTGTTAAATATAAAGATTGTACTCCTTTAAACATAGGTTCTAAGTATATTTTCTGTGGTATGATGAATGAAATGTTTATCTAGCTTGTGTTATCAATATTCACTACAATACCTTATTGTGCGTTCCCTACATGTTCGAGAAAGTAGATTAGGACGAGTTGATAAATGGCCGGTGGTAAAACCATACCATTACATCTAAATATATAAAACTCAAAGGTGACTGACTGACTGACTGACTGACATAGTGATCTATCAACGCACAGCCCAAACCACTAGAGGGATCGGGCTGAAATTTGGCATGCAGGTAGATGTTATGACGTAGGCATCCGCTAAGAAAGGATTTTGATAAATTCTACCCCCAAGGGGATAAAATAGGGGATGAAAGTTTGTATGACACTTTGTCAATTTTAAACTGATCGGGCTGAGACTTTGCATGCATATAGCTACTATGACGTAGGCATCCCCTAAGAAAGGATTTTGATACATTCCACCCCTAAGGGGATAAAATAGGGGATGAAAGTTTGTATAAATCTTCTTAGATTTTCGACTGATTGAACTGAAATTAAAGATTGGAGCTACTATGATGAAGACGTCCGCTTAAATAGGATTTTGATAAATTCAATCCCTATGGGGATAAAATAAAGGATGATGGAGGATGTCAATGTATTAGTTTGAACTATCAGTACCTAATGGAACAAATAAATTAAGACGAACAAAATAATTTTTAGTTCTAAATGTTGACTTTCTGAATCGCGGTGTTAAGATTTTCCGCGGATTAATGACCCTCTCCAGTTATTATTTAACTTTCATCGTCAGGTAGGTTAGTTGTACACAGTTGGTTGGATGTTGTTGGTCGTTAAAATTGTTTTGGTTGCTGTATAGTACATACTATACCTAAATATTTCTAGCGATCCACATAACCGATCCGGGCACCGACCAGGCAATTTCCGGCCCCGGGTTGTATATCGATTGTAGCCGTACCGTATGGCTTTTGATGAAATTTGGTATAGAAATAGATTAGACCTTGGAAAAGGATGTAAGCTACTTGTCGTCACGAGGAAATGGCTTAAAGGGGTTGCAAAAGGGGATTAAATTGTGTATGAGAGTCCGACATTTAAAGATAAAACCATGTACAATGTGTTTAGGCACTTGATAAAAATAAATAAACATTACGTTCAAGCGTTTTTGAAAAATTAGTAGCTTAAAAATAAAAATGGCCGCCCAAAGTAACTACTTCACGCGGACGAAGTCGCGGGCAAAAGCTAGTACCATATATATGGATCCAAAAAGGTTACCGATAGGGTAATTTTCGACTTTTAAGTGTGCGAAGCCATTGGCTGAAGATAGTCTCTAATATGTGTAAGGGTGTATGTGTACCCACCTCTTAATTATTTACCTACTCCTCAGATAGTAAACAACCAGGATAGGAACTTTGTATTTCATCGTGCATCGTGTGGTCACGTGAGGGTATCAATTTAGGTAATAGCTACGTACAGACTTTGCAGTTTTTCAAAGATGAGCAAATATTATGAATTGTAGTCGGGAAATCGATGGCTAACTCATAAATATTTATATATTTATGCTATAACTTTATAAGTTATTAATCATCCATACTTACAAGGATGGCGGTCGTATTTGAGCTCGTTTGTCTTGGTCTGATGATGATGAAAAGCAGAAAGGTGAAAAGTGGTAACGCACAAATATGCACACAATAACGCACGAATTAGGTGCGCTTGAGCTTTCTTTAGAAAAAGTATAGAAAATACCGCTCTTACAAGTATGCTTGTAGTATCTGTGCTCATCTGAATCTTACTGAAGGGTACCATTCACTGCAGTTGGTAACAAGGGACTGATTGTAGAAACCAAAACGAATAATTTAAAAATGATTTTTGAGCCCCGATAATCCCGAAATTCCCGGTTTGCATTTTGAATTCCCTGTTCTTTTAGTAGCTGAAAAGTACCGTGAAATCCCGGGATTTACGGGACCGGCATTTCCCGGTTCTATACCCTAGACAACACAATGATTTCGAATTACGGAACGGAGCATTTAGTTTTAGTTTGTTAAGTTATCAGCAGGTGTTTATTCCTAATGCCCTTTCTGTTCCAGGGCTGCGGTAACTCTTTCGAACAAATTCCGCAACAGGGCGTGCACTAGGAGATAATTTCAAAGGGTTGCTATTGTCGAAATCAACAAGGAAGATATAATAACACGTTCCCATTGATATCCCATAACTCTAGGGTATTAATCAGACCTCGCCTTTTAACCTAAAATTATGAATCAATGAACATCTTATCAATGACATGTAGAGAGACAATTTTTGAACTATTACAGTTTGATGTTATCTGTGAACTATGCATTTCGGAACCCATGTTTCTTACTCGCGTATCGATCGCTTATGAAGAAACAGTAAGTAGAAAAAATAGTAGTTCTGGAATATCAAAAGAAACACGCTGTATAGATAGGCAATTTACTCACATCAAGCTGCTTATGCATTAAGTTACTCGGTCTGAAGTCGCCATGGCTCAGCACTGGCCGCCGGCTTTTCTTGAACTCATCGTTGAAATTCTCCGGTAAATCAAAAGCCAAATCGAAAAACTTCGCCAATTTATCTTTGTGCTTCTCATCAACGAGTTTACAAGCTCGAGTTACCATATTATCCTTATGGAGCTGCATAGCTTTTTCAGACATATTCCAGTCAAAATAAAACTCGTCCATAACTTTCTTAAAGTCTTCCGGGTAGTATACCTCGTGCGCGAAGGAGATGGCGTGCATCTTGGCCAGCTCCTCCACTGCCGAGCTCGCGTATGGCCAGTCTACCGACTTAAATCTGTCAAAGGCATCGTACCCGGCCATGACTAGATTCTCAAGCACTATTGTCTCCTCGAATAGTTTGGGGTGGCTTCCGTAATACTTGGGGAAAGCCAATCGGTGTTCGACCGGCACGTGGTTGTCGTTTTGTATCTTGTCGTAGAGATCGATGAGTTTCGTGTAGAAGCTGCGCTCCGTGTCGTAAACCTTCGGCGCTTGCTCTCGCATCTTCTCTCCTATGGCTGCTATCTTAGCGAACACGTGCAGCACATTGTCACCCTCGGAGAGTGTCACCGTGTACAATTTCGACGTATAGTTGGCTCCTCCGCTTGAAATTGGTTTGACGTCCAAATCGTAGTTGACGAAGTTTTGTTCTTTGGCTATTCTATGAAGTAGATCGTTGAAATATTGAGGTACGTCTTCCATGTTGAGTTTTGACATGTTGACTGATAGCTTGAGGAGGTGTACACGGAAGTACGGTAGCACGTTTTTTGATTGTGAGAGAGAGGTGCGCGCTAACAGCTGAGTGCGTACTGAGCTTTAGATAATGTAATATACGTTAATATACGATTCTTTGCCGCGCTGCGCGGAGCTGAGCCGCCACATTATACTTATGTGTGTTATCTAAATCCTTTATGAGACGTATGAGTATATCATAATGTAGTTTCTACTGCCATCTAGCATAAACTATGTGCACTATTGTTTTTATAGTCTGTACTCGTACAAATAAAATATAATCGTTCGTACTGACCTCATACGTTTTATTATAGGTTGGGCCAATAATGGCCAATAATGGGCCGCTTCCCATTATTGCTAAAATACTGCAATATTGAGAGTGTTTTCGGTGTTATTCGTGTCGTACAAGCAGAAAAATTAATTCCAAATATAAAACAAAAATTCTTATGTATCCAGATAAAATTAAAAATACGTATCCAATATTTTTCGATAATCTAACTGACGGACTAAATATGATCATATTTTTGTAACCCAGGCAACAACCCTTTTATTTCGAATGGACTAGTTAGACATTTATTTTTACTTTTTGTTTGTTTCGCAATCGATTGTCTGATCCGTCTATAAATATCTAATATAAAAGAATAGTGATCTATGCTACTATCAAAGTTTTGCCATGAATATTAATTGTTACGTCAGTTTTTGCTAAAACGATGAAAACATGTGTAATCAGATCAGATGAGCTGTAAATTAGATAGGCTTTACATAATGATTCCGATTACGGAATTTTATATTTATGTTTAGCTAATTTTTGACGCGAAAGTTATCAGCAGGTGTTTCAGTTACTCATTCATCGATTGTTACGTTTATAGATATATCATAAAAAACAATAGGTATCTATGTTGATTATCAAAGTTTTGGCATGAATATAATTGTTACATCAGTTTTTATGAAAGCAATGATAACTGGAATTAGCCATTTATTTTGAGCTTTTGTTTGTTACTTAAGTTATCAGCAGGTGCTTTGGTTACTCATTAATCGATTGTTACGTTGTCTGATCATTTTATAGATATAGAATAGGTACGTATGTACGTTATTATTGAATATTCGGCAAGAATATTAATTGTTACATCAGTTTTTGCAAAAACAATGCAAAATCGTAATGGCCATTTATTTTTAGCTTTTGCTGCCACGAAAGTTATCAGCAGGTGATGATCCGTTGAAAGATATCTGATCTAAAGTAATAGGGTATGCACAATTGCACATACCCGTTTTTTTATTTAGATAAATATCTGTAAAATTAGTATTTATTGATTTACTCAAAATCTAAAAGTCATTTAGAAAAAAAATAATAAAATGCTAGTTTTGTCAGCCAATGATGATCCCAACCAACGATATAATTATTTTTTGAAAAAATATTTTAAAACATAATTTTTGAACTGATTTGGCTATTATAATGACTATAATACTATAACTATGACTATAATAGCCAAATCAGTTCAAAAATTAAAAACAGTAGTCATGTTTTAAAATGACATGGAATATTTATCAATAGTGAAACGAAAAGATCTTGCAGTCGGAGTAGTGACTACAGCCTTACTATTGATCCGCGCGAGGGAAAGGCAAGGCCTTCGCCCCAACCGCCGCAACAGGAGAAGACGCCCCGGGCGTCGGGAGTCGCAGGGCGATCCCCGGCCACCGTAGGCGCGGGCCTGCGGACGGCGAGCATTGGGTGGCTCGCTGTCCGATCACCACCAGGCCCGGGTCGATGGCGCGTTGTGTTTCACGCGCGCCTCAAAGAGATGTCAGCATAGAAGACGGGGCCCGCTAGGGCCAGAGCCTGCCAGGGTTGCGGAATTTGTTCGAAAGAGTCACCGCGGCCCTGGAACGCAAAGGGCTTTAGAAGGAACACGGATGGGTTTTAGTCAGTAAGAGTCTGACACGCTACTCTTTATAATATTAGTATGGATATAGAAAAAGATCCTTCTCCTTTTAAACATACTGAGTATATTTTTAGTAGTTGGCTGAATGAAATGCTTGTATTGCTTATGTTATCAATATTCATTACAATACCTTTATTGTGCGTTCCCTACATGTGAGTAAATGTGTTATTTGGTGTAATAGTGATCTATTGTTCTTTATGTCAAAGCCTAATTTAGATAAGGCTAGACAAATTCATAGAGGGCTTAGCGAGTCCCCTTGAAATATGCCTTTTTTATTGCTATTCCATCTATGATTAAGTTTGTGTTTGTAGTTAAAGTGTAGTTTTTCAGGATCTCATGGTATTTTAACAAAAAAAATAGTAGTTTTTTGATTAGTAATTTATAGGTATCTAAAATTTGTAGTAACCATTAAGTGTGGTACGCTGTCAAATGCTTTTTTGTAGTCGATGTATGCTATGTATAAGCTTTTTCTTGCTTTTTGAACGTATTTTTAAGAGTGGAGTCAATACTGAATTGTTTCTTGCACCCATGTACCCACGTCTGCAGCCTTTCTTCATCATCATCTGCCTAGCCTTTTCCCATCTATATTGGGGCCGGCTCTTAGTCGAACCGGATTCAGCTGAATACCAGTGCTTCACGTGGAGTGGCTGCCTACCAGACCTCCACAACCCATTTATTGGATAACAAGTTATTTGGCTTCTGACAATCCATAACGACTGCCAAAGATCTAGCCAGCCATTACAAATGGCAACCGGGACCAACGTCCAGGCTACCATAATTTTGTAATGGCTGGCTTAACGTTATTCCGAAGCACGGAGGAATCCCGATATGTTTAGATGGTCACCCATCCACAGACCGACCTCAGCAAGCGTTGCTTAACCTTTTAACCTTTGATTTTGATTTGTTTTTTTTTATGTTTTAAAATAGAATGTTTTAAAAGAGGGAAGGTGTCAGTAGTTGCGGCAGACGAGCCACTCGTGCCCGTCCACGTGTATCACCCGCCGCTCGAAGTGAGCGTGAACCTCTAGCCCGCGCGCGCCCCCCACCCCGCCGATAGTGTCCCCGCACACTTGTCGCCCGCGGCCGAATCCGCCACTGATACAGACTCGCGCGCTAGTGCATGCGCACTCAGTAATAGACCGCGATGGAACTTTTATAAGGCAAATTATGAATTGCTTTATTCTATGTTAAGTTCAACGGAATGGAATGATATGTACGAGATGCACGACTTGGACGCTATATTAAACTTCTTCTACAGTAAAATGAACAGAATTTTAGATATATGTAGAAAAATCGTAGGGTGAAGTCACGGTACACTTATCCTAATTGGTACACGAGCGAAATAGTACAAGATCTAAAAACTAAAGCTAGACTTCACAAGACGTTCAAGGAAACAAAGAATTTAATTGTTTACAGTGAGTATTCTAAATACCGAGCAATTGTTAAAAAAAATATTCATGCTGCGCACAAACTACATCAAACTAAAATTCAACGTCAGTTTGCGAAAGAGGTCATTCTGGCAATACATACGATCTAAGACCAGCACGGCTAACAGACAAACTATTATTAAGGATGGTCAAAACTTAACGGATCTTGAATGTGCCAAGCAATTTGCGATGTATTTCGAGTCAGTGTACAGTAGGGAGCCACCACAACTTGACCCGCGGGCGGCCGCAGCGACGGCGGCGGGGGCCATGAGTGGATCGCGCGTGCAATTAAACTAGCTAAGTCTTAAGGACGTTAGCGCGGCACTGGACGGCCTAAAACCGAAGCGTTCAGCTGGCCCGGATGGGATACCAGCCTTCCTATTCAGGGACTGCAGTAGGGTATTAGCAGAACCTCTGCACTATATATTTAATACGTGTCTCCAATCAGCGACGTTCCCAACTCGATGGAAGATAACGCGGGTTATTCCAGTCCCCAAGGGTAAGGCAGGACCCGACATCAGTGGATATAGACCGGTGGCCGTGTTGTCGACGCCGGCCAAGGTTTTCGAGTCTGCCATCCAGCGCAGCATGCAGGAGCAGGTCCGCGCTCAGCTATCGGATGCGCAGCACGGGTTCCGACCGGGGCGCAGCACTGCCACCAATCTCCTTACCTTCATGTCACAGGTGGTGCCCGCGGTGGATGCTGGTGTGCAGGTAGACGCTGCTTATTTTGACTTCCAAAAAGCGTTCGACACCGTCGATAATGACATACTATTACGCAAGTTAGCTGAAATTGGTTGCACACCACATCTGTTGCAGTTCTTAGCCAGCTATATGCAGGGCAGACAGCAGTATGTGGACTGCAGCGGCTCCGAATCCGATCCGTATTACACCTGGTCCGGGGTGAGTCAAGGAAGCAACGTGGGGCCTCTGGAATTCATTATAATGATAAACAATTTACCAGAAGTCGTCAAAAATGGATCTTGTTTGTTATTCGCAGATGACCTCAAGTTGCTGCTTGAGGTTAGGACGGAGTCGGATTGCAAACGTTTGCAGGATGACATTGATAGGGTAGTGGAATGGAGCCATGAGAACAGGCTCTATTTCAACGTATCCAAGTGCTCGGTGATAAGTTTTACCCGCGCATGTACACCTCTCCTCTACGAGTACGTAGTGGATGCAGTACCGATGCAACGAGTCACGCAGGTACGTGATTTAGGGGTTGTTCTCACTCCTGAACTGTCTTTCTGTAAGCATATAACTAAGATCTGCAAAAAGGCATTTAGAAACTTGGGGTTTGTTCTGAGGCAGACGCGAGACTTTACCAGTATCACAGCCATCAGAGTCCTGTATGACGCATTAGTCAGGAGTCATCTGGAACATAGTGCTGTCATATGGGCTCCACATGAAGCTAAGTAATCAGTGATGTTGGAGCGAGTCCAGAACAAATTCACGCGCCACCTTTATAAAGAACTTTATGGGGTATACCCTATTTTACCCTTTAATGTACCCCACTCTATTCGTACTGGGTATGGTGGGGTACAATCAACTCGGGGTGCGACGGGAATTTGCACTAGTGTCGTACATAGTGAAACTGCTCCGAGGCATAGAGCACAACCCAGCAGTGCTGCAGCGGTTGTACTTGTCCGTACCCGACCGTTATGTCTGGAGGCGCCCCCGCCACTGCTGGTCGTACCATCAGCCAGGACCAACTTGCTGGCCAAAACTCCACTGACTCGAGCAATTCGCACCATCAATTATATTCAGGTCGGAATTGATATATTCACATGTCCCTGGGGTGAATTCGCAAAAATAGTATTGTTTACACTTTGTTACAAAAAACTAACTTAATAGGTATTGTATTAGTATTTTGTGGTTTAATTTTAAGTTTGGGTGTGTGACTTAGCTATCGCATTACCTGACCTGTAATGGTAGTTTTAAGGCAGTTAAATAAATAAATAAATAAATAAAATACCTTATTTCGATTAGATAACTATTAAATTCAATTTATCAATTAAAAATCCTCTGCCGTCCCGTCCGCCAGTCTGTGCAGGTCATAAACTTCATAGATGCGTGAGTCAGTGATATTTGTCAGTAAAACGACGTGTTGATAGTATAAAGACATAGTAATAAGTAGTACCTACCTACCTAATTGTAACGTATCTTTAGTTAAATTGTGATGTGTCTTGTTTCTTGTGATATCTCATTATTTATATTGTATTTCAATTTGGTCGATTTATAGCTATTGAAATGAATTCATTGTCATTGCAATTCCATTATAATCGTAGAATTTGATTGAATGAAGTGTATTTTTAGTATCGGACGAAGGCCATTACAATTTCCAAACTTCAAAGCGGGTATGGTTTAATAATAATAATACTGAATTTTAAGATATTTTCCTTTTTTATTATTGCGATTTTATACCCACCTATTATGTGCCTGAGTTTTAAACCACACTCAGTCTTATTATGGTATGGCTCATCAATATGTATATTTAATTCATAATGATCTCATGATTAATTTAGTATACATAATGATGAACTCATCTATAATCTTAGTAATACCATTCCGTAACTGTTCTACTGCAAGTAAGGTTCAAGATTTTAATTTGAAGCCGCTATCTCGAGCATGAGAGGCAACGCCCCTACCACTAAGCTTTCCTGTCACTTTCCTGAGCCAAGTCAAACGATCTTGGGTTATCGTTTCGTGCAATTGGGCTTTCTTAAGGTTTCTTTCCATGGAGGTCCACCAGGTCAAAGGCGGGTGACCTCTCCCTCTCTTTTGTTCTGGGAGGTTCAATGCAGTTTGATCACATGGTCTTCGTCTTCTAACATGGTCATACCAGCGAAGGCGGGTTTCCGATGATTTTATCTGCGATTGGTGCTATTTTAAAGCTTCCACGTATGTTCTTGCAATTACGGATTTTATCCCGCCGCGTTACACCTCCCGCCCACCTGAGCATCTTCATTTCGCTAGTATGTGCCTTTGCTCATGCGTCTTCTTGATGGACTTTTCCTTTAGTTTTTACGGGTATACGTGGGTCACACAGCACGCCAGTACACGCTACACGGTATTTGTAACAATAAGTTTGATTGCAATTGTCTTACGAACAATTTGTGCTACGTAGTACCTAGAACTGTCATGCGGCGAGAGGTGCGCGTTCCTCGTTTGTTCCAAACAAAAAAGTGCAAAACACAAGCGGGCGAGCGAGCACCTCTCCGCCGCCTCGTAGCTACATATAACTCCCACTTTATCAATTTTGATATTTTCGCTTTAACGCAAAACAAATTTCAAAAACAGGTTCTCGCCTTTCTATCCGGAGGGTAAAATATTATTTTGACAATAAACTAAAATTTACCACCGTTTCTATTTAACTAAAGTTTACTTTATTTGATACTATTAGCTATTATTGTTAAGCTGTAAATCAATTGAAATTAATATATATTAAACTTTTAAAATATAACGTTCAGTCTCTCTGGCTTTTGAGCTCTTAAAAAATATAATTTTCAACATCAACACGAAGTAATCGGCCTATTTAAGTAAGTTAAACGCCATAAATGTGTTTTACCAGAAACAAAATCGTCGACTACAAGAGATTCAGCTTGCACACACACACATAATAGTCTTGAGCTTTTCCGCGATTCAATAGTAAATAGATAATTGATGAATCATTTACCACCCTTTGAGTCCTGCGTACAGCTTTGCTTTAAGAATTGACCTCATAAAAACGAATGCAACCAATTGCGACTTTGGCGTACAACAGTACTTGTCAAAAAGTACCTGATAATAGTTTATTAGAAATAAATGCTTTGTCTTTGTCTGAATACCCCTTTGAGGATTATAGTACGGTTTCGTGTGACAAGCACTTGACTCTTGACGTTTAATGAGTATTATTACCACGGAAATATATTTATGAATAATGTACCGGATGGCCGTGATCGACTGGAACGTGGTGTGTTTGGGGTAGGTCTATCTTTATTGAATTCCTTCGATGTAGACTGTGACCAACCTGACTGCGTCCAGACGCGCTGACGTCCTGTACCTGTACTATGGGTCCCGTACTTCTCGTGAACCGTTCTTGTTTCTTGTTATGTTCGCTTGTTGTCTTTGGGACAGATTGGGGTTAGGGATGTTTGCTTACCAGGGATAAATGAAGGCGCAGAATATATTGTTAACACTGCATTAAGCGGTTTTAGGGAACTTTATCGCGACTATTTGCACTATATTTAGTTACAGATTCTAATTATTTCTTGCCAATGACTACAAATTCTAGGTTTTAAACTGTTTACTATCGTACAATACTACTTTACCGTAACGAGGCTCTAAAATCGCATACTGCTTTCAAGTTTCGTTCAACCGAAGGTCGAACCCCAACTACTATAATGATATATTCGGCTATATCCAAGACCATTTCAAGTCGGGATACGGGGTGATGCGCCTCTCTGTAAAGCCCGTGGGATTCCCCCTCTAAAGGTGTAAAAATCATCCCTTCAACCCTGTCCACTAGTTTCGATGAACTAGGAACTAGTGAATTTATCTATGTGTGTGAAACTATTTATTGTTTGGGGTTGGTTTCTCAAAATCTGAGCCTCGCGGGCTGACATACCTACAATTTTTATTTTAAAATGGTTTGCTCTTGACTCTAGTCTAGGTCATAGATAACAGAGACAAAGTCGACGATGGAGCGAGCTTACCCAGAAGAAGCCTAGCCTATATACCTCAGAGTAGGTGCATCATTATCTAATCCAGACACACAACCTACAAAACTCCTCTAATGGTGGCAACACTATAAACTCAAAAACCTGAAAGGGGAAAAAATCTTAGATATTATCCTTATAAAATCCTATTTTGCGGCGTTATGAGTACCGGAAGATGTAGCGTTGGAAGGCCTCCCACAAGGTGGACCGCTGACCTGATGAGGGTCACGGGCAGCCGATGGATGCGGGACGCACAGGACCGGTTGTTGTGGCAACACTTGGAGGAGGCCTATCCTTAGCAATGGACGTCCTTCGGCTGATATGATCACTTACATTGATTCATTAAAAGAAAAATAGAACTGGATTCCGAGGTCAAACTCCCCGGGCACTCCACTACAAACAGTTCAGTAGATCAACTGCAAATATATTGTACTGTGGCGTAGACATTCTGCGAAGAAGTCGGCGGTCATCGGCAGGATATCGTATAACATCATATTGTTCAGCATGAGGGGTCGCCGGCAGAGGTAGTGTTTCATTGGCCAACAGGCCGGACTAACCTAATTAATGGGTTGTGGAGGTCTGGTAGGCAGCCGCTCCACGTAAAATACTGGTATTCAGCTGAATCCGGTCTGGAAGCCGACCCCAAATATAGTTGGAAAAAGGCTAGGCAGATGATGAGGCCCGAAATAAACGATTTTAAATATATATTTATATTTTATGCCTACTAGCCTGCTCTGCTTTGATTGGATATCACGCTACCTTTTTGAGAAGTGAATATTACATAAAGAGCATAGGTATCTATGATGACCTTATGGTGAGGGCGTAGCCTCTCATGACCAAAATTGCGGGTTCAAATTTAAATCTTGAAACTTACCTAGCAATAGAACAGTTACTGGCTGGTATTACAAGGATTAAAGATGAGTATCTAATCATTCGTTAAAAATACCTATTGATGAGTTGATCCATCCATTGTTCGTCAAGTCGTTGAGCTCCTTATTGGTTCTAAGTTGAGCTACTCGGCTACTAACCAAAGCTTATATAGAGGTATGCGGTACAGAGAGTAAAGTCCCGCAACCCTTCATTGAAAAGGGAGGATCCTTCGACCGGACGGTTGTTGTGTCTGGTGGGCAACTGCCCGATAGTTGATATTCGGACTGTTGTATATGTTCAAATCGCACGGAGAACTTTGCTTGCGCAATGCAGGACTTCGTTGGTGGTAGTTACAGGATAGATGGTGTTGCGGTTCTTTTTGTTGCCGTACAAATTTCGCTTCTTAGTTTTTCATGTGGCGATATTGATGCCACTACACTTACACTGACTGGACAGGTCCACTCAAATCTGTGTGGTTCTTTCCTCAAAAGACCATTTCAGACACAGATCTGCATGGTCCTCATTTAAACTTTCTTTTAAATTTAAATAAAAAATAATGTATTGTGTATGTGAAGACCATGTAGATCGCAATATTAGGGGTTAATTTCATGTTAGTCTGGCAGTTTGAGTTCTTTATGCGGCCTACCCAAATGTCTTTACTTTGGTATTGTTCGTCAAATCATTGAGCTTCTTAAAGGTTTAAGTTTGAACTACATACGATCACTGACAAATGCTTGCACTGTATGGACAGGTCCACTAAAATCTGTGTGGTACTTTCCTCAAAAGACCACAGACATTAACCTACACATGGTTCTCGTATGATTTGACCAGTACGATTGTATGGACTTTAAAGAGACTTTGACCTCTGAGTTTGTTTCGGTGTTTCCTCTCAGGGTAGTCAGCTAGGAAACACCGGCCTCATCTAGTTTAAAATTACTCAAAAAGATTGACATGTAAAAGTGTTATGTTTAACCTACTTACAAAATAAATATCATTTATCATTTTCAGGTTATTGAACTAAGTAATTTGTAGGTGCAAATGTTTATCGATTTTGCTGCTGTGTAGATTATTAACTAACCATAATCAGGCTGCAGTGTGGTGTAGAACTTTAGGCCTATGCGATAATTAAAAAATCAAAATATTACTAAATTAATTTTTATTATTATTAAATCGTTTGAAATTTGGAAATTATAATGGCATTCGTCTTATACTAAAATACATTTCGTTCAATCAAATTCTAAGATTATAATGGAATTTAAATGACAATGAATTAATTACTTGAGCTATAAAATGATCCAATTGAAATACAATAAAATAATGAGTTATCATAAGGCACATCACATTTTAACTAAACATACGTTACAATCAGGACGGTAGGTACTACTTATTACTATTTTATTTTTATAATACCGACAACACAATTTACTGTCAAATATTTATACTTACGCATCTATATATCGTCGTTGACGAGTGAAAACCTCGTATATCGATTTTTTTACCAAAAACACTTTTAAATGTTATAAGTAAGAAAACCTCTCAACGCACATTTCTAGCTCACCTATATTCGAATGGGATGATTGTAGTGCCATCTATCGCGTTCAATGAAAACCTCGTGAGTACTAGGCGTCCGCCATTATAGAAGTATAAACTCGGCATGACGTAAGTTGCCTTTGACACAGAATAAGGATGCGCACTAAGATATTGGTTACATACATTAATAACTAATGTTTTTCTTTGTAATAAACATCAAAAACCGGGAAAACGTTTCATACAAAAATATTCAGGAGACGGATTTTTGTCTGCTGAAAAATTTTGTTTTCGGTACTCCGGAGGTTTTCACTCGTCAACGACGATATAGACTTTGTGGAAGCGCTTAGTCTTAACACAGATACCTAATAATTATAATACGAGCGTAGCTTCTGGAAGACATTTTTTAACCATAATCACAAATATTTTTACTATGAATGTCATTATTTTTCCTAGTAAAAAGAACACATTTCAAGACTTAATAATTAATACACAAAAAAAACATAGAATGGAATTAATTTACGGAAGGACTCGTAAAATTGATACAAAAATAAAATCAATATAAGCACACAATAGGGTGTAGCTTTTCATTATCAAATCTAAAACTAACATGCAAAATTCAAAATCAAAATATAAAAAAGTGTTTTGGTCACATTTGTGTCCAAGTCAGATGCCGGAGCGTCTCTCTTCCTCCATGTGCTCGATGGTCTGGTCGAGGATGCCCCACTTGACATAGTCGTTGACGACTCCGTTCAGCCTCTCCGCGTAGAGGTCGCTGGTCTTTTCTACGGCAAAGTTGGAGATGTCTAGGTCCTCGTTGACTTCGGGTGCATCCTAGCTGTCCACTGTGATGACGGGACTGGGATAACGTGAACACTGCTTGCGTCAGCCAGAATGGCAGTTTATTTGTACTATGAATGTCATTATTTTTCTCATTTAAAGAACACATTTCAAGACTTAATAACTAATACACATAAAACACATATAATGAAATTAATTTACGGAGGGAATCGTAAAATTGACAAAAAATAGAATCAAAATAAGCACACAAAAGGGTGTAGCTTTTCATAATCAAAACTAAATCTAACATGCAAAATTCAAAATCAAAATATTGAAAAGATTTTGGTCACTTTTGTGCCCAAGTCAGACGCGAGCGCGTTTCTCTTCCTCCATTTCCTCGATGTTTTGGTCGAGGATGCCCCACTTGACATAGTCGTTGACGACTCCGTTCAGCCGCTCCGCGTAGAGGTCGCTGGTCTTCTCCACGGCGAAGTTGGATATCTCCAGGTCCTCATTGACTTCGGGTGCATCCTTGCTGTCGACTGTGATGACGGGCAACGTGAACACTGCTAGCGTCAGCCCGAATGGCAGTTTCTGGAAAAAGAAGACAAGGTGGTAAGTCTTGTGGAAAAATCAACATTTGTTATAAAGTTAAACCGGATAGTTCCCACAGAATGGAAAAGAGGCGGATACTCAAAAATTATGTGAACTGAATTCTGTGCTCTATACATACATACATACAAAAATAATAAATATGAAATATAAAAATATAAAATACAAAAACATAAAACTCTCTTCAAAATGAGAGTGAACAGACTGCTTCTGGGTAAGCCCGCTTCATCGTCGACTTTGTCTCTGTCATCTATGACCTAGATTAGAGTCAAGAGCAAACCCATATTAAATTTAAAAAAACGAATCTTATAACAATCTCATGGATTTTATTATTTTTCGACGAAGTCGCGGGCTCTCTGGTGCTTCAGAAATTTTGCATAACGACTTAATATGATCAGTTACTACTGATAATATTAGGTAGTTAAATTTACCAACGGACATATTTTTGTAAATGTTATCATATAAGCCACTAGCTTTTTATTTAGAAATACAAATAACTAACTACAATGTAAAACTGCGTGGATTGCCTTTACATATAGTAGCCATATAATTAAGCTTGTGGATCTGAGTTATGATATAGAGATTATTTTAATATTTCATACTATAAATTGTTTTTTTCTTTCTTTACATTGTTCTCATATATAGAAGCAACAAGGTTTATGTAACCAGGATTTTTGTAAACATAAAATGATTTAAAAGAGTGTCCGTGGAGTTTCTTGCACGTTCTTCTCCATAGAAATCTACGCTTTCGAACGTGCAAATAGCTTCATGTTTTTGACGGAATGACTGACAATTCAGAAATACCTGATAATGGTTTATTTGAAATAAATGCTTTGACTTTGACTCTGTGGCCATATAGGTACTTCTAAGGCGCCCATTACACGGTAGATTTTCCTGTCAAATTACTACAATCAAGGCTGATCAAGGTGATTGACTGATAACCTATCGTGTGATGTAGTGATTGCATGACATTGATTGACGATCTGAATATTTGATATTCACGACTTTTAAGTGTCCTTTTTCGAATCCCGTATATCAGCCAATAAATATATATCGTTACCATATTTATAATTATTTTAAGTTTACGGTTATGTCGATTGTATTCCATCACTCAACACCAATCATTCGTCAATCATGTCTGTTGGAATTGATTGACGTTTTGCATGAGCGTGTAACTGATACCTTATGGATGCTAGAATCATGATTGATGTTGATGATCTTCAGATGATCGGCCTTGGTGGCCGCACCAAGGCCAAACAAATCTGGAGAGAAATTATATCTGACGTAGTATCTGTGCAACTAGAATAGAATATTTGACTACAAAAATGAATAGATACTTATTTGAAAGATGTTACTAAAATATTTTGAAAGGTGATTTTAAAAGGCTTACAACTAACTACACAACAATTTTAGGGTTCCGACAATCCGTAAAAAACGAAACCCTTATCAGGTGTTCGTCTGTCCGTCTGTCACAGCTAATTTTCTCCGAATCTACTGTACTGATCCTTGAGCTTTGGTACACACATGAACTTCTGTGACTCGAACACAGACGCGTTGCGTAAATAAATACATTTTGAGTATGGGGGTCACTTTTGGGGGTAAACTTAAAAAAAAAAAAAATGTGTTGCTCTGGGAGTGCCGGCAGAAGTGAAAACTTGAACATTAGCGTTCTGCATTTTTGATATTTTGGAATGGTTAGGGAATAATTTCGCTCGAATTGCTTTAATTATCAGTATAAAATAACTATCATTTATGTGGTAAAATACAATATTCATTTGTTGCGCCATCGTACACAAACATGACAATTCAGAACTTTCCCTCCGTCTTACGAATTTTCGATCAGATCACGTATCCTGACGCGAGTTTAACATTTTTTACCCATCCCAAAAAGTGCACAATGCTGCTAAAGAAGTTTTCACTTCAGTAAAAATAAGATTATTTCAAAACGTACCTACCGTGTGATATATTAACTGAAAGGGCTTGTTGTTAGAATTTTTATTACCATTATCTCTGAAACTAATGAGCCTAAAATTATGAAAAAAAAATGCTGATAATATTTCATTACCTATAAATTACAGGAAAACTATAAAAAGTCTGCAGTGTTGAAAACATGTAACAAAAATGAAATTCGTTCGGAACCCTTTGCACGCGAGTACGACTCGCACTTGGCCAGTTGTTTTACTACGTGTTGTCTTTTTCAAGGTTACGATTAAGAAGAAGAATATTTATAATAAATAACTTGGTTTAACACAACACTTTTTGCCATTTTCATTCGACACTAAAGTAAAGATGTAAGTGTAATTTAGTCGTCAGCTGATTTAAACAACGTGTGTTTTGCCGGAAGCCGGTTAATTGTGGGTCGATCTTGAGAGATGGCGGCAAATTGCGCACTATAACCGCATATACCAGGGATGGCCAACCGGTCGATCGCGGCTATTAATCCAGTCGATCGTGGCAAGGTCAAAATATAAATACGTATAACGGACTGTGCAACTAAATAAATAGGTTGGGTTAAAAAAATAAAAATACGTCCTACTTGTATACTAAACTATACTGTTTAAAATTTAAATTTTAAGAAGTATGTAATTGGTAGATCGCACAGGTTTTCGTTAGTAAAAAGTAGATCTTAGGTCTAGTCAAGTTGGCCACCCCTGGCATATACATTGTTTTGGTACACGCTCATAAAGTCGTATCATTTGAATTATTAACGTGGAGTAACAGTAGATATTATTTTTTATTGTGATGTAATTAACAATGGGTACGTTAAAACGGCTCCTGATAAGATAAGATGCAGATTTGAAATAATTAAAACGTGTGTTGCTACCTATTTGTATTGTTGAATAATATTCCTGTATTTACCGTAGATAGTTAGGTTGGAGTGAGGTAGATAAATAATATCATAAAAATTTGTAGGGTTCCGAACGTGCGTAAGAAACCGAACTCTTATAGGATCACTCGAGTGTCTGTCTGTCCGTCTTTCACAGTTAACTTTCTCCGAATGTGCTGGACCGATTAACCGACAAACTGGAAAATTACAAAAAAAAGTTTTTCAAACTGTACCGTGCACACATATCAAATGAAAGAGCTTATTTTTAGGGTTTTAAATATATTTTCTTCATCATTTTTTAATAAATAATTTGGAGTTACTCAAGAAATAAGACGAAAAATTACCATTTTATCTCCAAAACTACTTAGCCAAAAATTAAAATAAAGCAGATAATATTTCTTTACCTATAGATTACAGGAAAACCATAAAAAGTCTGTATATGTTTCTGTGTCTCTCTGTAGTCTGTGTCTGTCTGTAGTCTGTGTCAGTCTGTAGTCTGTGTCAGTCTGTGTCTGTCTGTAGTCTGTGTCTGTCTGTAGTCTGTGTCTGTCTGTAGTATGTGTCTGTCTGTAGTCTGTGTCTGTCTGTAGTCTGTGTCTGTGTGTGTCTGTCTGTGTGTCTGTTGAAATAACATGTAACAAATATGAAATTCGTTCGGAACCCTTTACACGCGAGTCCGACTCGCACTCGCACCAGTTTAATCAGTACCGTAGTTTATAATTTAGCCACGAGCTCCTCCATCCATTCAGCTCTAAAGACATGAAATGTTACAATCAGATAGACAGTGTTACCTGCGCCATAGCGCCCTCTCCAGCTTTGCAAGGTTTTTACGATTTGATAAAATATTTAGATTTCTTTTTTATAATGAACCCGTCCATAAGAAGTTCGCATTAGAATCAATTGCGTAGTTTAGAAGAACAGCGCGGTCCCACAGACAGATACCTACATAAGAAACGCCAACCGCATATATGGATTAAGTATATTTAGGTAATGAAGGTATCAAACACCTGATATTCCCTTATGATGGTTTCTGAAAATATTAATGAATAGCTGACCCGCGCAACCATATCTGTGTCACGTTTTTCATTAATACTCCGTTCCTATTGGTCGTAGCGTGATCTTATATAGCCTATTGCCTTCCTATATAAATTGGCTATCGACCACTAAGATTCCACCATGTAGATTTTTTAAATTCGTATCAGTAATTCCTGAGATAGGCACGTTCAAGCAAACAAACAAACTCTTCAACTTTTTGCCCGGTCAAGTTAGACATGGAAAGTTACAATAATTCACATAGGTAGGAGCTGAAAACTTGTATGAATGTTTGGAACAGCATTATAAATAAATGAAATGCGAAAACTCCACATCTACAAAAACAACGACATTTGCAAAAAAATTTTCAAAGTTCGCAAATATTGTTTTTTTATTTTGCATTATTCAGCCAAATGTTAGTTTTATCATACAAATAGGTCCGACTGAAATTGTAGATAATGCAATCATCTTTAAAAGTGTCTAAGCACTTTTCATTTTTTCACCGCTCCTGGCAGGTGGGTCGCTGTAAACGCCCTGCCAGGGTTGCGGAATTTGTTCGAAAGAGTCACCGCGGCCCTGGAACGTAAAGGGCTTTAGAAGGAACACGGATGGGTTTTAGTCAGTAAGAGTCTGACACGCCCTTCCGCTCCACCCAGAGCGGAAGAAGTCATTTGATGATTTCCCATCCTTAAAAAAAAAAAAAAAAGGGTCGCTGTAAACGTGTCGGAGCTAGTATTAGGTATGAAATATCAATAGAAAATGAAAAAATCGCCGCCCGGTACTTGCTTCGTAAAAAAAAAAATGGTTTGCATTTTGAAAAATATCTTGTAAAAATATCTACCACCTTTCTTATAAAATTATTAAAGTAAAAACTTCTTTAGCGGCGTTGTGAACATTTTGGGATGGATAAAAAATGTCAAACTCGCGTCAGGACACGTGAACTGATCGAAAATTCGTAACACGGAGGGAAAGATCCGAAGTGTTTAATTTTTAATGTAATATAAATTGTTATGTTTGTCTCGTATCTATATCATATACTATCGTATAGTGCAATAAATGAATATTGTATTTTACCACATAAATGATAGTACTTTTATACTGATAATTAAAGCAATTCGTGCGAAATTATTCCCTAACCATTCCAAAATATCAAAAATACACAACGTTAATGTTCAAGTTTTCACTTCTGCCGGCACTCCCGGAGTGCAAATCGTTGTTTTTTTACCACTACCCGCGTTGTTCATAAAAGTTGCTTCCTTCTAACTTGCTACGCAGCGAAGCTACGCCGTAGCTGGGCCTACGCACGTGCTACGAACACGTAAGCTCTTCGTAGCACTTTCAAGGACACTTTCTTTGGTAATACATAATTCTCCTTTTCTGAGGTCTGCAATGGTCTGTGTAAGGACAAGGTGTTGTTTGTAAATTGGGCGGCATTCTAAAATCAGCTATAATTCCACTATGTCTGAAGTCCTGCCTCCATAACCAGTGTGTTCTGCCAACCATGACTACGATGCTGAGATGTTGACCCACGCAGAAGGCTGTGTACGGGCTGAGAGTTACATTAGCCATCGAGCATTAGAGTTCTAAACATGCGAAGATTTACGACATCGGAAAACGAATTATGGAAATGAGGATTGCACAGAAACGTGGGCACATGAAGTGAAAGGCTCTCTATGCCCAGCTGTGGGCGCATTCGTACTATGGAAGATGATGATGAAGGTATTCCTAATTAAATTGGCGTTTAAGCAAAACAGCATTTGCCTTCTTGCATCAGTCTCACATACAATCAATCACATAAGCTGAGTTCCTTACCTCCTTCAGTTCAAAGTCGAAGTCCTCCCTGGAGAAGGTCTCCTCAGGGTCGAGGTTCAGTCTCTTCATGGAGGCGCTGAGCTGCGTGTAGTAGTGGTCGATCAGCTTGTTGTAGTACTTGGCGCGGAACTCCTCGTCGGAACCGGTGAAGATGAAGTAGATCAGGTCGGTGACGGGGCTGCCTCCCTGCAGGGTCTGCAGATCCACGATCTTGATGTCTACCGTGCCGTCCTGGAATTGGAGAAAAAAGGATGTTAAGTTTTGTTCTTAACTGTCAAAGACAATTTCGGGTAAGTTGTGTATGACGGTTCTTCAGAATCAGCCCGCTGTCAGACAAACGGACGGACGGTTGGACAGCGGAGGCTTCTTAATAGGGTCCTGTTGGTTACCTTTCGGGTACGGAACCCTAAGAAAGCTAGAATGACTAATATTTTTGTTATTGTTCTAATGTAACTATACTGGCCTTAATTGGAACAGGTATTTAAACCGATATGTCGGAGTCACCCAGTAAAGCTACTCATTTATTTCGTCTGTAAGTATCTGATTACCAAGACAGCAGCAAATTGTCAACGTGATAGTTGTTACGGCAGAATCCCCACGGGTTGACACACAAACACACGATAAGCTTTGTTTCAAATTCGTTGGTTAATATTTTAGAGGGTAACCACATAAATATTGTGATTTACCTTATAAAAAAAAACCGGCCAAGTGCGAGTAGGACTCTCGAACGAAGGGATCCATATCGAGCCCCATTTAAGTTATTTTTTTTTTGTTGTTAGTGGCAATAGAAATACACACTCTGTGAAAATTTCAACTGTCTACCTATAATAGGCTATTACGGTTTTTGAGATACAGCTCGCTGACAGATAGACAGACAGACTGACGGACGGCGGAGGCTTAGTAATAAGGTTCCATTGGTTACTCATCGCGTGCAAAACCCTAAAACAGGGTTGAGCAAAGTTCACACGGCGGTAGTTAAAAGAAAGGTCGATTAGAATATAATCTTAATACTTAACAATAATACACAGAAACTATAAACGTTAAGGAACAATGTAAATAACTTTTAAAATAACTAACAATATTGGTACCATATAAAACTACCCTCTGACAAATAAATAAATTCAAATTCTAACGCATAACGCCAAATTGTTATTGACGAATAAGTTTAGTTAAATGTATAACCGTAAACTCTGCCAACCAATTAGTTGTGACTATTTTTAAACTAAATTCGGTCTGGCAAGACATGTTAGGGTCTGCCAGGGTTGCGGAATTCGTTCGAAAGAGTCACCGCGGCCCTGGAACGCAAAGGGCTTTAGAAGGGACACGGATGGGTTTTAGTCAGTAAGAGTCTGACACGCCCTTCCGCTCCGCCCAGAGCGGAAGTCATTTGATGATTTCCCATCCTTAAAAAAATAATGTCCCTAACATGTCTTTTTTTATTTTTTTACAGGTAGGTACTAGGAAATAAATTTCATAATTTCGCCGTTGTCGAAATAAAAATGGAGGACAATATTACGTGTTTCTGTTTATATGCTACGTATAACCCTAGGGTTTTATTATTTATATAAATCGGACTACTTATAAGAATCGAATAGCATGTTAAATATTTTTTGCGACTGTCCATGTAAAGCACATTGATCTGAAAAACAAGATTGTCGCATTTCTTACCCAAAATAATGAATAAATAAATTTAATTATCAGTGAAATTTAGCCACTTCAAGATTAGTTATCAGTGTAACTATGCATTTCAAAACCTATTTCTTGAACATTTTACTTTTTTTCATAAAATGTAGGTACCCACATTTTATGAAAAAAGTAAGTAGAAATAATAGAAGAAGCAATTAACTCACATCACGCTGCTTATGCATTAAGTTACTCGGTCTGAAGTCTCCGTGGCCCAGCACTGCCCGCCGGCTTTTCTTGAAGTCATCGCCGAAGTTCTCCGGCGTCTCGAAAGCTAACTCGAAAAACTTCGCCAATTTATCTTTGTGCTTCTCATCAACAAGTTTACAAGCTCGAGTTACCACATTATCCATATGGAGCTGCATAGCTTCATCAGTCATATTCCAGTCAAAATAAAACTCGTCCATAACTTTCTTAAAGTCTTCCGGGTAGTATACCCCGTGCGCGAAGGAGATGGCGTGCAGCTTGGCGAGCTCCTCCACTGCCGAGCTGGCGTATGGCCAGTCTACCGACTTAAATCTGTCAAAGGCATCGTACCCGGCCATGACTAGATTCTCAAGCACTATTGTCTCCTCGAATAGTTTCGGGTAGCTTCCATAATACTTGGAGAAAGCCAACCGGTGTTCGTCCGGCACGTGGTTGTCGTTTTGTATCTTGTCGTAAAGTTCGACGAGTTTCGTGTAGCAGTACCGCTCCGTCTCGTAAATCTTCGGCGCCTGCGCGCGCAACTTCTCTCCTATGGCTGCTATCTTGGCGAACATGTGCAGCACATTTTCGCCCTCAGAGAGTGTCACCGTGTATAATTTCGACGTATAGTTGGCACCCCCACTTGATATTGGTTTTATGTCCAAATCATAGTCGACGAAGTTTTGCTCTTTGGCTATTTTATGCAGAAGATTGTTAAAATACTGAGGTAAGTCTTCCATGTTGATTGGTTGAATAATAAATTGAAGAGGCTTACACGGAAGTACGGTAGCACGTTTTTTTATTGAGAGAGACGCGGGCGCGCGCTAACAGCTGAGAGCGTACTGAGCCACAGATAATGAAATACACGTTAATATACGATACAAAGCCGCGCCTCGTGGAGCTGCGATGCCGAATAAGACGTGTGTTATCTAAATCCTTAAACAAACGTATTGTGTTTTTTGTGCTTCTGTGTTTATGAAACGTTTTTGTTTAAGAATTTGTTTTACCGTCTTTACTTAAGAAAATAAAGAAATAATTATGGTCTCATCAATATATGTATGTAGGTACAATGTCAGCGAGAGAATTTGCTACATGCTAATATAACAGCGAGTCAGAAAAAAAAATTTAATGGTCAGCCAAAAAAAACGTATGACGATCAATCGTTTTTTTTTAAACTTGAGTGGATTCCAAAAAGTAACGCAATTTTCGGTGTTTTTTTTTATGGGCACCGAAGTGGATTTTAGAAGTCGGTCGATTTTTTTCATTTAATTTCCATCTTGCCTCGGGTTAGTAAGATTTTTTTATCGATTCACACAGGAAAAGGAGGGTATTTTAGAATAAATATAAATGTTATTGACGCCGGGGGGGTACAAGTGCACCCCCTTGCACCTACGTACATCACGGCGCAAACCTGGCACTTTGCACCTGAGTAGCTACGCCACTGAACGGCCGTGATCCTAGATGAAGCGTTAAAAAGGAAGGAAAAAGGGTAACCATGCGATTATAATAAAGTGGCTGTCAGTCTCTCGCGCCACTTGCCACATAGTGGATGACAATCCTAGCTCAAATTTATAGTAAGGATAAATGTTTGTGGCCCTAGACCTACGCGAATTGCTTGGGAACATCCTACCTACTTAATATTATAAGTGTGAAAGTCCGTCCGCATGTTTATTGCTGTTGTTTCTTATCATCATGTCTCAACAGCTGAAGCGATTTGGTTGAAATTTTGAACACAGATATGTAGATCTTGGGTGGATTATATGGTAGTTTTTATTATGGTGGGTACCTTGCAGTAGAATAATTTCCAGGTGTTTAAAACCTTTGACAAAAGCTTCTGCGGAATCAGTAAAAAATACATAGTTTTTATTATAAAAACTAGGTCAAGCAGGTTCTTTACGATACCTATTCCAAAACAAGATTTAGAAGAACATTAAATTGTAGAGGTAGCAACCAATATACCTGCTACCTACATATTCACATTAATTCCTAAAACGACAAGAGAACGAATTACACACAGTGCTATTAATAGATATAAGTTCTCTGTGACCACACGGCGGTATTAAACCTATTTAGAAATGAAATTCGTTTGTCCTCGCTCGTGAATAATCGGATGGTCATTCGTGTGGCATTGACGATTCGGATCGGTTGACACAGTCGGTGCATCTAATGGTGGGTCCACACGATACATACTTTTGCATTTACTGATTAGAAATCTGAATAATAAAAATCAAATACCTCCCACATTAAAAAAAAAATTGTGAGCCGTTACGGGACGCCTGACAGATGTAAAACATTGAAATTATTTTGTACAAGTAATATTCATAAAAGAGCAGATTAAGACAGGAACTAAATGTGGCATAGTGAAAAAAATACATATAGACTGTATATACTCGTATATGTACCATCGTATAGCGTGGAGAGCGCCAACAATCGGATTTACCCACGGCTATTGATGTTTCACATAAAAAAAAAACAAATTTATTTATTTATTAAAACTTTATGCACTAGTAAAAACACTGTACAAAGGCGGACTTAATGCCTTAGGCATTTACAAATCGGTTCATAAACGATGGAGCTATGACTATGAGGCGACAAATACAAAAAATAAAAACGCAAACATGTTGACAGAATGTTTGTGCAATTTTTTATTCAAACATTAATTAGTTAATTCATTCATTTATTTATCAATCACTTTTTTGGCTCCAATAAATACCCAGACTTATGGTAGGTTCACACGATACACAGGTACTTTTGTATATACATAATTACATCTGTTCAGACTATGAAGTCTGAATAAAAAAACATACGCAAACATGTCGAAAGAATGTTTGTGCAGACTTTTCATTTCATTTCTTCAGACTTTGATTAATTTTTAATACGCAGACTTACATGATTCTCCGACTTTTCTACTACATCGGAATTTGTCTGCATTGCTTTGTTGCACAATGCACAGGCAGGGTTTACGGAAGTCTGTATCGTGTGGACCCACCTTAACGCAGCGAATAGTTGGCTAGCTTTGTATTTACGTTCAATGCAATAGGGAACTGACTGGTCTTAAAAAACATGACAGGATGAGAAACATTTTAATTAGAGAAAAGAAAAACCTACGTCACAGTAAAGCATTCATACAGTAGTGTTCTTGTCAATCGTTCTTTGTGTTCCTCACAAACGAATAATGCGTACATTTAAATATGAGGGTACCACCTATCTTGGTGTCTAGTTCGCCAACGTGTTTTAAGATGTACCTACACTTTCGCTTTGCATGTAATGGATTTCTTTATTCTAATTTTACATTTACGAGCTTCGTCATTAGACGAAGATTTATTAATATCTATACTAATATACATAATAGAGCTGAAGACTTTGTTTGTTTGAACGCGCTAAGCTCTGGAACCACCAGTCGGATTTGGAAAATTATTTTTGTATATGATAGCCACATTCATGAGAAAGGCTATAGGCTATACGGGAAATTCCTACTGGAACGGGAAACAACAAGATACGCGCGTGCGACGTCGCGGGCAAAAACTAGTTCAAATTATAATTATACATCTCATATAAGGGTACTGTATCATATGTTTGTGAAAAATAAAGATTCCTAAAATCTTAACGAAAATAGACCAACACAAATTGAGATCACATGTGACGAGGTTCTCCAAAACAAGTGAAGTTCAGAACAAGTGAAGATAGAAAACAGTGACGGAAGAATTTGTTAGAGGCCTTGCAAAGAGGTGCAGACACTCTGTGTCTTAATGGCTGAAGGGATTTGGATGAAACTTGGCCTCCGGGTAGACCATGGCATTACTGACTGGACAGGTCCACTCAAATCCGTGTGGTTCTTTCCTCAAAAGACCATTTCAGACACTGATTTGCATATTAGGGGTAGGGCGGTAGATCACAATATTAGGGGTTAATTTCATGTTAGTCTGGCAGTTTGAGTTCTTTATGCGACCTAACGAAATGTCCTTTCTTTGGTATTGTTCGTAAAATCGTTGAGCTCCTTAAAGTTCTAAGTTTGAGCTACACGATAACTGACAAATGCTTGCACTGTATGGACAGATCCACTCAAATTTGTGTGGTACTTTCCTCAAAAGACCACTTCAGACATTAACCCATATGATTTGACCAGTACGATTTTATGGACTTTAAAGAGACTTTGACCTCTGAGTTTGTTTCGGTGTTCCTTCTCAGGGTAGTCAGCTAGGAAACACCGGCCTCATCTAGTTTAAAAATGACCAAAAAATAATGACGTGTAAAAGTGTTATGTACCTACTTACAAAATAAATATCATTTATCATTAGACTGGGACATCGTATTTTTTTATTCCGAAGCGAAGCCGTAGAAGCTAATCTTATATACATCTATATATATAAAAATGAATCCCTATTTCCCTTGGTCACGGCATCACGCGTGAACGGCTGGACCAATTGCGCTAATTCTTTTTTTGTTGTGTTTGTTATTGTTAGGAGAAGGTTCTTATGAAAGAAAAAAAAAACAACCGGGCGAAGCCGGGGCGGGCCACTAGTTATTAATATATAGGGAGCGAGTCTTTTGCTCACAGACAGACATTTACACACAAACACTTAGCCCGACACTGGATCGAACCTCATACTCGGCAGTAGCGGTTACGACAGTTAGATCATCGAGGAAGATATCTGATCTGTGACGTTATATCTACTCGTGATATCAGTGTTATCATTACACATTACAAATTACTTTTTAGATTTCAGACTGAACCTACCCACATAAACCGTAACTGATATTTTTTCAAAAAATCAATTTTGATTCTCGGGCCCGATATCGATGAAAACTTAAACGGCATCATAGAATTTTGAAATAATTGTCAAATGACATTTTTTTTGAAAATAAAAGAGTGTTTTGTTATAAATTTTCACTTTCCTTAAGTTTGCCATATGTTATTATTTCCCAGAATTTGATCCTTACTAGCGATAGTTTATAATATAACTGTATATTATAAAGTGTCGCTTTTGAAAAATCGGTTTTTCTAGCCAAGATCGCAATGGTTGGTTTTGAAAAAAAAACACAGTCTATATTATCACACCATCCGAAAGTGTCGCTAGTAAGGATCAAATTCTGGGAAGTAATAACATATGACAAACTTAAGGAAGGTACTCATTTTTAACAAATCACTTTTTAGATTTCTGACTAACCCTACCCACCGACTTTAACCGTAACCGATATTATTTTCAAAAAATTTCAACATGTAGTTCTAGATTCTCAGCCCCGATGTCGATGAATACTAAAACGGCAACACAGAATTTTGAAATAATTGTCAGTTGACATATTATTTTTGAAAAATAAAAAAAATTAATAACAAATGACAAACTAAAAAAAAGTGGTAATTTTTAACGAAATACCCTCTAAAAAAAATAAAATAACTGACAAATTTTTCAAAATTCTATGATGCCGTTTTATATTTCATCAACACCGGGCCCGAGAATCTTCAACTGCATTATTGGATTTTTGAAAAAATGCCAGTTACGGTTTATGTGGGTGGATTTAATCACAAATCTAAAAAAGTTATTTGTTAAAAATGAGCACTTTCCATTCGTTTTCCATGTGTTATTTTTTCCCAGAATTTGATTCTTAGTAGCGACACTTTTGGGATAAGGTAATAATACAGGGTGTGTTTTTTTTTTGCTACATATGGTTTTTGCTACTGACTGAAATGAAAGACGTTACACGTCAAAAACAAGCAGAGGTGTCGGTACAAATTTTCGAGTTACGCAAGCAAACATGTTCTGAACGGAATAGTCGATTTTGTGTGATTGCATTTTTGAATTTTTTCGTGTCTTTGACTGAAAGCTAATCTTAGTCCAAGGGTTGCGGAATTTGTTCGAAAGAGTCACCGCGGCCCTGGAACGCAAAGGGAAGGAACACGGTTTGTTTTTAGTCAGTAAGACTCTGACACACCCAGAGCGGAAGAAATCATTTGATGAATTATTAATAATAACTGCTAAAAGTGATGAATTTCAATTTTATATTCACGTTTACCAAATCATGAGGTAATTATTAATAATGTCATGTTCGGTCATTATTAATAATTTTTCAATTAATCACATTTAACGTAACATATGTATATGTCACCGGAAAAATTCAGACTCCGTAAAATTGTAATGAATCTGTATTAGATTTTAATTTCTCGATTATGAAAAAATCGTTTTGTTTTAATGAAATCCTACCAAATTCAATAGTTTCCAATATATCCGTGTCTTATTAAGAAAAAATAGTTAACTATTTCACGCGATATTTTACAATCTAACGACGTTTGCAATTTTCCGGTGACATACATATATATTACATTACTACGCTACATTCGTATACTACTAAATTAACGATGTTGCAAAGATTTAGGCTGCCAGTTCAAGTGTTTGTCCAATTGTGCGCCTACCCTACATATAAGAAGTCATATACCTATATCGCAATATTTTCATAGCGTAAAGAGCGCTAGAACCGTTATAGTATTTTTCTGGGTAGAAAAAATAATAATAGCTAAATAATAACAGCCGCACGGATCGATCTTCAAGGTAAGCGTTGCTTAACGTTTGCCAAGGTTGATCTGTGGATGGGTGAATACCTTAACATACCGAGACTCCTCCATGCCTCGCAAAGCACGTTATGCCGTTGGTCCCGGCTGTCATTTGTAGATCCTAGCAGTCGTTACGGATAGTCAGAAGCCAGAAAATCTGACACTAGTCTTGCCAAGGAGTACCGTGCTACCCAGTTAATGGGTTGTGGAGGTCTGGTAGGCAGCCGCTTCACGTAAAATACTGGTATTCAGTTGAATCCGGTTGGACTGGAAGCCGACCCCAATATATGTAGTTGGGAAAGGGCTAGGCAGATGATGCAAAATAATAGTACTGCTTGGTCCGTCCGTTATATTATTTCTTCCATCGTACTTCCAAAAATCGTATTTCTTCCATGCTTCTTGCCATCTATGTTTAGGAGTCCCACTCCGAAACCTTGATGGCACGAAATACGTGTTCAATTATTTATTGCTGTTGGCGTCTCTTGTTAGTAAAGAGTTCACCAACGCGTTAACGTCAGTCGAATTTTCATTTTAATTTAGTTACTACACAGTTTGGTTTACCTACCTTACATTGCTAAAAAAAAAACAATTCAAAACTTTCTGGTTAACTAACTGACGATCAAACGAATTTTTACAGGAAAACTACCCTACAAAGACTTGCAAAAAAAAGTTAGGTCTTGGTTTTGCGTATTGCTTGCAAAACCACAAACTGATAAATTGATTATGTTAAGTAATAATTAAACTGACCTTTCGCACTCTGTGCAACAAGTTGCTGCCTCTAAAGTCAGCGTGGATGATGACGGTCGCCCGCACGGGAGCGTTCAGCTTCACGAGAAAGTCCTTCTGGTACACCTCCTGAGCCAAAAACTTCTTCAACGCTGCCCTGTACTTCGGCTTGACGTTCTTCAACGCAGTTGCCATCGAAGTCTTCATCATGCCGTCCATAGAGCCTTCCTGCCAATCCGATTTCAAAATACCCAATGTCTTCTCAAATTCCTCTGGATACTTTTTATTGTAAGCAAAAGACAGCGCGTGCATCTTCGCCAGGTTCGTCACCGTGGCAGAGGCGTACTCCCAGTCGAAGGAGTTGAATCTATCGTTGGGTCCGTAACCCTGCGCAAATAGGTTTTCCATAATGACTGTTTCCTTGTACTTGCGGGGGTCGAAACCATAACACTTGGTGAAGGACAGTCTATGCTCCTCGGGCACTTCGTTTATTTCCTCTAGAAATTCGTATATTTTCGCCAGTTTTGTGTATGCGAATCGTTCGGTATCGAACACCAGAATAGGCCCACCACCGCGAATTTTTTCACCCAAAACTGCGACTTTAGCGAACAAGTGAAGATCTTCTTTAGTTGAATCTCTTATGATCACAATAAACAGTTTGGAGGTGTAATTGGCTCCACCACTCGATGTTTCTTTTATTATTATTTCGGGTCTTTCATATTTTTGTTCTGCAGCGATTTTGATAAGTAATTGTCGCAGCGTTGCTTCCGTGTGCGCCATGGTTCACGTCTGAGTGCTTACTAACCAAGACTGGCATAGTATTGTTACTGACGTAAACATTGACGAACTAATATTATGTGATGAAAAATATAAGTTTTGGCGTTGTAAATAATACGTAGTAGTAAATATACACACATAATTAAAATGCACTACGATGCACTAATTACATGATTTTAATCGTGTATTCTTTTGCATACGAGATTCCAGGTTAAATTCGTAAAAAGTAGAAATATTCTTATACCCACGAATTATAAAACATTGCCGTTAATTTTTCGCTCTTCAACAGTTTCAAATGAACCGTCATTTTACCTCCTCATATACGAAAACACAGATTAATAGCAGTTTGCTCTTAGTGAATGCTGATGCAGTGCTGATGCATGTGACAGCTATATATTTACGCAGTAAAATCATTCCCAGCTTTTTCGATGTAACGAAATATCGCAGTAACAAGCCGTCGATTTAACAAGGCGTCGCAGTATAGAGATGGCGTTGAAAGGTTTTCGAAGGAACAAAATTCGATGATACGGCTTTCGCACTCAAGTAGGTATTCCACTGTAACAATGCTGTTGAGTCTGTACCAGCACATTAAGCTACAACAATCTGTCAAATAGATTTTCAATTTTATCTCTAAGAGCCCTTGCCCACGGTCAGGTTTTTTCTCGGGTGACGGAATCCGGCGTTTTGACGGAGAAGGATGACGGAGACTGATCACGTTTGTCCACTGCGCCCAGATCCAATCCGATCTCTCGAACGAAATATCACTCAAATGCGTTGTAACTAAGATATTGTGAAAAAAATTAAAAAGACTGTTTCGGGTAGCTTGATGTGCTGGCGTCTGACTATTAGCTGGGTCAGTAGACTTGCTTTAAGCCTTTATTGTACATTAAGGGAGCTAGGTATTGGCGTGTAGAACTTGGATGATGGTGGAGCATGGGGATTGGCACAGAGAGGCAGCAGTGGGCGAAGTTGGGCTGTGACGATATTCCTGCTTGAAGTATTACCATAAAGCATCTTTCTTTTTACCCGAGTTTGGCAGAAGAACGATTAGAGTGAATTAGATTCACTCTTCATAATTAGAGTGAACAAGCTTCATCTGGGTAAGCCCGCTCCATCGTCGACTTTGTCTCTGTCATATATGACCTAGACTAGAGTCAAGAGCAAATTCATCTCAAAAAAACAAAATAACGACAGGTTGCACTCCGGGAGTGCCGGCAGAAGTGAAAACTTGAACATGTTGACGTTGTGCATTTTTGATATTTTGGAATGGTTAGGGAATAATTTCGCACGAATTGCATATGCATGCATTGAGGCATACATTTTCGCCGCGCGGTAGAAAGATAGGGGAATATTACTTCCTTCTCCCTCCGTCTTACGAATTTTCGATCAGGTCACGTGTCCTGACGCGAGTTTAACATTTTTTACCCATCCCAAAAAGTGCACAACTCCGCTAAAGAAGTTTAAGCCTAAGATAATTTGGTATATAATAATGTGGTTCAATCGTATTAATAAGTTACCTACTTCTAACTCTGAATTGCAAATCCTAAGGTTACACCGTAGGGTAGGCATCTATGACGTTGTTTTGTTCACTTTTATGATTCTCTTATATTATAACTATTCTCCTCAGAAATATAATACCCAAATTGGTGATGACTTTTAGGGTTCCGTACGTCCGAATAAAAATTAGGAACTCTTATAGGATGACGTGTGTCTGTCTGTCTGTATGTCACAGCCAATTTTCTGTGAATCTTCTAGACTGATTCAATTGACATTCTCATTATGAACTTCTGAACCCAAACAAGGAGCAAGCAAGTACGTAATGTAAAATGTTTGCCACACTGTAGGTACCGTTTGATATATCAATATAGAGGTATGCGGTAAAAGTGAGTAAAGTCCCGCACACCTCCACTGAAAATGGGAGGATCCTCCGAGCCAGACGGCTGTTGTCTTTGGTGGGCAACTGCCCGATAGTTGATATTCGGACTGTTGTAAATGTTCAAATTGCACGGAGAACTTTGCTTGCGCGATGCAGGATTTGGTAGTTCGTCGTAGATGGCGCTGCGGTACTTTTTTGTTGATTGATGCCGCTACAGACTAGGCAAATTAGCTGTGAACCTTGTACAAATTACTAACTCTGATTAATCGAGTGATCTTAGCGCTTCATATAATAACAAAAATAAAAAAAAACATTTTCAATAACCGGAACATGGTTAAAAAAAACAAAAACCGGCTTAGTGCAAGTCGGACTGTCACACGAAGGGTTCCGTATAAGTAACCGAATAAAACTCGTTTCTTGTATGCGAGTTCCTTCAATTTTTAACTTAATTAAATTGGTATTAGTTATTTGTTATTATAGCGGCAATAGAAATACACACTGAAAACTTCAACTGGCTACCAATTACGGTTCATGAGATACGGCCCGCTGAAAGACGGACGGTCGGCCGGACGGACGGACAGAGGAGGCTTAGTAATAGGGCTCCGTTGGTTAGCCCTTGGGTACGGGACCTCAAAAAAGCGTTTAATTCAGTAAAAACTAGGAAAATAAAGAAACCTCCATGTTTTTTCAACAATAAGTAAGGAATAGGAAATCTAATTTATTTTGTTCGAATTATACATTTTGTCTTTAGAAGCATCGTTAAAAAAAACCGGCCAAGTGCGAGTCGGACTCGCGCACGAAGGGTTTTTTGTTTTATTTTATTTTATATATTGGGGACAAAAACCAGTTACATGCTTAAAATAAATAAGAAATTTTTAAGATTAAAATCACAAACATGTAACCCACACCAATGTCCACGTATCTATTCACAAAAGAATAATAGAAGTAAAGGACTATGGTAGGAGTTCACTGATTTCTGTGATAGCTGTGCATAATGTAATCATTTTTAGTTACCTACATTTAATTTAATTTGCTTTCCAATTTTGACAGTAAAAGTTTACAGATCTCTGTGACATACAATATAATACAGGTTCCGTACCATTATCTATAAAAACGGCAAAAAAAGAAACGTTTGTTGTATGGGAGCCCTTAAATATTTATTTTATTCTGCTTTTTAGTATTTGTTGTTATAGCGGCAACAGAAATACATCATCTGTGAAAATTTCAACTGTTTAACTATAACGGTTCATGAGATACAGCCTGGTGACAGAAGGACAGACTGACGGACTGCGGAGTCTTAATAATAGGGTCCCGTTTTACCCATTGGGTACGGAACCCTAAAATCAAAAAAGATTTTTGAAAAATTGTTTAGATGTGTTTTATTTTATTTTTATAATCAAGTCAGACATTGCCTATCAATTAAAATTAAACCCAATTTAATTCAGTTACATTTATGTCCGAATCGCTATATCAAAATTAAAACTGATATTATGTATTGTTTTAAAAAGAAAATATAGATTACAAATTGTGTTATAAAAAAAATGAATTTATTTCAGGCATAGCCCATAATTATCACATTAATACACTTTAAAATCACACATTAAAAATTAAGCATAAAATATGTTTCAAACACTTCCTGCACTAGGCTAGGCCTGTCCCGCAGGAAGCTTTTAGGATTATTTAAGAATTACAAAATAACTAGAAACTGTAGGTACAATATTGAGCAATACTGCTTTTTTATTCAAGTTTATGTCTCCAAGGAATTATAGTTACAATATAAGAACTTAGATTAAGTAAAACTAGATAATTGAAATTAGTTGTATTGTTTATTTTGTTGGCTAGCGTATTATTAACTAATTTTATGAAAAGAAAGCCGTTAATTTTTAGCTTCAAGAACAAAATAATAAAAAAAACATTCTTTAAAAAGAAAGGATTGTTGCGCTTATTGAAAATGTTTAATTTACTGACCTACTTATAAAACTTAATCCAATGTACGAATGCTCCAAACAAAAATACCAGTTAATATTTTTTTCCATAGTTATTATTGAAATTAAATGTTTTATAAAAAAAAAACACGTGGGCTTAACTTTTTGCGGGATAGGTACATTTTAATATACTTCCCTTCCTATACCCAACACTTTTAAGGCAAAAAAATCAGAGTTAAGAATTATTGCAAAGTTAGCCTAATTTTAAGCGTAATTTGACTGGACTACAAATGGAATAAATAAATCAATGGTTGCAATATTTATAAGTATGTGAGTACCAATCCAAATTAGCCAAAAAAAAAAAAATGCATTTTCTGCTGGTATTATTGAATTTGGATGCGATTTATTGTATATGTCACCGGAAAATTGCAAACGCCATAAGATTGTAATAAATCTTTATTAGAATATAAATTCTCGATAAATTATGAAAAAATCGTTTTGTATATGTGACCGGAAAATTTCAAACTCTAGATAGATTGTAAAATATCGCTTGAAATTGTAAACTATTTTTTCTTAATAAAACACGGGTGTATTGGAAACTATTGAATTTGGATGGGATTTATTACGAAAGAAGTATGTGGAGACATACTTCTTTCTGTGTTTTCAGGATCAGCGCAACTATTCACCCCGTCAGATTATGCAAAACATGTTAGATATGTTTCAATCATCCCACTTTTAGTTTATTCATACCAATTTCTACGTAAATTGAAGCAAGCAATAATGTCCTCTCCTATAACCTTCATCACCCCTTTTCGCCCATTTAGGGGTTTATTTTCGATTTATAACAATTGTTGGCGCATCACATATGCGCGTTACTAACAGCGGGGACTGCGCGGGTGTCGGGGTACCGAACCCGGGACACGACGGCCGCTGCGCGCCCGCCACACCACTCAGCTCACAGATGCGCTCCACTACGGGCATTTCTTTGTATCAAATCTATTTACGTTGCTCATGTAAATTATGAACCCTTACCTACTTATTTATCTTTCATTCCGATTGAGCCCAACCACAATTGTTATTCTTTTTTTATCGAAATCATTAATGCCGTGTTTCAACTTCATCGGACCAAGCATTAAGTGTCTCCCCAGTTCGCTCAAACCGCAAATTTTTTCTTACTTAGGGGTTCTTATACCCGTTGTAAATTTTAAACGAAAAGTCTGATTTGCATGATTTAAAGTGTAATTTTCATGTACATAATAATATTTAATTATTCGTATGGATCAGGATTAATATTATGATACCAAAAACACCACTTTTGCATTCCACCCGGGTTTTGATTGAATAATTAGAGCAAAAAGCGTTTACTGTCACTTAACCATAATAGTTAGTCATATACCCTCGCTGATTTTTTGATAGGTACTTTAATCATGTAGTCCATTATTTTTAAGTATCATCAATAGTTTTCTCAGCGCACGCCAAATAATGAATTTATTAGGCAAAATATTTTGGGTTACATTATTGCAAATTTCGTAGGAATCTCTATTTTTTTTCGAAAATAAAATATAGTCTGTTTTCAGTTAATAATGGAGCTATGTAATGGCGATAGAATATTTTTAAATCGGTTGAGTATTTTTTGAGCCAAATCGTAACAAACAAACAAATATTTTTTTCCTCTTGATAATATTAGTTTAGATTGCATGACAAAGGTTCTTTTTTATCTTGACTTTATCATCTCCCTATAGGTACATTTTGTTATTGATTGATTGAGCTATGTATAGCATTTCGTTTGAACTATTTTGCTTTTATAGTAGATACCAGATATGTGATATGTGGCTTTCATTCGAAAATTATCTTGAGTAATCTAACTTACTCGCTTATTCATTGATAAAAATGACGCACCCGCAATTAAACTTACTTTAAAAAGGTTTGTTGTCTTGTTGCCAAACCTTTTTAAAGACTGAAATTTGCTATGGATTCGTCAAAACAACAACATAATAACGTTAAAACATCTAATAACGTCAACTTAGCTATAAAAGGTTTACTGAACGTTTATGAATAAAGAACTTTATAATACGTTTATTAGTACTTATGAGCATTTGGCTAATGAACGTTATAAACCCATTTTAAGGGATTTTATGAAGAAGACAGCTAGTATTTATATTCTAAACAAATTCTATATCTATCTTTAAACATATAATAAATCTGTAGAAAAGTCGTTTTTGTATCATTTTTGTGTTTTTGTTTTGGGTAAGCTCGCTCCATCGTCGACTTTGTCTCTGTCATCTATGACCTAGACTAGAGTCAAGAGCAAACCCATATTAAATAAAAAAAAAATATTGATAATATTTCGGAAAAAATAGCCAGGGTGTTAAAGAATATCCAACAGAACCCATTTCCAGCATTTTTGGACTTTTTGTCTGTTTATCTGTTTGGATGAATGAAACCAATGTAGATAACTTATATACATAAAAAATGTGCGCAACTTGTCGAATTATTTAGTTTTTGTTTCATCACAATCGGTTCACAATATCACAAGATATACGAATTTAAACTGTTCAAGAAGTAAAATATCACGGCACACGCAATTCATATACTCGCAACGCCATCTGAAGCCTAAAAGTAGATCTACTGTTGACAGTTGAACTCCAAGATCGATAGATGGCGTTGTGCATTTGACGACTTTTTCTGAATGGTTGTGTTAAAATTCCAAACAGATTTGAGTTAGGTATGGTGTCAGAAAATTCTAAATTGTGTCGTAAAATAGGTCTTGATTGCTTAATTGGTTCTGTCGATCAAAATTGGTCGAAAAAAGTTGATTTGTTTGGGTAAATTGGTGTTGGTAAGGTCTTTGGTTTTGAAGTAGGTACGAAGTACCTGAAGATTCTAGTTGAATTTGGATCAAGCAGTTTTATTTACTTCGTAGTTTGAATGGTGTCATTAGTTCGAAAATTTGTCTTTGGTTTGAAGTACGAAATGCAGATTCATGAGGAAGGCTATACTATACGAGAACGGGAAAAAATGGGACATGCGCGTACAAAGTCGCGGGCAAATGCTAATGAATAATAAATAATAATCATTTATTTAAATCCATTTGATCAGATCATATGCACATTTAAAAGAAAATTAAAAATAAATAAATTAAGCGATAAAGAAATAAATACATTATATTATGTTTGTATTTTTATATCTCAAAAACTAGACGTGATAGCATAAATCTGTGAACAGACTCAGCAAACAAAAGTCGATAGAAATCAAGTAGAAAAGTCTTTGCTCCCAGATTTGTATTTATTTTTAATGATCAGTGTAATTCTTTCAGGATTTCAGAGTCATGTATACTCTACGTTACTTTTGTACTTGCTTACTTTTGTCAAGTTTACGTAAATACTATTTATTTATTAAAATACCTCCAACAAAAGATGCTTAAGTACATAAAATAACAATTTTTGAGACAAAGTTTTAGTTTAGAGTATCATTATTTTCTACCTATTCCGATCCCTGCTTAAGATATTCAATTTATTAACACAACACAATTACATGGTCTTCCTTTTATTTTAGATGTGTTATTTAGAAGGAATAGGTACATTTTTATGATTGAGCCTTTCAATCGATACAGATATTTTTTTTTTCATTTAGCGGGTTCGGTTTCATACAGGCGATTATTTAAAATTCATTGAGTGCAATTCGTATTGTTTTTAAAATAAAAATTAAGTCTTCATTCACATATTTGTTCTATCTACAATATTTAAGGTACTTTCCCTACATTTAGCAAAATTTTGGGACGCCTACGTTTGATATAAAAAGGTACGAACGGCATAATACAAGAGATTATATAATTAATTTTTAATCTTACCTCTCGCACTCGGTGTAGCAAGTTGTTCCCCCTGAAGTCTGAATGCACGATGGCAGTTTTACGAACGGCCGCAAAAACTTGTATTAAATCCAATGTCGTGTTGTCAAAATAAGTTTGTAATGCCTCTTTGAACTCCGGTTTGACAGTTTTCAAAGCAGTTTCTATTGACTTCTTGATTATAGGCTTTGTGCCAGACCAATCCATTTTTAACCCTGCCAAAATCTTCTCGAATTCCTCAGGGCGTGTTTTACTTAAAGCAAAGGACAGTGCGTGCATCTTCGCCAAGTCTCTAACTGCTGAAGAAGCGTACTCCCAAGACACGGAATTAAATCTGTCGTGAGGACCATATCCATGCGCCAGTAAGTTCTCAAGAACCAATGTCTCCTGGTAGGTGCTGGGGTCGAAGCCGTAGAACTTGGTGAAGTATAGTCTATGCTCCTCTGGCACTCCGTTTTCTTCCTCTAGGGATGCGTAGATTTTCGCCAGTTTCGTATAAGCAAATATTTCAGTGTCGAAAACCATAACAGGCACTTCATTGCGTATTTTTTCGCCCAGTATAGCGACTTTTGCGAATAAATGAAGATCTTCTTTATTGTCTTCTCTTATGATAACAGTTAATAGTTTTGAAGTGTAGTTGGCTCCTCCGCTTGATATTTCATTTATAATTATTTCAGGGTTTTCATATTTTTGTTCTGCAGCAATTTTGTTTAACAAGTGTCGCAGTGATTTTTCCGTGTCCGCCATGATTCGGATTTGAATGCGTACTGTGGTAAGTTGTCCGTAGTATCGTATAGTGATAATATATTTGTACATGTGATAAGGATATTATCATAAATTAAAGCCGAGAAATAATGTGTAATAACGGTGACAAGCATTCGAGGAGGATATGTTTGTTATCTCAACACATGAGATTGTGTCTGCGTGAACTTGGAAAATTATATTTCAGCAGAGCACAAAAAAGTGAGTTCTATTCGCATGCATCATAGTTCTAGAGTTCCTGATACTTTTCGGAAATAGTTCTGGCGTTTTTCTCGGAAAAAAAAAAACAAATGAAAATATCATCTGCTAACTTCCGGAAGCAGATAATTTTTTCCAAAACCAAAATTACAAAGTATTTTAGGATCTTTATTCCATAAATACTTAACTAACTATATACACTAGAAATAAAAATAAAATCTCCTAACTAAATAAACCCTAAAATATGGCGTCAAAAAATTCATCCGCATCGCTGTCGACTGGAAGTGTACCCAAAAGACTGGCGGCATTGCCACGTTGTATGGCAATGCTTATTCTTTGACCAAGGTAAAAGCCAGCCCTTGGGTCACGTGAAGTGTCAACTAAGCGCCTTGAGAGATCTTTAAATAAGTTATGTGCACTCGGACCCCAAGACCCGAGAGTTTCAACCCCAAACGGCTCGAAAATATAACTACCAACAAGTTTATTATATTTCCGCCGCTTGAGGTTCTCTGCAGCCGCAGCGGCAGCGCCAGCACAGCACGAAGAGCTAGGAAGATGGGATGGCGCAAGAGTATCGACACAAGTAGCGTCCCACACTAATGGCCTACCCATCTTCCATGGAAATAACGACATGCCGTCCGGTCTCTTGCCATCGTCGCGTGCCAGGCCATTGGGTTCTAACACAGCCGGAACGCCGACGGTGACAAGAGCTCGTCGGATGATGTCGTTAAGATTCGCGTGCCGCGCAATGCGACCCGCGCTACGGCTGCATGACAGGCCGTGGTGTCCGAGGCTGTTGACAACTTCGCCACAGTGGCAGCGATGAGGAGAACAACAAGGAGCGCCAAGACGCAGGCAGGCAGCGAGGCGGAAAGTAGTATCGTCGAACATGGTGCCAATGTTCGACGACGGTAGTGCGTGAAGCCAGAGACCCGACTCCCACTCACCCACAGCCAGCAGGCGCGCACGCTCTGCAGTAGTAGTTGATGTGGCAATAAGTTTTTCCTGAACTTGCCTGCAGAGCGGCTCGTCCCACCGTCTCTGGGATGAAGGGTAGTCGGGCGGATTTGAATTCGGGCAAGCGAGTCTCCAGGCCTCCACAGCCTCGGTGAAGTACGGCACATCAAAATCAATCAGTGTAGAAACTAGAATATTCCTGATTAATTTATCAGTGCCGTACACCGAGGATATAAAAGCCGGTAAACTAATACTGGTAATTTTGCGGACGCCGAGGCCTCCCATACGGATGGGAAGGGTTGCTTGCGCCCAGGCTTTGTCGTCCATGGCCACATTTAGTATTTTAGGTACATAAAGGTGAGAGCTATAGTTCCTGATACGTTTCAGAAAGAGTTCTGTCTAAACTGGCTTAAAAAAAAATTACAAACATACTTAACCGCTACCAAAAATAAAACGACATTTAGTGTAAAAGTGACGGTAATTACAAAAAATATAGAACCAGATATAAATTATTCTTAACAAGTAGCTAGGAAATCAAATAAAAAATGAAAAAAAAATAACAAACAATTCGCAAGAAAAAAAAAGAAAAAAACAATTAGCAGAGCATCGTTGAAAACCTAGATTAGCCGAAAATCATGAAATTTTAAGTGTCGGAGTGAAAAATTCCAAAAAAATATCTAAAAAGTACCCAGGACCAAGAACTCCTCGATTTAAGATACACCATTAATATCCCTTAACGCTGTACTGCAAAGTTAAGCTAAAACTTCGTAATTTTTTGCCCTTAAATATTTATTTTATTCTGTTTGTTTTGTAAAATAATATTGCATAATATTTATGTATCTGAAAACAATACAAACTATAGCAATGTGTTCAACTAATCTACGTTATTGTGAAGTCATTGTTTCTCAGCACAAAAAAAAGTGTGAATTTATGTTAAATTAAAAATATAAATATAATATTAAAAATATCTCATAATACTGGCTGTCTGGCGCACGACTAAATGGAAGTTGGTAGCCGCACATGGATTGTACTTGATGACATTAAACGCAGTATTTTTAAAGGCGAGTGGCCTTTGTACCTAGTTTGATCCAGCCCGTCCCTAGCTGTCCTCCCCCAGGGACGCCCTAAGCCGAGACCCGTACCCCACAGAGGGTGCCCTTAGCGTGTAGTCGCTTAGTTTGTAAGGTTTTTACAAGCCCTGCCTGGAGGCTTTAATATTATATTGAAGCCACCACAGGCAAGCCCGGTTAAGCAGTCGACAACCTCAAAGGTTGAACTGCGAGACGGTTGAGTACGTATTTGGAAATATACAAGTATGTTTATCAGTTGTCTGGTTGCCATAGCACAGGATCTGCCTAATTTGGGATCAGATGACCGTGTGTGAGTTGTCCCAAGATATTATATTTTCAGATGACACTTACCTAATTACGAGTTGGTATCTAGGTAATTATGCAAACTGGTGTTATTATTTTAACTAAATTTATCCAATATGCTAAATGCTTCGTTCCTTACGGAAGTCAGACCTTCCACACTCTGCACTCACACATCAGCTTCTTAATTAAGCCGAGGAACCCGAAGAGCGTGAATTTTTCAGCTTGCAACGCTCGCTCTTATTGACTTTGGTACCTATTGCTTTTTTGAAATACAGTAACACAACTTAATATTTTAAATATATCTATATCTCTCATGTCGCGAAATTCCTTCAATTTCATCAAATAGATTACCCGAAAACAAAAACTTCTTATTTCTATGCTATTTTTTTTCTATTATGCATTACATCCATATTTCATCAATTATGCATCACATATTCATCCATTACATTAAATTAAATAAAAAGAAACATAGTTTAAATAAGATTAAATTATTCCAATAGATTAAATTAAAATTATTCCAGTAAATTAAACTGCTTGTTATTGTCATTGTTTTGAAATAGTCACGGTTCCTCAGCAGATTCTAGTTATAAATAAATTAAGATAAGGCAATGTTAGATTAGATACATTAAATATATCTAATGTTCACATATAGATAAAAGGATAATGAATTATTATTTTGGCGCACGACACGGATTGAAGTAGGCATAATTATGTGTAAATTGTAGATATGTAAAAAAGATATAGCAAAGCTTACCTCCTTGAAAAACCCAATTATATTTTATCTTTGTTCTTTATCGCACTACCTATTTCGTTTGCAGTACCTAATTCTTTCGATCAGTCCATCCAAAGGTTGTCTGTAAGAGATTGCCCTGTGCGATAAGACCGCCCATTGTACACTTGTTTTTTTAAACGTTTTTACTATGTAATGAGGTGTAATTCAAAATTTAAATTGTTTTTTTTTTAATCCAATTTATATATTACGCATTTTTTACCCCTCATCATAACAGCCAAAAGACGTCCACTGCTTGTCATAGGCCTCATATCGGGTTGCCATATCCACGCTTGGTAGGCGGGTTGGCGATCGGTGATCGCAGTGTAGCTGTTGCAATGTATATTCTCGTGTGTGTATTCTCTGGTACTCAACGTTTTATTATTTTTTTAAAAAAAGGTTGAGTGGTAGAAAATGCGTAAGGAATTAAATACGTGTCTGAACTATTGTATGCATCATCATCTGCCTAGCCTTTTCCCATCTATATTGGGGTCGGCTTCCAGTCAAACCGGATTCAGCTGAATACCAGTGTTTTATATGGAGCAGCTGCGTACCTGTCCACCACAACATAGTAACTGATTAACACGGTACTTCTTGACGAGATTGGTGTCAGATTTCCTGGCGTCTGACAATTACTAACGACTGCCAAAGGTCTACAAATGACAGCCAGGACCAACGGCTTAACGTGATTCCGAGACTTGGAGGAATCTCGGTATGTTAAGATGGTCACCTATCCACGGACAACCCTCGGCAAGCGTTGCTTAACCTTGAAGCGGCTGTAGTTATTTAGCCAAGAGCTCCTCCTCCTCATCCTATGTTCCGCCGGAAGGCATACAAAATATCAATATTTAATTAATTATTAAAGTACAAAATCTCATAAAGTACAATATCGGCAAATAAAATTTTCCAAAAATCAAATGAAATAATCCAAAAAATCGCACGTAATAGAAAATAAAATGTCAGCAATATTACAATTAATTTAAATAGTTTAAATGTCATGAAAAGTAAAATGTCAGCAAAATTTAAAATTATCAAAATTAAATTAATAATAACCGTATCAAATCTCTTAATAATAGAATGTTACCAAAATTTTTAACATACTTTTAACATACCTACGTTTTAAATTTTCCTACATTTAGTTCTAATAATATGTCAGAAGGTATTTTGTTGGAACATTAAACACAATACTCCATGAAAGAAGTGTGGACTTTAGGTTATCTAAAAAATTGTCTTTATTTCTAGTATTAAAATTATTTCTATCACTAATTTTACTAAAAAGATGTCGGTTTTTCCGCACATACATAATATTTTCATAAATGAATTGGCAAGGGACTGTCATAATATTAATCTTTTTAAAAAGTTCCCTAAGAGAATCACGGCGACGCAGATTATAAAGGGCTCTGACAGCTCTCTTTTGTAAAATAAATATGGATTCAATGTCAGCAGCCCGACCCCACAGCAAAATACCGTATGACATAATGCTGTGAAAGTAACTAAATTAGACCAAACGTGCGGTTTCTACGTCTGTTAACTGTCTTATCTTTCTAACAGCATACGCGGCTGAGCTTAGACGACCCGCGAGAGATGTTATATGAGGCCCCCATTGTAATTTCTCGTCCAATGTGATACCTAGAAAAACCGTTTGATTAATGAACTCCAGTTTTTCTCCATTCAACATGATGTCACATTCGCTACTTTTAACATTTGGTAAAGAAAATTTAAAAAGAAAATTTAGTTTTTTTTTTTAAATTTAAAGCCAAGTTGTTTGCCGTAAACCAATTTTGGACCTGATGAATTAAATATTAGTTATGTGTCATCCGCAAATAATACCATCTTTGGTTGACTTTTAAGTAATTGGGGCAAATCATTTATGTAAACTAAAAAAAGGAATGGACCCAATATTGAACCCTGAGGAACGCCCATTGTCGTTTCCGACCCTATTGAGTTTACACCGTTTATCTGAACTTTAACCTGTCTGCCCATCAAGTGTGAACTAAGTAAACCAAGGGCTCTATTCCTAATCCCATAGTGCTCATGTTTCAACAAAAGCGTCTCATGGTTAACGCAGTCGAACGCTTTCGAGAGGTCGCAGAATATTCCAATGGCATCTTGCGACTCTTCCCAGGCGTTAAAAATGTTCTTTATTAGGGTGACACCGGCGTCAGTTGTACAACGCCCTTTGGTGAAACCGTACTGGTGTTCATGAAAGATGGAATTTTTATTAAAGTGACGTAACATCTGACTAAGCATTAACTTTTCAAACACTTTACTGAGAACTGGCAGAATTGACACCGGCCGATAATTGTTGGGTTCTTGAGAATCACCCGATTTGAACAATGGAACGACTTTACTGTGTTTCATGAGATCCGGAAATACTCCTTTGTTTACACTAGTGTTAAATATGACAGCCAAGTAGCGAGCAAAAGTTTCAATGATAGATCTACAAACTTTTACAGATATTCCCCAAAGATCTCCTGTTGATTCAATTTTAAGATCTTTAAAAGGTTTATAATGGCCTGGGGGTTTATATGTGGAAACTTAAACTCCGATGGGCATACCTTTACATTCTTTCTAAGTAAGTCAGCAGAGAGCGCGGATGACGAGCTGAAAGCTTCTGTAGTTTTAAGAGGAATATTGGCAAAGAAGTTATCAAATTCCTGAGCTACCTCTGCGTCCGAGTTTATTTGGCCATGTACAGTATTTAAATTAAATTTAGTTTNCTATGTACAGTATTAAATTAAATTTAGTTTCACCCTGTTATTATTTTCCAAGTAGTTTTTATTTTGTCGTCTGATGATTTTATTTTATTGCTAATATGCAGAGCTTTTGCTGTTTTGCATACACTTTTATATGTTTTCGAATATTTTACAACATACTTATGAAAACTTGTATTATTCATATGCTGCTTTAGGCCATACAGTTCATATAGCTTTTCCCTGCTTATATGAATGCCTGGAGTTACCCAATCGCTAAATAAGAACTTAGTGTAAATACTTTTAGACTTTTGAGGAAAAGAATCATTAAATTGCGTGTTTAATATAGTAAACAACTCGGCATAGTACTCATTAGGGTCGTCTACGTTATTAAAACTATGAGCACCTAGTTTACTAGCCAAAGTATTGTTAAGTTTCTCCAAATTTTTATCTCTAAGTGGTCTAAATTTTATTAGAATTTTTGTAAAGGTATGTAAGTGCAAAACGTTATTGTTTGTCCGCTGTGATCAGATGGCAACTTATTTACAATTTCTTTATGTAAATAATCACTATTACAAATTATATTGTCTATACAAGTTGAAGTAGAAGCTGTCACACGGGTCGGTTCAATAAAAACATTTGACAAATTAAATGAATTAAAAAGACTCAACAACTTGATAGTATTCGAGTTTGTTTCTAATAAGTTAATATTATAAATAGATAGAGACATATTAATTAATGGATAGAGTCATTCAATAATTTAGAAAGCTGACGTTTCAAGTTATTAACGTAACAACGTTAGCTAATCTAATTTGATTTGGTAATTTACTGTATAGTTTTGGAGACATTGCATATAATACGCTTTTATGGAGAAATTTGGTTTTTGTGTATAGCAAGTGCAACTGATTTGTGCGTTGTTGACTTTCGACAGATCTATACAAAAATACAGGCTTCATTCATTCTTGATATAAATACAATCAATATTTACAAGTTTCGGAAATGTGGCTTACATGAATTCGTCCGTTTTATATTGCATATAGCCCTTATGCATTTTTTCTGTGCTATAAGTACTTGCTCAACTTTAGCATCATTGCCCAAAATATCAGGCATTATCGCAAAGTGAAGGCAACGTAACCATGATAAGCTGCTAAGAGTGCGGTCATGTTAGCAATCTTACTTAGCATCCAAAGAGCATACTAGAAAACTTACTAAGTTTGGAACACATCAATTTCAATTTGTCAATTTGCGTCCTCCAAGACATATCGTTATCAATATGTAGACCAAAAAATTTTGTAACATTGGATTCAAGTATTATATATCCTTTATAATTGATTTGAAATTGCGATTGTATTTTTTGTCTTATTTTGAAATTCATAATTTTAGTTTTGGTAAGATTAATTGCACATTAAAATAACGTACATGGAAATGAACTCTTGACTTCCAAACTAAGTAACACTTGTATTATGGAAATCAATGCGCTCTCTCTGGTGTGTTTTGGGAAAGTCATTTATGTGACAAAATAATAGCAAAGACCCCAATATAGCCCCCTCTCGCACCGTCCGCGTGACTACACGTATTTTTTCTGTGCTCCAGAATTTAAATCTTAAACGTGTGATATTATAAAGAAAACACAGTATTTAGCAAAAAAATCTGCATTGAGACTACTTCATCAGCTGTAAGGCACATGAGTCATCATGTCACAGAGCTAGCAAAGGGGCGTACCGAGGTCTACGACCGGCCTTCGTTCGGCATATACATCGGAGTTTCAAGGACACGATGGGCTACGCTCGCTAGTCGGTCGGGAGTACGGAAACCACCGAGTGTTCACGAAGTGAAATACAATTCAATACCGAACTCGCCCACTCCCATCCCATCGCCAGTGCATCGCCACAATATAGCGACCCGGCGCGGTGCACGCGTAGCCAGCTTGCCCCGCCTCCTTGAGGAAAAAGGACAGCCGCCATAACTGCCGTCCCGCTCTAACCTGCACTGAGGATCAGTCGCTGCGTGACGTTTGCGCAGGCGAACGTTTGCGAGCTTATAGAAGTCATCTCCTTGCGCTACGGTTTATTTTTCTTCTGGGTCAAACACAACGAACATACGAGGTACTACCGTGAAGTGAGTAATCCTTTCTTTAAAATACCCATAGAAGCCGTATCATTGACTAACTTGTAATCACTCTATTAACACAATGTCCACTCAGCGCACCCCGCCCGAAAAATCTACCCAAACATTACTAAAACTGAGTATTGTAGCACATGAGTCTGACACAGATTCGGACTGTGTGGGCTCGGACCTTGAATGTAGTGGACAAGTATCATTAAGTAATATACTTAACGCGTCGCTTTATACGTTAATATGATGATTCTGCGTTATGTGAAATAAAAGATATAGGTACTATAGTAGGCGCCAGATAATCGTGGAATAACGGTCATTGACCCACCTACAATAATTGACATTTTTAATTTGAAAAACGGAATTAATGACACAAAGCTGTCCCGAATCATCATCTCTCGTGATCCTTAACATTGTCTAATAATGAAAAACGATTCATATTTAATTGTTCAGGTACCTATGAACAGTTATTAGGGAAAGGTCAATATACTTTATTCCACATTTATCTGGCGCCTACTATAGCCGAGTTACAGCTACAACCAAAAAACTCTAACATTAAAATTTGATGAGGAAATGAAAACGATGACACAGCTAAATAACGAAATTCAACTGTTTATTCAATACTAGCTGATGCCCGCGACTAAAAAGCTGTCGCTAAGATAAGATAAACTAACAGTCAACATGCTGCTTTACCTGACCCCTCTTAGAATTAGGAATTTGGAAGAGTGTTATGCAGGACACTGACTGTATCACCTCTTCCATTTAAAATGCTGACCAGTCTTGGTGTTTATTGGAAATTATAAACTTTTTAATGATAGCGCTTCTCTATAGGTACACGATGTTAGCGGCGGAATCACCTGGAGCATACTCAAAAACCGGCCAAGTGCGTGTCGGGCCACGCACAGTTTAGGGTTCCGGTATTATGTAGCTCTATCGCGTATTCATAACCCCAGCATTATTGTTTGTGTCCGGGTGACACCGCCGCTAACACCATGTAAAGAGAAGCGTTATCATTTCAACGTTTCTCATAACGAAAAATTACCAGGACTGGTCGGCATTTCAAACGGAAGACGTGATAAAGTCAGTGCTTTGCATAACACTCTTCCGAATTCTCAATTCTAAAAGATGTCTGGTAATGCAGGATATTGACAGTTCGTATATCTTTTCTAAGCAATTTTTTGCTACAAAGTTGCGGGCAACAGCTAGTAGAATAATATTATAATTCAGAACTATTTTTTCTAAGGCATTTACATAATTATTCACTTTATGTACTTAAGAGGTATTTTCACAAATAACTAAACGATGTTCCAAACACGTGTTTTGGTTAATAGATGGCGCTGTGTGTACCTGCTTCACAGGATAAAATACCCTGTAATTTTTTATACAAAATATTTAATTTACAGAAATTATTTCTTGGTTAAACATGTGGGTTTAGATATTATGTATGTTAAAAAATAACAATGTTGTAAAAGTATTAAAAAAAAAGATTATTCTCGAAATACATATTATTGCAGGAATGCAAAAAACAAAAATAACTTCATAATAATTTAAAAAAAGCTGCGAGAGTTGGGGTTCGAACCAACTTGAGAGGCAGTCACTATACCTCAGGGTCCATGAATTCTGTTGACATTTAATTGAAAATAGCCGATCTTATAATTTGATCAAAACGTGTCAAAAAACATTGATACTTAATTTTAAAATCTTAAAATGACCACAACTTTTTGTCCTGGCCACCAATTTAAATGAAACAAAGACTAAATGTTGCTCAGAACTAACTAACTAACCCGCATGTAACATAAAAACCCCAAGAAAATGTGTGCAGTATCTTCGGAGATTCGGAAAAAAATCCAAAAAATCTTTTTTTTGTGTTGTAGGTTCCTTTTTAATCGCCTTTAATCCATTTTTGGTAAATTTATTGAATGTACAGACACAACGGTTCCTACTAATTTATTAAATGTGTAGATGTACATGTCGGAAAAAAATTACGACATTCTGTGTCAACTTCAGCAAACTAAATATGAAAACACTGCTTTTAAATACCAAATTAATTTACTGGATATTTATAACTTTTTTTACGAATACTTTACTAACTATATAATAATAATAATATTTATTTACATCGAACACACGTGATTCATAATTTTGTTAGTAAAACTTATAAAACTAGGTTAGTAGTACATCTTATCAGAACAAAAAAAAATACAAAATAACAAAACCCTTCAGCTAATTCAAAAACCTGTTACAAATTCCGCCTCCCGCCGCACCAGACCCGCAGCTGTGCATACGGGTCCAGTGCTCCAGGATCGGGCAATCAGGCTTGTTCACTATCACCTTTAGAATGCTGTTGGTGCTGCCCCGAATCCTTTGCATCAGAGATGCTGTTCTTTTTCGCATAATAGCTTGAAAGCTGTCTGTCTTTGCTTCAGCAAACATGCCCGATGCGCTACAAAAAACGCGGCAGCCCCAACAGCACCCTAAAAGCATTATTATACTGTATGCGAAGAACGTTATAGGCCCTCTGCGTATGCCTAACCCACAGGCTGCACGTATAGAAGGACTGGCAAAACGCCTTGAACAGAGTGAGTTTCACTTCTCTAGTACATCGCGCAAACCTACGGGCCAGCATATTGCATCGGATCGACAACGCTCTTCGCTCCCTTTCCATGTCACTGTCATCATTCAAGTCCTCGTTCATTATATGACCAAGGTACTTAAACTGCGACACTCTATTCAGTGGCACACCATAAAGGTATACCGGAGGAACTGTCTTAGGTATTTTTGTACCTACCCTAAACACCTCACTTAGCTCACTCTTTCGTACATTGTACAACAAACCATGAGATGTGGCGTATCACTCGCATATCTCAAGCAATCGTCTGAGTCCATCAATTGAGGGAAACAGCAGCACCATATCGTGTGCGTAACTTATACTATTAATACTCTCACCGTCAATAGAGCATCCAATACCAGTGCTGCTGAGCTCCTCAATCAGATTATTGACGTACAGACTGAAAAGCGCCGGTGAAGTTAAACCTCCCTGTCTCACCCCACACCCTAGCCCATACGCCCCAGACAAAGCACCCGACCATCTGACCTGGTTGATTTGGTGGTCATACCAGTAGCTTAAGAGCTTAACGAGCTCATTAGAAAGACCCTGCCCACGCAATTTCAAATACAGGATATTATAATCAACCAGGTCAAACGCCTTGGAGAGGTCCAGGAAAGCGGCATACACAGGTGTGTTTCTATCGGTATAGTACCTGACCGTGTGCTTAAGCGCCAAAATAGCAGTTTCAGTGGACAGCCCAGCTCTAAAACCGAATTGAGCATCATGTAGATTGAGCTGTTCAGTCACTCTCCGCTCAAGCACACCGTCAAGAACCTTTGCTGTTACAGTCGCCAATGATATTGGCCTATAATTATCCTTGTCTGAAACATCACCGGTCCTGTTCTTGAATATGGGCACAACTATCGTCCTCATCAGATCAGTCGGAAGATACGAGTGCCCCACACAAAGATTGTACAGCGTAGATAGAACTCGTGGGAGATGCGGACCAGCATATTGAAAATGCACTATGTTGAGGCCATCGTGACCCGGAGATTTGCCCCTGGTCATCGACTGTATAATGTTCCGTATCTCTTTTGATGAGATCCTATCCGGAACACCAGACAGTCCACTCTCTGCGACACCCCCCCGGGCCTCCGACTGAAGCCGCGAGGTTACTACAAAATGCCGCCTAAACATGTCCGCAATCTCCTCAGGCTCAGTCATGCCACTAACGCTCACAGGAACCGCAGGTTTGGGGCTCAACCTCTGAGTGGATTTCCAAATTTTTTTAAAATGCCTACTCCTATGCTCTGTTGCCAAAATATCCATCCTAATTTGATCCTCATTACTCTGACAAAACTTTAACTTCTGCTTAAAAACCTTTCTCGTCTCTCTCATATCCTCAAACTGCTGCCCCACGTGTTGTTTTCCATGCCACACCCAGTTAAGAAAGGCCCTTCTCGCGTTCCCGTGAGCATCACTGACATACCTGTTCCACCCAATCACTGGATGCCGACCCTTCCCATTCCCCAATGCCCTGTAGCTGCCCTCTGCCACTTCCCGAAGCGACGTTACAATATCATTGTACAATGCATCAATCATTTCCCTATATTCCTCTTTATTACAAAAATTATCACAACAGATCCCGAGTTCAGATGGGAAGTCTACATTCCTAAGTTTCTCCATACATAACCTGTAGTAACAGTCTATTTGTGCTGCATCTCTTTCACCCCATACAGCCTCATCAACTGCCTTATTTCCTAGTTTAGCTGATGGAATCATTGGCCTAACCATTCCAAGGTTAACCTGAAATGCAAGTGGAAAATGGTCAGACCAGTAAATATCATGAAAAATTTCAACCATCCTTAGTGTTTTCCACGCTACTTCAGACACCAAGCAATGGTCAAGCCAACGTCTGCTCCCGCACACGTCACTAACAAAAGTATAAGTATCAGAGTCTATACCGAACTTAATATAATCAGCACAGCACCAACCCTGTTCATCACAAAAGCTTACTAGTTCCCGACTAAGTAACTCCCCAGGATGCGCATTAAAATCCCCGAGCACATATACATGTTCCACGTTCACACTCTCAACGATAGCCGCAACTTCACTGAGGCACTCACAAAATTCATTCAAGTTATCGATACAGTTAGTCGGCATGTACACACTAAACAATAACAACGTGCGATCGACGCATGTCGCCTTGACAGCCGCGATACGATCACTCATGCACGGTATTACTGACACGGATGTAAATACCGATTTTCTCCATAGCAGAGCCACCCCACCATATGGCCTCCCCTTCAATACCCCCGTCGAGGTATCTACCGCCGATTTACCAAAATAACCAAAGTTATCGTCTAAACTACCAAGTATTGACACCTCATGTGGCAACAACCAAGTTTCCTGCAACGCAATGACATCCACAGACTTACAGAGATTTTGTATACATCCGATTGACCTCTTTAAAGATTCACAGTTGTAACTTACAAACTTAGTAAACAACTTATCGCTATCATTAATTAGTGTACTATCCATTAGAGAGACTTATTATTTCATGTACTGTCACTCGGCTGCAGGTCACCCTGCCGCCGGTCGGTAGTGTCATTATAGTAAACAAACCTGCGGAAAGATACTCCAGCGGGTATGGCCCGCTGGAGTATCTTTCCGCAGGTTTGTTCACGTCCATAAAAATATTCAACTGTTGCTTGGGTATAAAAAAATTATACGCTGCATATCCCTTGTTCCTTTTCATATCTATCTTACGCAACACAACTCCAACATTCGTTTTGCTCTTAATATACGTAACTATGTCTTCCATTTTTGTTTCTTTGTTTACATTATAAATGTAAAAAGGAACATTAACATCCGCTGCCTTAAAAGTACAATGAAGCATTATATCTGCATTTCCCTTCAGACCAACAAAACGATTTTTTAATCGTCTCCGTTGTATTTTAATCCAACCTTCATTCGGCGACTCATTTTTCCAATCCCCGCCTTCTCGCAAAACATCTACAACTGTTTGTAACGAACAGTTGTCGACGATCCGAGTGTTTCTACACGCGCCAATGTGTCACCACTCGCTGACGCGATGGGCCTCAATGTTCCGTCCTTTATTTTCTTCGCCGCCGCCGGTGTCGTTGTCTCTGTTCCGCAGACGACGCCTTTTGTCGAAACCACAGTAGGGGCCTCCACGCGCTCAATGCTGCCAATCCCACAACAGGCGTCGTCACTCACTGCCTGCGTGCGCGCCGCCACGGACGAGACGGCACTATTACTTATAATAGTGTCGTTGTGCCTCTCGCTTACACCTCCATCAAACCTGTCCATCTCCTTGGTCGTTGACTTTCGTATTCAAAATTATTATCAAGTAAACACGCTCCTCTTCTACGATTTACATTAATGCTCCTATATCCAGAATTGTTCGATATTTTCAATTCATTAAGATCGTCCGTCGTGACGTATTTTTCTTTAATAACAGCCACATCCTCTTTTAGTTTAATGATGTCTCTCAGAAGCCTAGTAGAGTCGAAGTGATCGAACGTTACTGGTGGAAGTTTATGGAGATGTCTGGCTACAAAAATCGGCAATAACTCGGGATCCACCTCCTTCACCAACGCAATGATATCCTCGACGTCAAACGGCTCGAAAATATTACTACATACCAACAAGTTTATTATATTTCCGCCGCTTGAGGTTTTCTGCAGCCGCAGCGGCGGCGCCAGCATAGCACGAAGAGCTAAGAAGATGGGATGGCGCAAGAGTATCGCAAGTAGTACAAGTAGCGTCCCACACTAATGGCAGACCCATCTTCAAATAATGGAAATAACGACATGCCGTTCGGTCTCTTGCCATCGTCGCGTGCCAGGTCATTAGGTTCTAACACAGCCGGAACGCCGACGGTGACAAGAGGTCGTCGTATGATGTCATTAAGATTCGCGTGCCGTAATATATGCGGCCCGCACTGCGGCTGTATGACAGGCCGTGGTGTCCGAGGCTATTGACAACTTTGCCACAGTGGCGGCGATGAGGAAAACAACAAGGAGCGCCAAGACGCAGGCAGGCAGCGAGGCGGAAAGTAGTATCGTCGAACAAGGTGCCAATGTTCGACGACGGTAGTGCGTGAAGCCAGAGACTTCACTCCCACTCACCCAAAGCTAGCAGGCGCACACGCTCTGAAGTAGTAATTGATGTGGCAATAAGTTTTTCCTGAACTTGCCTGCAGAGCGGCTCATCCCACCGTGTCTGGGATGAGGGGTAGTCAGGTAGTATTTGAATTCGGGCAAGCGAGTCTCCAGGCCTCCACAACCTCGGTGAAGCACGGCACATAAAAATCAATCTAGAAGAAACTAGAATATTCCTGTTTAATTTATCAGTGCCGTGAACAGAGGATATAAAAGCCGGTAACCCAATACTGGTAATTTTGCGGACACCGAGGCCTCCCATATGGATGAGAAGGGTTGCTTGCGCCCAGGCTCGGTCGTCCATGGCCTTATTTAAAAGTAAAGTAAGTGTATGCTTGATAATTTGGTCCATTTTGTCCAAAAGGTGCGGCTGCTTCCATAAATGGGAAGCACGAAGGAAATGTATTAATTTTGGGCCGAAACAGCAATAAGGAATAAGAGTGATGGCCGAATGCATGTTAATTTGGAGCAATCTTTCTGAAACGTCATTAAAGTTTTTTCAAAGATTCGGGACCCAAGGAGACGAAAAAAGCTTCTTTCCAAATTTACTGGAACAAAAGGTTGAATTACTCGAACGGAACTCTAAAGCTTCAAGCTTGGAGCTGAGAAACGTGCCAGAAACAGAGTCCGAAAACAAATCGGCACTAATCAGCGTGGTAAAAAATATTGGTTATGTGCTGAAAGTTGAGGTGTTAGATGTCGACATGGAACATATTCAGGCTCAAAAAATCTCCGAACAAGTCTACTCCTAACAAGTCTACTCCTATAATAGTAGAATTTTCTTCGACCTCACTTTAGGAAAACATAATGAAATAATCGAAAACCTTCAAAAAAAAAAAAAGAAAAACTTAGTTTGTCGCATCTGAAACTAGATGGCAAACCAAAACCTATTTTCATATCGGAGTCTCTCACAATTAGTGCAAGGCGCTTATATTACTTGGCCCGTGACTTCGTCAAAACGAATAAACAAGCAAGTTGCTGGACTTCGTACGGAAAGGTCTATATTCGCCGGAAAGAAGGCGACCCGTCAAAACCGAGTTCTCGAGAAGATTTGACTAAACTCAAATCACAATGACAAGTTTTAATATCTCAACTGCCATGCACTATCTGCGGTCCTGCAACGAACTATTATGCATGTATTCAATTCATCAATCCATATAAGCAAGATGTCACGTGAGCACGTAGTGAGCTGTCATTCCATCTTGATTGTATGGATTGACAGCTCACCTCGTGATCACTTCACCCAAGCCTACACTTCGACATGTTTACAGAATCGACCGGCAGTTTAGTTAGCTACTCAGAAAGCTCGAAATGCTTGGTGTAAGAAGTATTATTTTGAAGTTTTTGAGAGTCTACCTTACAGAAAGAAAGCAAAGAGTTCGGATTGATCGTAGGCTGAGCAATGAGACACGTGTCGAAGACGGTGTGTCTCAAGGCAGCATACTCGGCTCCACGCTGTTTTTAGTGTAAATCAATGACCTTTGCAAACTTCCGCTTTATGGTGGCAAAATTGTTACTTATGCTGCTGACACCACCCTCTTTTTTAGTGGGCAGAGCTGAGAGGATGTTTTTCATACTGCTCAAAAGAGTTTTAACCAAGTCTGCGAAGGGCTACGATCAAACATATTAACTTTGAATGTTAACAAAACTAAATATGTCACGTTTGCCCACAGATCAAATCTACTGCCTCTACCATATCTTAGTATTGCCTGTCATGCTTGTGTACCTGGCACCTTCTTCTGCTCTTGTCCCAGTCTCCAAAGAGTCAATGATACCAAATACCTTGGTATCGTCATAGACCAATTCCTGACCTTCAAACTGCATATAAAAGCCTTGGTAGCCCGTTTACGTAAGCTAATCTACATCTTTAAAACTCTTAGACACGCAGCAGACCGACGGGTTACTAAGATGGTCTACGATGCCTTATGTCAATCCCTTATCGACAATTGTATTACTTCCTGAGGAGGTGCCGTCAAGACTTACCTAATTGATGTCAATAGGGCACAGCGAGCTATTCTCAAAGTCGGCGCTGGATTTCCTTATTTATCCCTATTGTAAACCTTTCTAAGAAGTGCGATGTGCTTACTGTAAGACAGTCCTTCGTATTGCGTACAGTGCTGAAAGAAAACTCCGTATTGCAATTCAACCCGAATCTCCAAAAGGATTAGCGCCGAAAAGGCAGTGCATGCCAAACACAAGCTTGCAACTGTTCTCACTCCCATAATTTCTCCTTGTTTCTCAGACCATACCTGTATAATAAACTTAACAACATTCTTAATACATGTTCTCTAACGAAATTTTAATGTAAACCTCAGTTACTATATATTTGAAAACTCTAGACTTTCAGACACAATCTATACTAACTAACCATCTTCTGCTGCTTTTAAAACTATTGTCCTCGAACCACAGTCTTCCTTCAATCATGCTCACTCCTAATATGCTATCTACATTCCTCGCACCGCAGTCACTCAAGCAACCTCTTACGCATAGACACATAATTACATTTTGTTCATAGAGCTCCAGCTACTTCTTTCTACACGCGTTCTGATATTTCCACAATTGTTTTGTATTTTTATTTTCTTTTTTCTTTTTGTGTTTTAACTTGGTTTCCTGCACTCTTCTTACTATCTTGTGTAGAGAAAATAAATGATGTATTATTATTATGCCGACCTCCCTAGAAAAAAAAGAACCATAAAAACGTCGAGATAAACTACACACAAAATTAAAAAAAAATACCAGGAAATCTAATACTACAGGTAACTTACACGAGATATCGAAACTTTTGTGTGTGAGAACACATGAGAAAAGTTAAATAGAAAAGTCAAAGAATAATCCCAAAGCACTATGGAGAACAATTAAGGAAATAACTAATACTGGTAAAATATGCTCTAGCCCCGTTGAACTGCTGAAAATATGTGACAATCCTAAGTCTTCCCTAAACAATGTCTGTTCCTTCTTCAGTAATATAAAACAAAAATACTAGATGACCCAAATAAAAGGCGACTAAACCGTGACATCCCACGCGCTGGCGGAAATAACACATTGAAGTTACCGGCCAATTTACTCGTTATACAAAAAGTCGACGAATGTGACGTAGAATCAATTATAATGCAGTTACTTATGACTGTGCCGTAGGCTGGGATGGAATATCAGCGTCGCTCCTTAAGACATGCCGGCGCAGCTTGGTACCACCGATAACGTATATCTGCAATCTTTGCATAGAGATAGGAGTTTTTACAGATTCTCTAAAGAAGGCCATAGTCCACCCAATCTATAAGGGAGGGAAGAGAAACTGTGTCGATAATTACAGACCTACATCAGTGCTGTCATCTCTTTCAAAGATTCTTGAGCGGATTCTTAGCAAAAATCTAAGAAGTTTTCTTAATAAGTATAAAACTATAGCAGATAATCAGTATGGATTCCGCTCAGGAGTCTCCACTGAAGACGCTGTTCTGGACTTGACGCAATCTAAAACACTGGACAGCAGGTCTAAGTGCCTTGGAGTATTTCTGGACCTGTCGAAAGCCTTCGACACAGTTTTTATTTCCATCCTTATATCTAAGCTTCAGTATTTGGGTGTACGAGGCATAGCACTGGAGATCTTCAAGGATTACCTGAGTAATCGCAGCCAGCGAGTTAAAATAGACTCTAGCTATAGCGATGAAGAGGTTGTGTCTTACCAAGGTCTTGTCTTATCAAAAAGCATACTGGGTGCCACACTATTCTTAATCTACATAAACGACCTCTGTAGTATGTAAGTACCATCTTCTAAGATTTATGCATATGCCGATGATACAGCGATTCTAGATCAAGGGCGTACTTTGGAAGATGTGAAAGCAAAGTCGGAGTTTGCACTGTCTGCAATAATGAACTGGCTTGACCTAAACTTGCTGACAGTTAACCTAACTAAAACTTATTATATACCCTTTGCAATCCGCCGCAACTCCAAACCTGCAAATACCTTCGCGATAACAGCTCACTCATTTCAGAATCAGTTGGTATTGTGCTCATGCCCTACCATTGTTAGAGCTGATAGTGTGAAATACCTAGGTGTACATATTGACGATGGGTTAAGATGGGAGAAACGTATAAGTAGGCGAGGAGGGGTAAATCGGGGTGCGATGGTGAACGTTAAAACCATCTGCAACGATAAGCTCGCGAGAGACCGCCAAAGCCCCGCAGCGCCGGAGCCGTGACAGAAACCATGCCTACTGCATGTTGCATGTTCGCTTGCATGCTGCATGCCTGCTTGCATGTTGCATGCTCGCTGTAAGTTGCATGCTTGCTGCGTGCTAATATTATACTTCTATCTGACGAGCAAATTATGTTTATTTGTCTTGCTATTCAGTTTTACAAGGCATTTTTATTTCGGAATTCTAAATAATCGGTACTTTAATAATCGGAATTCCTATTTTTGATATTTCGAAATATCATTAAGTCGGAATTTTTGTTATTCAATCTATTGAAACTCGATATTTTGAGAATAGTAATTATAAACGTTAGGAATATTGAAATACCGGAATTATTAAAAATATGATGAATGATAAATCGGAGTTATTTGAGTATTAGGAATTTTGAACCATTCGGAATTATGAAAATCGGTATTTTGAAATTCGTATTTGTGACTGACGGAATAAATTTTTCGTATTTATGTTGTGTACCCCTCTTCAATACGTCAACCAACACTGCTGAGCGTGCCCGCCTGCTGGCTGTGGGTGAATGAAGCCTCTGGCTGCAGGCATTTCTCAAATGTCCTGAGAAACAGTGACTTTAAACTAATATAGACTATAACGTAGATATTAATATGATAATGATTATGCTGTTGCTAATTATTGAGCACATTTCTAGCAGCCATTTAAACGTTACTTGGGCATTAAGATCAATAAAATCTAGCCTATGTTGTCTCACTGCTGGACAAATACCGCTCTCTCCCTTTTTCACAGAACTTTGTACAGGACAAAGCTAGTTCGGGCCAGCCTTTCCGGCAGGAGTCCAGCTCACCTCTCCATCTTCACCTTGGTCTGTCCCGATGTCTTCTGACATTTAATCAATAAAATAATGTCAATATATTTATTCTTCAGTCAACTGTGAAATTACCAAATTTATAAAGTATATTTCCTAACCTTACCTGTCAAAAAATAATGATGCAATTATAGACCAGGGTCGATAATTTTTAAAACCAAAAAAAATAACAGTGGAATGAAACCCATTGGAAAAGGAGGAGAATATTATAAAAATTAAAGGAAAAATAATTTACGGCCGATCTGAGGTCGGGAAGGGGATGGGGGTGAGTTTAAGGGTAAAAAACGGTTTATCTCGATTTCCGGCAAAACTAAAAGTCCTATAGAAAAAAGTTAAATAGCAAAGTTGTAGGTAAAAAGATCTAAAACTTTCGCATTTACACTTTTTTCACATAACCTCAAAATTTATGTGAAAAAATCAAAAAACCGCGTTTTTGGTTTTTATTTTTATCTTTTACAAACAATTTCTTTTTTCACGAAATTTGGTGAAAACTTACCTTTTTTATGTCCCAAATACGCTGTAATTAATTTGACTAGAAATATTTATTTTTTCACCTTATTTATTTTATATAATATTAATATAAAAAAGCACCCTAATTTTCAATCGAAAATTTAATAAGACATCTAAAATGTTTGGAGAAAGTTGTAGAATCTTCTTTAAATTATATGCGTAGATGCCTATTTATAACTATTTTAAGATAACTTATATACCTGAGTGACCCACGAAAAATTTTAGTCCATCAAAATGTATTTCATGAAGAAGTGGGGAAGGGGCTAGGCGGGTCTGGGCCTCACTACATACCGGCTATTTCGTAGCATCTGTAAAAACCGTTAGCCTAGCCAGTATAGAAATACAGTGCAGTGTACAACATCGTTTATAAAATACACGTGCAGGCTGAGTTTCTTTAAGAGAATTTACTTAAAAAAAAATCTTTTCGAATCTGCATAGCAAGGTAAATACTATCTCTATTTTTATCTGTATCAATCAACTCAAACATAAAAATAGTAATATTTTCGCTAACGTAACATAACCTAAAAGATTAAAATTTTCCAATGGGTTTCATCCTACTATTATTTTTTTTCACTTTTCATTATTTTTAAAGGCTTCTACCCTGGTCTATTAATCTTAAAATGGTAGCCAACCAAAGTATGCTTGTCATCATTATTCAACAAAATAACTTCCATGTTATGTTATCGTCTATTAAATAATTTATCTATCATATCGTACACCTCACTATAAATAAAGTAACCTTCAAACAGCTCGCCTCAGTTTGTACTGATAGTTCGCGAGTTGACGACATGGCACAAAAGGAAGAATCACTACGGCAGTTAATAAACAAAATAGCGGCCGAACAAAACTATGAAAAACCTGAAATAATAATTAATGAAACAACCAGTGGAGGAGCCAACTACACATCGAATCTCTTTACAGTGGTCATAAGAGAAGAAAATAAAGATGATTTACATTTATACGCAAAAATTGCAGCATTTGGAAGTGAATTTCGCAAAGATATGCCAACGGATATTTACGACGCTGAACAGTTCGCTTATACGAAACTGTTAAAAACCTACGCATCCCTAGAGGAAGAAAACGGAGTACCTGAGGAGCATAGGCTATACTTCACCAAGTGTTATGGCTTGGATACCAGCAAAAACCAGGAAATATTGGTCCTTGAGAACTTAGTGGCGCAAGGATATTGTCCTCACGACAGATTCCATTCCTATGATTGGGAGTACGCTTCTTCAGCAGTTCGAGACTTGGCGAAGATGCACGCACTGTCTTTCGCATTTAGTAAACAATACCCAGAAGAATTTGAGAAGTCTTTGGATGTTCTGAAAATGGATTGGAAAGAATCTGAAGCTATGGACACTTCGGTGGTGAAAATGAAAAACATTGCGTTGACAAATGTACAGCCCCAGTACAGAGGAGCGTTAGAAAAGTTTCTGGAGGGTAACAAGCTTCCATTTAAGATGTACGGCACTACTCGTAGGCCTGCCATAGTGCATGGAGACTTTAGAGGCAGTAACTTGCTGCATAAAGTTCGAGAGGTAAGATTTGTTTTTATTTTTGATACTTATTAGGTGCATCAAATCTTAATATACGAGCCGGATCCGTAGGCAATCATTTACAGGGAATTAAATATCTCAACTCAAAAACTCAAATGTTTATTGCAATTATGCATCATGAACACGAACATGTGGTAAATGTTAGTAAACAGGAACTGTTATGGAACCTTTCGGGAACATTAAAGTACAATAAATGACATTCAGGACATATAATGCTTGATTACTTATAACAATACACCTAAATCAAGATGTCCAACTGAGTAAGCCTTAAAATATTTATTTCATTGAATTTTCAAGCAATAATCCCAACCATACATTATTTCTTCATCTATTCTCAGGACGGCAGTGTGGACATCAAGATCTTGGACCTTCAAACCCTGCAGGGTGGCAGTCCGGCTGTCGACCTGTACTACTTCATCTTCACCGGCTCTGACCGGGAGTTCCGCGCCGAGCACTATGACAAACTGATCGACCACTATTATACGGAGCTCAGCGCCGCCATGAAGAGGCTCAACCTCAACCCTGAGGAAACGTACTCCAGACTAGATTATGATCTAGAACTGTATGAGGTAGCGGTCGCTTTCATTTGTATTTTGATGACAATACCTTTATTGATTACTTCAACTGTCGCTTCTACGTTCTCAGTTTCATTTGTGATGAGTTGATGACACTACACAACAAGATTCAATTAATCACTTTTGTACCATCGAACATGAAGCGATAAGCGTAACTTATAAATATTGCTGGTTGATTGTTGCTCCTTATTTTGGTCCTATAGTTTGTGTGACTACGTGTGTAAAATAAACATGTGTTTTTTTTCTTTTTTAACCACCGGTCTCTTGTCTAAGGACACGACCAGCTTATAAATCCCATAAAATGAACCGTCTGATATATTTTTTCTAGAAACTTGAAGTCGGACTGTCGGTAGCAGTGTTCCTCCTGCCTGTGATCACAGTTGACCCCGAGAATGCTCCAGCAGTCGGTGAGGATACCGATGTTGCCAACTTTGCCGTGGAGAAGACCAGTGACCTCTACACGGAGAGGCTGAATGGAATCGTCAATGACTATGTCTCGTGGAGATGTCTCGTATAATCGCATGAACAATTAGACCATAGGGAGAAACCTGTTTTTGAAGCCCCGTTTTCATGGTAAACATTTGTTTATAAACAGGTTGTGTTGAATCGTGTAGCTGAGTACGAGTACTAGTGACGTGTTGCAATTAATAAAATAACCATAGTGTGGAGCAATGATAAATGCGGTCAATAGAGCTACTTCTTCGAGCTCATTTTGATTATATGATTCAAAAACAGTTTCATCTTTAACAATCTTGATCTTTTCTCAAAAAGATTGAGCGTTATTTGAATGTACCATTTTTATGAACGCTTGTTGAAATTAATAATTTGTTTTTTTTTATTGTTACTAAACTAATGTTTACCATGAATAAGGGGGATTTACATTAATATAATGAAAAAGTTATGCACTGCTTATTTTAGGTCAACTTTTACTTGCGGCTTGACAAATTATATTGAATTGTTCTTGAATTTTGCACGAAAATGATTGTGCGTAGTACTGTTTGTTGTTACTGGCAAATAATGTGCGAACAATTTTTTTATGAATAGTACCTACTAGTACCCAAATACTACCTCAGTTTTAGTATTAAGGCTTACTGTAAAGTAGATTTAATTTGAAATTATTTATATATAGGTATTGGCCCGCCCCTGCTTCGCCCAATGTATACTTTTTTTCAAAATTTTCTTTCATAAGAACCTTCTCCTGACATTAAAAACACAGCAAAAAAGAATTAGCTAAATTGGTCCAGCTGTTCATGCCTGATGCCGTGACCAAGGGAGGGATTAATTTTTGTGTACTTAATAAATATAGATTAAATAAAAAATAAGCACGTGTCATTTGTATTTTACTTATCTTATCCTTGACACGACTATATAGTACATGCTTAGAATTGTAAACCTCAGTCTGCATGAAGAATTTGAGAGAAAAACAATGGCGCACTCAAAAGACAAGTTGCAACAGTTATTGAATAAAATCGCTACAGAACAAAATATGAAAAACCCGAATTAATCATAAATGAAATATCAAGTGAAGGAGCCAATTACACGTCGAAACTATTTACAGTGATCATAAGAGAAGAAAATAAAGAAGATCTTCATTTATTTGCAAAAGTCGCTGCAACCGGGGAAGCATTCCGCAAAGATATTCCCATAGATGCCTTTAAAACTGAACAGTTTGGCTAAAATCTACGCAACCTTGGAAGAAGAAAACGGAGTGCCAGAGGAGCATAGACTATACTTCACCAAGTTCTATGGTTTCGAACCCACCACCTACCAAGAGATACTAGTTCTTGAGAACTTACTGGCGCATGGATATGGTCCTCATGACAGATTCCATTCCTATGATTGGGAGTACGCTTCTTCAGCAGTTAGAGACCTGGCGAAGATGCACGCACTGTCCTTCGCATTTAGTAAACATTATCCAGAAGAATTTGAGAAGACTTTGGCGGGCCTAACATTTGAATGGACAGAAAATAAAATGTTGGAAGTCATGTTGCAGAAATCGAAAAAAATTGCGTTGGACAATGTCAAGCCCGAGAACAGGGAGCCGTTAAAGAAGTTTATCGAGAATCAGAAGAATCCATTTATGCTGTACACTCCCATCCGCACTAATATCATCGTACATGCAGACTTTAGAGGAAACAACTTGCTGCATAAAGTGCGAGAGGTGAGTGTATTTTTCAATAATTTATACATAAAAAGGTTTAGGAGGAGCTCTTGGCTAAATAACTACAGCCGCTCGGGATCTTCAAGGTTAAGCAACGCTTGCCGAGGGTTGTCCGTGGATAGGTGACCATCTTAACATACCGAGATTCCTCCGAGTCTCGGAATCACGTTAAGCCGTTGGTCCTGGCTGTCATTTGTAGACCTTTGGCAGTCGTTAGTAATTGTCAGACGCCAGGAAATCTGACACCAATCTCGTCAAGAAGTACCGTGTTAATCAGTTACTATGTTGTGGTGGACAGGTACGCAGCTGCTCCATATAAAACACTGGTATTCAGCTGAATCCGGTTTGACTGGAAGCCGACCCCAATATAGATGGGAAAAGGCTAGGCAGATGATGATGCATACAATAGTTCAGACACGTATTTAATTCCTTACGCATTTTCTACCACTCAACCTTTTTTTAAAAAAATAATAAAACGTTGAGTACCAGAGAATGGGCAGCAGCATTATTTGTACATTGCAACAGCTACACTGCGATCACCGATCGCCAACCCGCCTGCCAAGCGTGGATATGGCAACCCCCTACCCCTCACCCTTTGGGGGAGGCCTATGACAAGCAGTGGACGTCTTTTGGCTGTTATGATGAGGGGTAAAAAATGCGTAATATATAAATTGGATTAAAAAAAGAAACAATTTAAATTTTGAATTATTATTATATACTTTATTGTACACCTCATTACATAGTAAAAACGTTTAAAAAACAAGTGTACAATGGGCGGTCTTATCGCACAGGGCAATCTCTTACAGACAACCTTTGGATGGACTGATCGAAAGAATTAGGTACTGCAAACGAAATAGGTAGTGCGATAAAGAACAAAGATAAAATATAATTGGGTTTTTCAAGAAGGTAAGCTTTGCTATATCTTTTTTACATATCGGCAATAATAATTCATTATCCTTTTATCTATATGAGAACATTAGATATTTAATGTATCTAATCTAACATTGCCTTATCTTAATTTAATTACAACTAGAATCTGCTGAGGAACCGTCACTATTTCAAAACAATGACAATAACAAGCAATTTAATTTACTGGAATAATTTTAATTTAATCTATTGGAATAATTTAATCTTATTTAAACTAAGTTTTTTTTTATTTAATTTAATGTAATGGATGAATATGTGATGCATAATTGATGAAATATGGATGTAATGCATAATAGAAAAAAAATAGCATAGAAATAAGAAGTTTTTGTTTTCGGGTAATCGATTTGATGAAATTGAAGGAATTTCGCGACATGAGAGACATTATATTTAAAATATTAAGTTGTGTTACTGTATTTCAAAAAAGCAATAGGTACCAAAGTCAATAAGAGCGAGCGTTGCAAGCTGAAAAATTTACGCTCTTCGGGTTCCTCGGCTTAATTAAGAAGCTGATGACAGAGTGTGGAAGGTCTGACGTAAAATATAAAACACACCAATTAACGACTTCCGTAAGGAACGAAGCATTTAGCATAGGATAAATTTAGTTAAAATAATAACACCAGTTTGCATAATTACCTAGATACCAACTCGTAATTAGGTAAGTGTCATCTGAAAATATAATGTCTTGGGACAACTCACACACGGTCATCTGATCCCAAATGAGGCAGATCCTGTGCTATGGCAACCAGACAACTGATAAACATATTTATATATTTCCAAATACGTACATATTACAGACAAATTACACCCAGACACTGAACAAATGATCATGCTCATCACACAAGATGAAACAATTATAACATTGAATACGCGATCGTTACGTTACAAGTCCAGAATACGCCCTCTGTCGGTGCAAAGGCACGATTAGGTTTGCCGTACAAGTGAACGTGAAGACCGCGTACTGGTGGAATATCTTTGTTTAGGATAACGCCTTACGGTATAGAACAGCTAGGATGGAAAGCGTAACCACCACTTACGAGTACACAACATATTGTCCTGTACATCAATGTTACGATCTTGCAGGTTTGCCGCGATTTTTAAAAAGGCGCTACGAGTCGTACATAGGCCTTTTATTGTGAGCGGCGTCTCGCAGTTCAACCTATGAGGTTGTCGACTGCTTAACCGGGCTTGCCTGTGGTGGCTTCAATATAATATTAAAGCCTCCAGGCAGGGCTTGTAAAAACCTTACAAACTAAGCGACTACACGCTAAGGGCATCCCCTGTGGGGTACGGGCCTCGGCTTAGGGCGTCGCTGGGGGAGGACAGCTACGGACGGGCTGGATAATACTGCGTTTAATGTTATCAAGTACAATCCACGTGCGGCTACCAACTTCCATTTAGTCGTGCGCCAGACCGCCAGTATTATGAGATATTTTAATATTATAATTATCAATAATCATTTTATTGACTTAATAGCTCCTAATATGTTTTTAATCATTGATAACACAAATTCCCACTTTTTTTTTGTGCTGAGAAACAATGACTTCACAATAACGTAGATTAGTTGAACACATTGCTATAGTTTGTATTGTTTTCAGATACATAAATATTATGCAATATTATTTTACAAAACAAACAATAAAATAAATATTTAAGGGCAAAAAAATTTGTTTTGCCGTTTTTATAGATAATGGTACAGAACCCTTCGTACGCGAGCCCGACTCGCACTTGGCCGGATTTATTTTTGGTATGCGTCATGCTTTTCGCAAATAAACTATTTTCTTTCTTTCTTTCTAAAAGGGACAATAGGGTATTTGACAACAATCAAAAATCGAGATGAATGAATACTTCCGAAAGTTATCACAAAAATTGTACGATTTCTGAAAAAATATATAAATTGATAAATAGAGAAGGTACAAGCTTTATATTTTCTATCTTTGTCATGCAACATGTCGTTTGTACTGGATGGCGCAAACTCACAATGGTGATGCTAGTGAGTGACGTCACACGCAATTGCGTGTGACGTCACTCACTAGCATCACCGAAACAAACCGAGACAGTACTAATTAGTACTGTCTCGGTTTATCACAGATTTTAACACACTAACCACTTTGTAAATTTTTGAGTTTTTTAAATATATATATTTTTTGTGCTTGATATTTTCTCTTGGTTTTGAGAAATTTAATAAAAACAAATCCAGTCGCAAATACCCTATTCATATGAGTTTTAACCGAATCATTGCAGTAGTCGTCTGTCGCTCCCAATTTGCTCCGAATGCAAACTCGCAGTGACAGACGGACAGGCACACAGCGATCCTAAAATGGTTCCTGTTTTTTAATACGGATGTTCGGAACCCAAGCCTAAACCTAAAATATCGCGGATTTTTTCTTGAAAAAAATATCTAAAAATACCCAGGACCGAGAACTCCTCGATTTGAGATACACCAATAACATCCCTAAACGCTGTACTGCAAAGTTAACCTAGAACTCTATTACATTTTCTAGATATTTAATTCTATTGAATTTATTAAATTTTTTAATCTATTTCAATTAATTTAATCTATTGAATTTTCTAGATATTTTTTTTGGAATTTTTCACTCAGACACTTAAAATTTCATGATTTTGTCAAATCTAGGTTCAACCATGCTCTGCTGATATCTGTCGCAGTGTAGCTGTTGCAATGTACAAATAATGCTGCTGCCCATTCTCGGGTACTCAACGTTTTATTATTTTTTTTTAAAAAAGTTTGAGTGGTAGAAAATGCGTAAGGAATTAAATACGTGTCTGAACTATTGTATGCATCATCATCTGCCTAGCCTTTTCCCATCTATATTGGGGTCGGCTTCCAGTCAAACCGGATTCAGCTGAATACCAGTGTTTTATATGGAGCAGCTGCGTACCTGTCCACCACAACATAGTAACTGATTAACACGGTACTTCTTGACGAGATTGGTGTCAGATTTCCTGGCGTCTGACAATTACTAACGACTGCCAAAGGTCTACAAATGACAGCCAGGACCAACGGCTTAACGTGATTCCGAGACTCGGAGGAATCTCGGTATGTTAAGATGGTCACCTATCCACGGACAACCCTCGGCAAGCGTTGCTTAACCTTGAAGATCCCGAGCGGCTTTAGTTATTTAGCCAAGAGCTCCTCCTAAACCTTTTTATGTATAAATTATTGAAAAATACACTCACCTCTCGCAAAGTCTGCATGTACGATGATATTAGTGCGGATGGGAGTGTACAGTAAATGCTTAGAATTGTAAACCTCAGTCAGGTTTACAATTCTAAGCATTTACTTTATAGTCGTGTCAAGGATAAAATAAGTAAAATACAAATGACACGTGCTTATTTTTTATTTAATCTATTTTTATTAAGTAAGTACACAAAAATTAATCCCTCCCTTGGTCACGGCATCACGCATGAACAGCTGGACCAATTTAGCCAATTCTTTTTTGCTGTGTTTTTAATGTCAGGAGAAGGTTCTTATGAAAGAAAATTTAAAAAAAAAGTATACATCGGGCGAAGCAGGGGCGGGCCACTAGTTACCTATATATAAATAATTTCAAATTAAATCTACTTTACAGTAAGCCTTAATACTAAAACTGAGGTAGTATTTGGGTACTAGTAGGTACTATTCATAAAAAAATCGTTCGCACATTATTTGCCAGTAACAACAAACAGTACTACGCACAATCATTTTCGTGCAAAATTCAAGAACAATTCAATATAATTTGTCAAGCCGCAAGTAAAAGTTGACCTAAAATAAGCAGTGCATAACTTTTTCATTATATTANGAATGTACCATTTTTATGAACGCTTGTTGAAATTAATAATTTGTTTTTTTTTATTGTTACTAAACTAATGTTTACCATGAATAAGGGGGATTTACATTAATATAATGAAAAAGTTATGCACTGCTTATTTTAGGTCAACTTTTACTTGCGGCTTGACAAATTATATTGAATTGTTCTTGAATTTTGCACGAAAATGATTGTGCGTAGTACTGTTTGTTGTTACTGGCAAATAATGTGCGAACAATTTTTTTATGAATAGTACCTACTAGTACCCAAATACTACCTCAGTTTTAGTATTAAGGCTTACTGTAAAGTAGATTTAATTTGAAATTATTTATATATAGGTATTGGCCCGCCCCTGCTTCGCCCAATGTATACTTTTTTTCAAAATTTTCTTTCATAAGAACCTTCTCCTGACATTAAAAACACAGCAAAAAAGAATTAGCTAAATTGGTCCAGCTGTTCATGCCTGATGCCGTGACCAAGGGAGGGATTAATTTTTGTGTACTTAATAAATATAGATTAAATAAAAAATAAGCACGTGTCATTTGTATTTTACTTATCTTATCCTTGACACGACTATATAGTACATGCTTAGAATTGTAAACCTCAGTCTGCATGAAGAATTTGAGAGAAAAACAATGGCGCACTCAAAAGACAAGTTGCAACAGTTATTGAATAAAATCGCTACAGAACAAAATATGAAAAACCCGAATTAATCATAAATGAAATATCAAGTGAAGGAGCCAATTACACGTCGAAACTATTTACAGTGATCATAAGAGAAGAAAATAAAGAAGATCTTCATTTATTTGCAAAAGTCGCTGCAACCGGGGAAGCATTCCGCAAAGATATTCCCATAGATGCCTTTAAAACTGAACAGTTTGGCTAAAATCTACGCAACCTTGGAAGAAGAAAACGGAGTGCCAGAGGAGCATAGACTATACTTCACCAAGTTCTATGGTTTCGAACCCACCACCTACCAAGAGATACTAGTTCTTGAGAACTTACTGGCGCATGGATATGGTCCTCATGACAGATTCCATTCCTATGATTGGGAGTACGCTTCTTCAGCAGTTAGAGACCTGGCGAAGATGCACGCACTGTCCTTCGCATTTAGTAAACATTATCCAGAAGAATTTGAGAAGACTTTGGCGGGCCTAACATTTGAATGGACAGAAAATAAAATGTTGGAAGTCATGTTGCAGAAATCGAAAAAAATTGCGTTGGACAATGTCAAGCCCGAGAACAGGGAGCCGTTAAAGAAGTTTATCGAGAATCAGAAGAATCCATTTATGCTGTACACTCCCATCCGCACTAATATCATCGTACATGCAGACTTTAGAGGAAACAACTTGCTGCATAAAGTGCGAGAGGTGAGTGTATTTTTCAATAATTTATACATAAAAAGGTTTAGGAGGAGCTCTTGGCTAAATAACTACAGCCGCTCGGGATCTTCAAGGTTAAGCAACGCTTGCCGAGGGTTGTCCGTGGATAGGTGACCATCTTAACATACCGAGATTCCTCCGAGTCTCGGAATCACGTTAAGCCGTTGGTCCTGGCTGTCATTTGTAGACCTTTGGCAGTCGTTAGTAATTGTCAGACGCCAGGAAATCTGACACCAATCTCGTCAAGAAGTACCGTGTTAATCAGTTACTATGTTGTGGTGGACAGGTACGCAGCTGCTCCATATAAAACACTGGTATTCAGCTGAATCCGGTTTGACTGGAAGCCGACCCCAATATAGATGGGAAAAGGCTAGGCAGATGATGATGCATACAATAGTTCAGACACGTATTTAATTCCTTACGCATTTTCTACCACTCAACCTTTTTTTAAAAAAATAATAAAACGTTGAGTACCAGAGAATGGGCAGCAGCATTATTTGTACATTGCAACAGCTACACTGCGATCACCGATCGCCAACCCGCCTGCCAAGCGTGGATATGGCAACCCCCTACCCCTCACCCTTTGGGGGAGGCCTATGACAAGCAGTGGACGTCTTTTGGCTGTTATGATGAGGGGTAAAAAATGCGTAATATATAAATTGGATTAAAAAAAGAAACAATTTAAATTTTGAATTATTATTATATACTTTATTGTACACCTCATTACATAGTAAAAACGTTTAAAAAACAAGTGTACAATGGGCGGTCTTATCGCACAGGGCAATCTCTTACAGACAACCTTTGGATGGACTGATCGAAAGAATTAGGTACTGCAAACGAAATAGGTAGTGCGATAAAGAACAAAGATAAAATATAATTGGGTTTTTCAAGAAGGTAAGCTTTGCTATATCTTTTTTACATATCGGCAATAATAATTCATTATCCTTTTATCTATATGAGAACATTAGATATTTAATGTATCTAATCTAACATTGCCTTATCTTAATTTAATTACAACTAGAATCTGCTGAGGAACCGTCACTATTTCAAAACAATGACAATAACAAGCAATTTAATTTACTGGAATAATTTTAATTTAATCTATTGGAATAATTTAATCTTATTTAAACTAAGTTTTTTTTTATTTAATTTAATGTAATGGATGAATATGTGATGCATAATTGATGAAATATGGATGTAATGCATAATAGAAAAAAAATAGCATAGAAATAAGAAGTTTTTGTTTTCGGGTAATCGATTTGATGAAATTGAAGGAATTTCGCGACATGAGAGACATTATATTTAAAATATTAAGTTGTGTTACTGTATTTCAAAAAAGCAATAGGTACCAAAGTCAATAAGAGCGAGCGTTGCAAGCTGAAAAATTTACGCTCTTCGGGTTCCTCGGCTTAATTAAGAAGCTGATGACAGAGTGTGGAAGGTCTGACGTAAAATATAAAACACACCAATTAACGACTTCCGTAAGGAACGAAGCATTTAGCATAGGATAAATTTAGTTAAAATAATAACACCAGTTTGCATAATTACCTAGATACCAACTCGTAATTAGGTAAGTGTCATCTGAAAATATAATGTCTTGGGACAACTCACACACGGTCATCTGATCCCAAATGAGGCAGATCCTGTGCTATGGCAACCAGACAACTGATAAACATATTTATATATTTCCAAATACGTACATATTACAGACAAATTACACCCAGACACTGAACAAATGATCATGCTCATCACACAAGATGAAACAATTATAACATTGAATACGCGATCGTTACGTTACAAGTCCAGAATACGCCCTCTGTCGGTGCAAAGGCACGATTAGGTTTGCCGTACAAGTGAACGTGAAGACCGCGTACTGGTGGAATATCTTTGTTTAGGATAACGCCTTACGGTATAGAACAGCTAGGATGGAAAGCGTAACCACCACTTACGAGTACACAACATATTGTCCTGTACATCAATGTTACGATCTTGCAGGTTTGCCGCGATTTTTAAAAAGGCGCTACGAGTCGTACATAGGCCTTTTATTGTGAGCGGCGTCTCGCAGTTCAACCTATGAGGTTGTCGACTGCTTAACCGGGCTTGCCTGTGGTGGCTTCAATATAATATTAAAGCCTCCAGGCAGGGCTTGTAAAAACCTTACAAACTAAGCGACTACACGCTAAGGGCATCCCCTGTGGGGTACGGGCCTCGGCTTAGGGCGTCGCTGGGGGAGGACAGCTACGGACGGGCTGGATAATACTGCGTTTAATGTTATCAAGTACAATCCACGTGCGGCTACCAACTTCCATTTAGTCGTGCGCCAGACCGCCAGTATTATGAGATATTTTAATATTATAATTATCAATAATCATTTTATTGACTTAATAGCTCCTAATATGTTTTTAATCATTGATAACACAAATTCCCACTTTTTTTTTGTGCTGAGAAACAATGACTTCACAATAACGTAGATTAGTTGAACACATTGCTATAGTTTGTATTGTTTTCAGATACATAAATATTATGCAATATTATTTTACAAAACAAACAATAAAATAAATATTTAAGGGCAAAAAAATTTGTTTTGCCGTTTTTATAGATAATGGTACAGAACCCTTCGTACGCGAGCCCGACTCGCACTTGGCCGGATTTATTTTTGGTATGCGTCATGCTTTTCGCAAATAAACTATTTTCTTTCTTTCTTTCTAAAAGGGACAATAGGGTATTTGACAACAATCAAAAATCGAGATGAATGAATACTTCCGAAAGTTATCACAAAAATTGTACGATTTCTGAAAAAATATATAAATTGATAAATAGAGAAGGTACAAGCTTTATATTTTCTATCTTTGTCATGCAACATGTCGTTTGTACTGGATGGCGCAAACTCACAATGGTGATGCTAGTGAGTGACGTCACACGCAATTGCGTGTGACGTCACTCACTAGCATCACCGAAACAAACCGAGACAGTACTAATTAGTACTGTCTCGGTTTATCACAGATTTTAACACACTAACCACTTTGTAAATTTTTGAGTTTTTTAAATATATATATTTTTTGTGCTTGATATTTTCTCTTGGTTTTGAGAAATTTAATAAAAACAAATCCAGTCGCAAATACCCTATTCATATGAGTTTTAACCGAATCATTGCAGTAGTCGTCTGTCGCTCCCAATTTGCTCCGAATGCAAACTCGCAGTGACAGACGGACAGGCACACAGCGATCCTAAAATGGTTCCTGTTTTTTAATACGGATGTTCGGAACCCAAGCCTAAACCTAAAATATCGCGGATTTTTTCTTGAAAAAAATATCTAAAAATACCCAGGACCGAGAACTCCTCGATTTGAGATACACCAATAACATCCCTAAACGCTGTACTGCAAAGTTAACCTAGAACTCTATTACATTTTCTAGATATTTAATTCTATTGAATTTATTAAATTTTTTAATCTATTTCAATTAATTTAATCTATTGAATTTTCTAGATATTTTTTTTGGAATTTTTCACTCAGACACTTAAAATTTCATGATTTTGTCAAATCTAGGTTCAACCATGCTCTGCTGATATCTGTCGCAGTGTAGCTGTTGCAATGTACAAATAATGCTGCTGCCCATTCTCGGGTACTCAACGTTTTATTATTTTTTTTTAAAAAAGTTTGAGTGGTAGAAAATGCGTAAGGAATTAAATACGTGTCTGAACTATTGTATGCATCATCATCTGCCTAGCCTTTTCCCATCTATATTGGGGTCGGCTTCCAGTCAAACCGGATTCAGCTGAATACCAGTGTTTTATATGGAGCAGCTGCGTACCTGTCCACCACAACATAGTAACTGATTAACACGGTACTTCTTGACGAGATTGGTGTCAGATTTCCTGGCGTCTGACAATTACTAACGACTGCCAAAGGTCTACAAATGACAGCCAGGACCAACGGCTTAACGTGATTCCGAGACTCGGAGGAATCTCGGTATGTTAAGATGGTCACCTATCCACGGACAACCCTCGGCAAGCGTTGCTTAACCTTGAAGATCCCGAGCGGCTTTAGTTATTTAGCCAAGAGCTCCTCCTAAACCTTTTTATGTATAAATTATTGAAAAATACACTCACCTCTCGCAAAGTCTGCATGTACGATGATATTAGTGCGGATGGGAGTGTACAGTAAATGCTTAGAATTGTAAACCTCAGTCAGGTTTACAATTCTAAGCATTTACTTTATAGTCGTGTCAAGGATAAAATAAGTAAAATACAAATGACACGTGCTTATTTTTTATTTAATCTATTTTTATTAAGTAAGTACACAAAAATTAATCCCTCCCTTGGTCACGGCATCACGCATGAACAGCTGGACCAATTTAGCCAATTCTTTTTTGCTGTGTTTTTAATGTCAGGAGAAGGTTCTTATGAAAGAAAATTTAAAAAAAAAGTATACATCGGGCGAAGCAGGGGCGGGCCACTAGTTACCTATATATAAATAATTTCAAATTAAATCTACTTTACAGTAAGCCTTAATACTAAAACTGAGGTAGTATTTGGGTACTAGTAGGTACTATTCATAAAAAAATTGTTCGCACATTATTTGCCAGTAACAACAAACAGTACTACGCACAATCATTTTCGTGCAAAATTCAAGAACAATTCAATATAATTTGTCAAGCCGCAAGTAAAAGTTGACCTAAAATAAGCAGTGCATAACTTTTTCATTATATTACTGTGAATCCCCCTTATTCATGGTAAACATTAGTTTAGTAACAATAAAAAAAAAACAAATGATTAATTTCAACAAGCGTTCATAAAAATGGTGCATTCAAATAACGCTCAATCTTTTTGAGAAAAGATCGAGATTGTTGAAGATGAAACTGTTTTTGAATCATATAATCAAAATGAGCTCGAAGAAGTAGCTCTATTGACCGCATTCATCATTGCTCCACACTATGGTTATTTTATTAATTGCAACACGTCACTAGTACTCGTACTCAGCTACACGATTCAACACAACCTGTTTATAAACAAATGTTTACCATGAAAACGGGGCTTCAACGACAGGTTTCTCCCTGTGGTCTAATAGCATATGCGATTATACGAGAAATCTCCACGAGACATAGTCATTGACAATTCCATTCAGCCTCTCTTTGTAGAGGTCACTGGTTTTCTCCACGGCGAAGCTGGCAACTTCGGTATCCTCGCCTACTGCCGGAGCATTCTCGGGGTCAACTGTGATTGCAGGCAAGAGGAACACTGCGATCGATAGTCCATATGGATGTTTCTAGAAAAAATATACCAGAAGGTACATTTTATAGTATTAATAAGCTGGTGGTGTCCTTAGACTAGAGACTGCTGGGTGGTTAAATAAGAAAGAAAACATGTTTGTATTACACACAAACTATAGGAGGAAAAAAAAAAATAAAAATAAGGAGCAACAACCAACCAGCAATGTTTATAAGTTACACTTATCGTTTCATGACACCACACAGCAAAATTCAATTAATCAACTCCACAAAAATGAAGCTGAGAACGTTGAAGCGACAGTTGAAGTAATCACTAAAGGTATTGTCATCAAAATACAAATAAAAGCGACCGTTACCTCATACAGTTCTAGGTCATAATCAAGTCTGGAGTACGTTTCCTCAGGGTTGAGGTTCAGTCTCTTCAAGGCGGCGCTGAGCTCCGTGTAATAGTGATCGATCAGTTTGTCAAGGTAATTGAAGCGGAACTCCCAGTCGGAGCCGGAGAAGATGAAGTAGACCAGGTCGGCGGCCGGGCTGCCACCCTGCAGGGTTTGAAGGTCCAAGATCTTGATGTCCACATTGCCGTCCTGGGAATAGATGAAGAAATAATGTAGGGTTGGGATTATTGCTTGAAAATTCAATGAAATAATTATTTTAAGGCTTAATCAGTTGAACTTTTTGATTTGATGTATCGTTAAAAGTAATCAACTTCTCCGTTGGTCTCGCGGTCGCAAGCACGACTTCCGAGCGTAGAGTCCTGGGTTCGATTCCCAGGTCGGGCAAAAAGTGTCATTGGGCTTTTCCAATAGGAATTTCATACTAACAGCCCGGAGTTCGGAAGTTGGTGGTGTGACACCCCCGTGCCTCGGAAAGCACGTTAAGCCGTTGGTCCTGCGTCAGGTCGTGTCGGGTTGCGGTCCCATCGGAATATGAGAGTTATGGAAGACAACACAGGTGCACGGGACCTGTGTTTGCGCGCATTTGATGTACAGACGCCAGCACATCAAGCTACAACAAACTATCAAATTTGTTTTAAAGATTTTCAACTTTATTGCTAAAGGTTGATTGGGAAAATTTCACAGTTGCGGGTAGCTTGATGTGCTGGCGTTTGTACCTAACAAGTATCAAAAATAAAAACAAATCTTACCTCTCGAACTTTATGCAGCAAGTTACTGCCTCTAAAGTCTCCATGCACTATGGCAGGCCTACGAGTAGTGCCGTACATCTTAAATGGAAGCTTGTTACCCTCCAGAAACTTTTCTAACGCTCCTCTGTACTGGGGCTGTACATTTCTCAACGCAATGTTTTTCATTTTCACCATCGAAGTGTCCATAGCTTCAGATTCTTTCCAATCCATTTTCAGAACATCCAAAGTCTTCTCAAATTCTTCTGGGTATTGTTTACTAAATGCGAAAGACAGTGCGTGCATCTTCGCCAAGTCTCGAACTGCTGAAGAAGCGTACTCCCAATCATAGGAATGGAATCTGTCGTGAGGACAATATCCTTGCGCCACTAAGTTCTCAAGGACCAATATTTCCTGGTTTTTGCTGGTATCCAAGCCATAACACTTGGTGAAGTATAGCCTATGCTCCTCAGGTACTCCGTTTTCTTCCTCTAGGGATGCGTAGGTTTTTAACAGTTTCGTATAAGCGAACTGTTCAGCGTCGTAAATATCCGTTGGCATATCTTTGCGAAATTCACTTCCAAATGCTGCAATTTTTGCGTATAAATGTAAATCATCTTTATTTTCTTCTCTTATGACCACTGTAAAGAGATTCGATGTGTAGTTGGCTCCTCCACTGGTTGTTTCATTAATTATTATTTCAGGTTTTTCATAGTTTTGTTCGGCCGCTATTTTGTTTATTAACTGCCGTAGTGATTCTTCCTTTTGTGCCATGTCGTCAACTCGCGAACTATCAGTACAAACTGAGGCGAGCTGTTTGAAGGTTACTTTATTTATAGTGAGGTGTACGATATGATAGATAAATTATTTAATAGACGATAAGATAAAATGGAAGTTATTTTGTTGAATAATGAGATTAATTGCATCATTTTTTGAAAGGAAGGTACTTACTCAATATGTTTGGTAATAACACATTTGACTACAGAAAAAAATATTGACATTATTTTATTGATTAAATTTCAGAAGACAACGCGACAGACCAAGTCGAAGATGAAGAGATGAGCTGAACTCCTGCCAGAAAGGCTGGCCTGAACTGACTTTGTCCTTTACAAAGTTGTGTGAAAAAGGGACGTTTCCCAAGTTTTCATTTTTATATTAATATCTACGTTACATACATTTATTAGTTTAAAATCACTGTTTCTCAGGACATTTCAGAAATAATATTTATTTTTTTGGACAAGAATATATTTATTCAATAAAAATCGCTGATTCAATTATTGGTTTTTTGGTTAATAGTCCGGTCAAAATAGACATTCAAGGTTACTATATTTCAAATAAAGCTAAAAAATTGATACGGATGTTAGGAACACTAATATAAATGGAATGTGAAAAGTCCCCATCGATCCAACACCAGCAAAAAAAAAATCAAGGTCAATGTTCGCAAACTTGTTTTTATTTTTGCATTTTCAGCCAAACGGTAAGTTTTAAATAAAACTGTAACTTTTTTTCCTAACCATTTCTGAGTTATAGCGATTCAAAAACTTGTTTTCTTCATAATATGCACGAATACATCGCACAGTGATGACTGGTGTGAGTGGGAGTGTGTTCCTTGAAATGGTTTATATTAGAGCTGATTTGCAACAATTTTCATCCCAAAGCTAGAGTGAACAGGCTTCTTCTGGATAAACTCGCTCCATCGTCAACTTTGTCTCTGACCTCTGTGACCTAGACTATAGTCAAGAGCAAACCCATCTCAAATAAAAAAATAATACAAAAACCCATTCTGGCTTACACGGTGAGTGGTTTACAGAATCGCATTGCTAGTAAAAGACAACTTAGTAAAAAAACATTTATTTTTTCAAAAAAGTAACATTAGAAAAAACTTTACAATTATGATGATAATAAATTATACAGGTTTTTAATCGACTTCAAAAAAGGAGGAGGTTCTCAATTTGGTTGTTTTTTTTATTTTTTATGTCTGTTACGTCGTAACTCCGTAATTTTGAACCAATTTGAAAAAAAAAAATTTTTGAAAAGATATTCTTCCCGATTGGTCACATAGAAAATTAATCAAAATTGGATCAGTAGTTTGGTTTTTAAATCAAAATAACTGGAAAAATATGTGATCCAAGTAAACGCCAGTCGGTTGTATTTTTTTGTAAAAAGTATTTTTTAAATAATCATTTACATTTCACCTTTACACTGTCAACCTGTGATCTCCGTTAAAAACACTGGCATGTGTCGTAAACACATAGTCAAGGAGTAAGTTAAAGTAGACCTATCAGTGTTGTCTTTAGGTGCATGCCTTGACTGTAACAACGTCGTGACATCTCTCTGTGGTCAAATTGTAATGCAATTATTTGAGGATGCCCCACTTGACATAGTCGCTGACGACACCATTCAGCCTGTCTGCGTACAAATGACTGATCTTCTCAACTTTGAATGTTCCGAAATCGAGTACCTCGTCGACTTTGGGAGCGTCCTTGGTCTCTATCGTGATCATAGGCAACATGAACACTGCAAGCGAGAGCCCATACGGAAGTTTCTGGAAGAAACAGAAAATCAGAAAGTTAACATAATACCTTTATTGTAATACCTGTGTTTACAAATAAAGATTGATTGATTGATTGATTAAAACATTTCAGAAGTTGAGTCAGAGCATCATAAGTTGATATAAATTTCAAAGTTGGAACGTTTATTCAACAAACATCGTTTACAGCGCGTATAATCCACAGTAATATAATAGTTATGTAATATAATGTGATCCTTACCTCCTTCAGTTCAAAGTCGAAGTCTTCCCTGGTAAAGATCTCCTCAGGGTCGAGGTTCAGCCTCTTCATGGCTTCGCTGAGCTGCGTGTAGTAGTGGTCGATCAGCTTGTCGTAGTACTTAGCGCGGAACTCCTCGTCGGTGCCGGAGAAGATGAAGTAGATCAAGTCAGAGACTGGACTGCCTCCGTGCAAACCTTGGAGGTCGACAATTTTGATGTCTACCTTGCCATCCTAGCGTAGGAACAAAAATATTTTTAAAATCCGTATGAATAAAATTAAATATATAGGAGTATTGCACCTCCTGTCCTTATCAATTTTTACCATGTTACTAACACTATGGTATTCTTAATCCTTATGTGGGAAATGGAACGCAAGTGAAAGTTAGAAAGAGGGTGCTACGTGTGAGTGAGAGAACGATAGACGACGGCAGGAAGGGAGAAGAAATTGAAAAGGACGCCGGACGAAGGAAGAATCACGAAGAATTGAGTTCAGAGAAATAAAAAGATGTTAAAATATTTTCAAGACTTATTTTTTGCAAGAACCCCATATATCCCATCCTTATATATGTTGCAGTCAAAATTCTTTACCAGTCAAAGTATTCTAGCAACAAAGTACTAGCAAAATCAGTCAAAAGTACCTTCGACCGCAGGCTCTTGCTAGACAATAACAGTCAAAACTAGTTTTGCCCGATGGACCTGGTTAACAGTAGTTTTACTAAATGATTCCTTCAATAGTACCTAGTTTAGATAGTTTGACAAGGTTATCATTACAAAGTTAGATATTTAAATAAAAAGTGATAATAGTACAGTAAGTTAAGTTAAGAATACGACAGTTGATCACATTATTGTGATTAATTTTGACAAAATTCCCAGTGAATTGAAACTTCACTAATGTTACCAAAGAACTTAAGAACTGTTTTACAGGTGCACTGACTTTGTAGTTATTTCAACAATTGATTATAATCTGTGCTAAGTTTAATAGGTTCTTAAAAATAATAAACTTACCTCCCGTACTCTATTCAGCAAGTTATCTCCTCTAAAGTCTCCATGGACGATGGCAGTGCTACGAACGGGCGTGTAGAGCGTAAAAAGTGGACTCTTCTGCTTCGCCATAAACTTCTGTAGTGTTTCTTTGTACTCCGGCTTTACATTGTCCAACGCAACGCTTGTCGCTCTTTGCGTCATGTCGTTTATACTTCCAGATTCATTCCATTCCACTTTTAAGTCACCCAAAGCCTTTTCAAATTCTTCTGGGTATCGTTTACTGTATGCGAAGGACAGTGCGTGCATCTTCGCGAGGTCTCTAACCGCTGAAGAAGCGTACTCCCAATTTACGGAATGGAATCTGTCGTGAGGGCCATATCCGTGCGCCAGTAAGTTCTCAAGAACCAATGTCTCCTGGTAAGTGGTGGGGTCGAAGCCGTAGAACTTGGTAAAGTAAAGTCTGTGCTCCTCAGGCACTCCGTTTTCCTCCTCCAAGGATGCGTAGATTTTCGCCAACTTTAGGTAAGCAAATTGTTCCGTTTTGAAGGCGTCCATGGGCAAATCCTCGCGAAGTGCTTCTCCCGCTGCAGCGACTTTGGCGAATAAATGAAGATCTTCTTCATTTTCTTGTCTTATGATCACAGTAAATAGTTTCGACGTGTAGTTGGCTCCTCCGCTGAATATTTGATTTATAACTATTTCTGGTTTTTCATATTTTTGTTCTGTAGCGATTTTCTTAAGTAGCGGTCGTAGCATATCTTCTGTGTTCGCCATAGTTTGATTTTCAATGTGTACTGAGGCAATCGCTTCGAAACATTATAATATAAGGTCTCGAGAAGATAAGATAAATGGAAGTTGTTCGTTTGATAAAGGATGACAATCTAATAGGTAATAAAGATTAATGAGCTCTGGTTTTGAACAAAGTGTTTTCATTTTTAGGGTTCATACGTCCTAATGAAAATGGATCATTATTGTGTCTATCTGGCCGTCTGTCACAGCTAATTTGCTCCGAATCTACTGAACCGATTACGTTTAAATTTAGTACTTTCAAAAGTTAACTTCTATGAGCCAAAGACGGATGCGGTACGTAAATAGAAACTTTTGGGAAAAAAAATTAAATCTTAAAAAAACACAAAAAAAAATTCAATGGAACGGTTTTTTTGTGCTAGTTTTAGTTTCTTTTTTTATTAAAAAAATGCATATGAAGATCGACCTTCACCCACCTGATATGTTTATATACACGCCTATGATAGCCTGCTTGCCAGGTAGCCATGAAAAGAAATAAGTAGGCAAGCCTACCAAAGCATATTCTCCATGTTAAAAACTATCCGTGTTAACTTTATTTCAAAAGTAAAAAAAAAGTCAAAAGTCAAAACGTTTATTTCAATTAGGCCATTAAACGGCACTTTTGAACGTCAGCATTTACAGTTCAGTAAAATAATAATATTATATTAATAAAGTAACTCTACTGTCCATTCGGAAAGGTAGATTCTTATGGAGAAGAACGGACAAGAAACTCCATAGTTACTCTTTTCAAATAATGATTTACAAAATTTGGTATACAAAAATCAATTTAATATTATGTGAGGACGATACACCCGATACATTTGTTATAAAACAATAAAATTTGATAACAAATATGTCTCATCTGGCTATCAGATGGGTGAAGGTGGAGCTTCCACCGTTTTTATACTATTAATTATAGGTTTCCGAAACTACTGATCCCTAAAATAAAAAAAATAAAAAAACTTATAAATTACAGGAAATCCTGTGAGAAAAGTCTGTGGTTTTTTAAATTAAATTTAAAAAAATATTCTATTCACATTCATTTATTAATTTTGTGAACACAGGGTACAATGATGTTTTATAAAAATGTTTGGGTCATCCTATGTTCCACCGAAAGGCATACAAAATATCAATATTAAATTTATTATTAAAATACAAAATTTCATAAAGTAAAATTTCGGCAAATAAAAATTGTCAAAAATCAAATGAAATAATACAACAATTGCACGAGAAAGAAAATAAAATTTCAGCAATATTACAATTGTCAAAATTAAATTAATTTAAATAGTTCAAAATGTCACGAATAATACAATGTCAGCAAAATTTAAAATTATCAAATTTAAATTAATTATAACCGTATCAAATTTCTTAATAATACAATGTCACCAAAATTAAAATTGTCAAAATGGAATTAAGTTGAACAAAATTATCTTATCAAAATTTCTCATTATGGTTATTCATCGATAAAGTATTATATGCCTTGTCATTCAATAATTTATTTTGTGTATATACATATATTTCACTCCTACACACAACATACATTTATTATTATATACGCGCCGGGGCGAGCGCGAGGTGGTGAAAGGGGAACGGGGAGGGGCTTCACATTCCAGCGAGGTCCAGAGATAATGTAACCGGGTAGTACAATGTCTGCAACTTGCTCACTTTTTGAGCAAAGAGCGTGCATACAATTCACGACAACTTCTGATTGGCGAATACACAAAATGCATGCTATAAAATTGGCCAAGTGCGAGTAAGACTCGCGCACCGAGGGTTCAGATCTAGCCTCGATTTTTTCCGAGTATTCATTACCCACAAGTACCTACAGTTTATAAACTATGAAAGCTAAATATGGCATGTCGGATTGCAGGATAAATTTAACTTAGTTTTTGAAAAAAATATTTTGACGATAAGTCAAAATTATCTGAAAAAAAATTTAGATCATGCAATAATCTATAAAAATATTATTTTATCTTTTTTTTTACGTATCATAGTGAGTCTTTACTTTTCTTTACTAGCCTGGTACTTGTGAGTCAGCATAATGGACGGGGCCGCACAAGAGCCAGTACCTGCCAGGGTTGCGAAATTGTTCGAAAGAGTTACCGTTGCCCTGGAATGCAAAGGGCATTTGGAGGAACAAGGGTGGATTTTAGACAGAGCCGGACACTCCCTTCCGCTCCCTGGGCGGGAGTATTGATAATGATCCCATTAAAAAAAGATCAAAAAGCTGCAAAACTGAAGTGGGTCTGGTCAGACCGCGTCTACCGGATACCGTCAAAACTCATCATCTTCCTGCCCTTCGGCAGCCGCAACACGTTTTTTTCTTCCATTCTGTCCTATCAACCGTCACGCTATCACTAACTCCCCTTTCTTTCATATCACTCCTAACACAATCCATCATCTTTTCTTTGGCCTCCCTCTTCCTGTCCATCCATCCACATTCATATTCATAACTCTTTTAGTTACGTGCATTTCATCCCTCGTCTTCACATGACCATACCAAGATAAGCGGTTCCCTTTTTAACTTTTCCGTTACCGTCAAAACTGTGGATCCGTATAATATTAAAATATTTTCAACTCCATTTCGGTCAATAGTTTTGTGGTTTCTCTATAGATTAACATTCTTGCAAACGTCCCATGGTCCATAACTTACGAACAATTGCACAAGGACCTAAGTATGCCTGCAATAAGAGAGGACATGATGAGTCAGATACAAGTGATCAGGAACACAGGATTGTAAAATACCCAAAAGTACTGTCTCAAAGATTGTTGGACGACAAAAAGTCTAAAAGTAGACTGCAACGCAAAATTGACCAAGATGTGATACAAAGATAAACGAGAGCTGGATGCGATAAAGTTCGCGTTCCTTAGCAAGTCTGAGTATAATTGTCATACATTTACTGCTTTATGTCCGAACTACGAGAACTCAAACTCAAAGCATTTATTTTAATTAAACCAATACAGGCACTTTTAAATTGTCAAGGTCGGTCTGTCCAAAGAGATGAAGCGAAGAGATGAAGTCCATCCAGTTTCATCAAGCGTCACAACAGAAAAAAATTAATTACTGGGCCTACTTCCATAAAAAACTGATCAAGTGCGAGTCGGACTTGCGTGAAAAGGGAACGAATTTCATTTTGGTAACATGTTTTTTTAACACTAGACTTCTTAAGGGTATCCTATTATCTGTGTAAAGAACTATTAGTTGCATTTTTTTTTAAATTTTAGACTCATTACCTTCGGAGTTGGGCTTTGGGGGGGGGGGGGGGGGGNTTGGGCTTTGGGGGGGGGGGGAGGGGTAATTTTTCGTCTAATTCCTTGAATAACTTCAGAACTATTCATTTTTTATTTGATATATCACACGGTATCGCTTACAACCCTAATCTCTTCAAAATTAGAGTGAATAGGCTTCTGCTGGCTAAGCTCGCTCTATCGTCGATTTTGTCTCTGTCATCTATGACCTCGACTAGAGTCAAGAGCAAACCCATATTAAATTTGAAAAATTGCGTCCGTGAAATTTGGTACACATATGAATGGGTCACAGGAGTTCATATATGCACCAAATTTCAACAGAATCCAGTAGACACCCAAGTGATCCTATAAGGGTTTCGTTTCTGACGGGTGTTCGGAACCTTAAAAAGATCAAACCTAAGTTGTTCTAAAGTAATAAACCCGATAAATTATCGCTACAGTTATACTACACTATTGATAATAATGTACGACAATTCTTTCTTCATTCATAGCCGTCAATATTTACAAATCTTCATGACCTGGCAAGCATCAAAACAAATCAGAATCAGAATCATTTATTTGTATAACATAGGTAATAATAGCCTATAAGATCTTAAAAATTAAGTAGTGCGCTATGTTTTGCCAATTGACATACAACTTATTATAAAAAAGTTATAATTTGAGTGGGTAACTATTAAAACGAAAATATAAATTGATTACAATATTAACGTATTTGAGTACCTGATTGTATTAACAAATGCATGCAAGTTCAATTTCATTATTTATAATCAATTTCATTTCATGTCAAATTTTTAAGCCAAGTCTAAACATTAAAAAATTAAGATAAATGTGAAATTAAAATTTATGTCAGCATTATTAAGTTATAGAGATTCGTCATTACGAAAGTCGTCTAAAGTATAAAAACAAAAGATGGACAGTTTCTTCGGTGTATCGTATATATCCCACGACGGCGACGTACCTAATATGAGTGGTCACGGTTGGAGGGGAACTTTCAAAGGCCTACCTACATGCCTCTCCCCTGCTGAGCCTAATTTTGCAATTCATTATTATCAATTCATCGAACCTGACGGTGTTAAATTCAACTGATATGCGAAGATCACAATATATAACAATCAGCAACAGTATCATAATTATCATATTTATTTATAGATTTGGAGTTGCGGTCAAGTTTATAGATTTGGAGTTGCGGTTACTGCTTCTGGCATATTCCAGTCATAACTTTTAAAAAGAAATCGATATTTTGGATTAAAATACATAATATTGTAATCAATTTATTTATGTACAAACGAAACACTTAATTAATATAAGTATATGAAAAAAAATATATATTAAAATTATTATATTAATTTCGAGAAATAACCCCGGAAATCACGAAAACAACTCGCATCACCCATAACATAGAAAAAACCAACATCGGACACCAGGAGGCTCATTTAATTCGTTTACACACACGTGAGCTCTCTAACGGCCGGTTTCAATAACGTATCTACATTTAACCAACTGTCAAATTAGCTACCAACAGTAGCTGAAACGTCATGTGTGAAAGGCAAATATGACGTTTCAGCTGCTGTTGGTTGCTAATTTGACAGTTTGTTAAAGGTGGATACGCAACTGAGACCGGCCATAAGTGCTGCTACCAACACAGACCAATGAGGGCCAAGTTTGCAAGTTTATCACACGAATACGGATAAAGTTTAGAACTGTGTACTGGTTGGACGCCGGTTTATGTCTGATCACAATTACTTGGAACGAGCGACGCGGAGTAATTACAAACTATAGAAAGATTCGTATGTATAATTGTACAAAAAAAAAAATAGTCTACAATTTATCGATACTTTATTTGTAAATATAATTTTATTCAATTTGATTTGATTTTGATTCAATTTGATTTGATTTTGATTCAATTTGATTTGTAGAAAAAAAATAGTTTACAATTTATCGAAAGTTTATTTATGAATATAATTTTATTCAATTTGATTTGTAGAAAAAAAAAGTTTACAATTTATCGAGAGTTTATTTATAGATATAATTTTACGATCTCCCTAATTTATTTCGGACCATGTACATCTACTACTTTACACCTAGTACATCTAGTACTTATGTAAGTCTATGAAAGTATTTAGCCTAAGAAAAGACAGTCAAATTAATGTTATTCAGTCGTAATAAAAAAAAACAAAAATTCAATGATAGTCATCATTGAATAAAAAATTCATAAACTATTTACATTGCCTAAAAATATTTAGCAAACAACTCATTTGGTAACTTTAACCCAAAATTCACAGATTACATTTTTTTCAAAGCAGCAAGACTATTATAAAGACAAATAAAGAAAAAAAAAATAAGAATACAATTCAATTCAATAAAACTGATTATTTTATCCTTAAGTAACTAAGTAGGTCCACTTTTACATTGTATTTATTTTTTTGCATAAAACATGGTCAAAAGATTAACACAACTTAAATTCAAAGTATTCCTTAATGCTATCATAGTTATTTATGATACTAGTGCGGTAAGTTGGTTTTTACAAACGAGTAGACAATTTTCCGAAATTGTAAAAAACCAATATCCGCACGTGTGTCATACAACGTTTTTCGAAACATTTGCTTGAAAGCAGTATAATACAGGTAATGATCAAAGTTCAAATCAAAGGCTCAAAGTTTTTGTGATAAGGTTTAAGTCGGAAAGTCGCAACAATCTTTGACGTGTCTTATGAAATAGGGCGAATTTGTAAATGGCGCCACGTGCGCGTGGTGAAAATTAGAACTACATCTTTCGTTTCATTGTTTCTTTAGTATCAAAGTGAGACAAACGTATTGAGCGAAAGCGCTTCCAAGGAGGTTCGATCATTAAGTTTATTTATTCAAGTAATGTGAAACTCCTTGATAGAATTCTTTTTTTTTGGAAATTAAAGGATACGTACGGCGCTATACAACTAGGAATGCTGTAAAATAGGTACTTAGATGAGAGTACCTATTTTACCGCACGTTCCAACGATGGTGCGTAATTTTTAACTTTCGAACAATGAATACAGGCTTCGTAAATGCATTATTTGAGCAAATGTGTTGAAAAAATTGTTTTCATTTAGCCATTTAAACAAGTGAATTTTAAACAGTCTGTTATTTAGTAATTTAAGTTTACATGGTAATTTGTTATATTACGTACAGCCTTACGTCATGTGTTGTCATTTTTATTCAAAATGCTGACAAGTGGCAACTATAGGGTTTTTTTTATTTTAAATTTCATCAAATACAAAAAAAAAACAATCAGCTGTCAGTTCATTTTTGTTTTAAAACTCGGCAAAATGCAGACAAAAGTTGTTTTCTTTCTATTTGTGAGCTTACTTTTGGATAAATCGTGTCTTTGATACCTGACGGTGTATTCAGAGTGAGCTTGAACTGAAGTGTCAGATTGGATTGATTGATAGCTCATCTCTGTTCAGTTCACCTAAGTTTTCACGTTGAGATTTTTACAGAATAGTTCTATCTACTGATGTAATAAAAATGGTATATCATTGAAAATTAACTCTTTATAGTTAAGGTATAAGTAAACATAGATTACTCTTTTATAGAAAGTCTTTTTTTTTAATGATATCTTTAATACTTATCTAGTGCTTAACCTTTTCATTCTCTGACTGTAAAATTTGAACATAGCATCTCTCGATGCTCCAATAGACCATGCTATTATTTGAGGATACCCCACTTGACATAGTCACGGACGACTCCATTCAGCCTCTCGGTGTACAGATCACTGATTTTGTCCACAACTAATGAATCAACTTTAAGGTTTTCGTCAACTTTGGGCGCATCCTCACTGTTAATGGTGAGCACTGGCAACATGAACACTGAAAGCGAGAGTCCGTGCGGAAGTTTCTGAAAAAGAATTTTGGAAGGTAAGCATGGCTTAAGGCTTGTTATTTCTTTTTCAAAATTCATAAAGAAATAATTTATGACGAATTTAATGCTGAACTATCCAGCCGTTTAGGCTTCAGAGCATGCCAGTGAAATAGGTATACATATGTATGTATACCTACCCTCCTTCTGCAGTAAACATAAGAACTTGTAAAGCAGATCTCTATACTATGATCGTTAAAAAAAACACATGGTCTTATTCAAATAGACCATAATATTTACCTACAGGCACTTTTGAATTGTTAAAGTCGGTCAGTCAAAAAGATGAAGTTTTGCCGTGCTAGCAGCTAGTATGTATACTATGTTCCGCATGAAAACACAGTCATCGCTTCCAACACCAGCGCAGCCTCTGCTTCGTTCAGAGCGGGAGGATTATTTGATGATTTCCCATGCAAAAAAAAAATGGAATACATGTAAATAATTCTATCAGTGGTCATTACCTCTTTCAATTCGAATTCATAGTCTTCCCTGGAGTAAGTCTCTTCAGGGTCGAGGTTCAGCCTCATCATGGCGGCGCTGAGCTGCGTGTAGTAGTGGTCGATAAGCTTGTCGTAGTACTTGGTGCGGAACTCCTCGTCGGTGCCAGTGAAGATGAAGTAGATCAGATCGGCGACCGGGCAGCCTGCCTGCAGAACCTGAAGGTCTACAATCTTGATGTCCACCTTGCCATCCTGGAGTAAGAAGGAAAACATATGTTAAATAATTAAGATATTAAAATAGACGGTTTAGCTGAAAAAATGTTCTGTTGAAAACCTGAAGTGGCCTGCAAAGCAGCTTAATCACCCATGCTTTTTGGCTATAGTGTTTTTAACAAATATTAAATAAGTAAAGAAAATGAACTAAACAAAATAAAATTGCAAACGCCGTAAGATTTAACAATCTTACGGCGTTAGCAATTTATTTTTTTAATATCGCGCTTTTTAATAAGACACGGATAAATTGGAAACTATTGAATTTAGATGGGATTTATTGTATACAAAACGATTTTTTCATAATATATCGAGAAATTATAATCTAATAAAGATTTATTACAATCTGACGGAGTCTGCAAGTTTTCGGTAGAGTTTGGGAATTCCCGACAATTTTAAAGTCCCGTTACACGAGACAGCCTACAATCAAAGTCCCGGAATTTCCGGGACTTTCGAGACTTTTAAGATTTTTTTTTAAAAGGGGTGCAAGCCTTTTTTGAAGAATTTTAATTGTGTTAATTTCTGGTGAAACATTAAAAAGGCATTTTTTTTTTGTAAAAATGTACATTTGTTAAACAGAGAATTAAATCTTAAAAACTTTAACGTTAATTTCAGTCTTAATAATTGCTTTGTTTACTTCTTTTAATTTTTAACACACAGATTCACATTTGAGCAGTTGCAAATAGTATAGTATAGTAATTAGCAAATCTTATAACGAACTTAGTTAAAAATCATACAAATTTTTATTCACTTTACTATTATCTAGTAATTCTAGTATCTAATCATTGGTCATAATCACAGCATAGTTAATTCTCATAATAATATAATATAATAATAATAATAATAATAATATATCCTGGGACAACTCACACACGGTCATCCGATCCCAAACTAGGCAGAGCCTGTACTATGGCAACCAGACAACTGATAAACATACTTATATATTTCTAAATACATACATATTTTACACAAATTACACCCAGACACAGAACAAATGATCATGCTCATAACACAAAGATTTGTCCTGGGTGGGAATCGAACCCACGACCTCCGGTTAAGCAATTAGGGTCACTAACCACTCGACCAACAGGCCAGTCATAATCACAGATGTGTTTCATAATTAAATAATATAAATATAAATAATATAAAACAGACTTATAAATCAGTCTTTTTAATGATCAACTAACACATTCATAAGACTTATTTGCAGATTTCATAAAATAAATATCCTTTTAAAAAAATCAGAGCGTCAACATCTTTGTCCGACAATCTATTTCTGATATTTGTAATAATGCCACCAGACAAGGAGAACACTCTCATTTTGAACAGATGTCGGTTTAATTGTGTTTAAGGCTTTATTCAGTAGTTGCAAACTTTCTGTACGTTTTCCAGTTGCTTCAAACAACTGAAACTCCTTTTTTAATGTTACTCCTGTTTTTTTTTTCCAGAATCCCGGGATCATTTTCTTGGATGCTTATCACGCATTTATTGGGTTGTGTACTCAGTAGTTATGTAGTAGACCAAGTAATTATTAATTAAACTAACAGATGGCGCTAGGCTCCTTCAATTATTTGAAAATTGAAATGATTATATAACAATTTCGACAATGTTGTCTCGTTTCGAGTCTCGACCCGAATGTCCCGGGACCCAAACCCTAGTTTTCGGTAACATATACATTATGATTCGAACAAAATGGTCTAATACACTTACCTCTCTTACTCTATTCAGCAAGTTATCTCCTCTAAAGTCTCCATGTACAATGACAGTTTTGCGGATGGGCGGGTATGTCAACCTTAAAGGATTCTTCTGATTCTCCATAAACTTTTGTAATGCTTCTTTGTACTCTGGCTTGACATTCTTCAACGCAACGTTCACCGTTTTCTCCAACATGACATCCATATTTCCATATTCAGGCCATTCAAAGTTTAAGTCAGCCAAAGTCTTCTCAAATTCTTCTGGGTATTGTTTACTATATGCGAAGGACAGTGCGTGCATCTTCGCCAAGTCTCGAACTGCTGAAGAAGCGTACTCCCAATTTACGGAATGGAATCTGTCGTGAGGACCATATCCATGCGCCAACAAGTTCTCAAGAACCAATGTCTCCTGATAAGTGGTGGGGTCGAAGCCGTAGAACTTGGTAAAGTAAAGTCTGTGCTCCTCAGGCACTCCGTTTTCCTCCTCCAAGGATGCGTAGATTTTCGCCAACTTTAGGTAAGCAAATTGTTCCGTTTTGAAGGCGTCTATGGGCATTTCCTCGCGAAAGGCTTCTCCCGCTGCAGCGACTTTGGCGAATAAATGAAGATCTTCTACATTTTCTTGTCTTATGATCACAGTAAATAGTTTCGACGTGTAGTTGGCTCCTCCGCTGAATATTTGATTTATAATTATTTCTGGTTTTTCATATCCATGTTCTGCTGCAATTTTTTTTAGTAGTGTTTGAAGTATTTCTTCGGTGTTCGCCATGGTTTGATTTTCAATGTGGACTGAGGCAATCGCTTCGAAACATTATTATATAAAGGTCTGGAGAGGATAAGATAAATATAAGTTATTCGTATGATAAGGATGGCAATCAGTTATTAAAAGATTAATGAGCTGTTATTGTGACCATAATTTATTATATTTTTAGTGTCCGACCGAAAGTTCGGTTTCGGTTTCGGTTTCGGCCGAGTTTCGGCCAAAAATAAAGTTTCGGCGGCAGTTTCGGTTTCGGCCTAAATTGGCCGAAACTTTTGCCGAAACCGAAACTGATTTCGGAAGTAGTCGTGTAATTCTAAATGTATGACTGTCCTTCTAATTGTGATGTAGGTATATTTGTTAATTCTAAATGTGTGATTTGATTATCTCTGTTGAAACTGAAACTAATACTGTAATAATAATTACTCATTTTAGTAATTATAATTTTTATATAAGAGGTACCGAAAAAAGATGATTCTTTTCAGTACAAATGCAAACCAAAGTATTAATTAGTAAGGTTTCAAATTGCTAATACTTAGTATTTAATGAAACAGTAACAATTTGTGATTTGATTATTGATAACTGATAAACACCTGAGAACTTAATTTGAAAAATATTATTAATATTTTTTATAAATAAATAAATGATTACATCAAACTTAATATACTGGTTTTAATTTCATGTCGTAATTAATGCAGCATAATGTGTAAAATGCATCAAATTTCAGTATTTTAAGGAATTTTATACTTGACCACATGAGTTTCGGTTTCGGTTTCGGCCGGAAAACCAGTTTCGGTTGGACTCTAATATTTTTTAGCATAATTTATTATATTTCCTATGCTTAAATTTTCTAGCTTGCTATCCGGTAGTGAACAAAATTACTAATATTCATGTTTGACATTTAAACTCACATATCGTTATATTTTCTGTATGTTTGGTAAAAAGTATGAATCTAATTAACACAAGCCATTCGCTCGCTTTTGTATCCTAAACTTTAGTAATTCAGCTTGCATGCATAAGTCGACCACGTAAGCCATCTGACGTGCTATTTTTCGGACTCCCTTCTCTCGCTCTTACAAAGATGACTTCTTTTTTTTAAGGATTAAATACCTATATAATTAAAATGCCTTTCTATGTTATTGTTAAGTAATTGTTTGTCAGCACATTTAAATAATGATTAAATATTCTGCAATCTATGTAATCGTCGAAATAAATTAGTTGTTTATCTGTTTTATTGCCGATTTGGTTTACGACAAGATATTGGCACGTGCCTATTCTTAGGGTTCCGTACCCGAAGGGTAACCAACGTAACCCTATTACTAAGCCTCAGCTGTCCGTCCGTCCGTCCGTCCGTCTGACCGTCTGTCTGTTAGCGGGCTGTATCTCAAGAACCGTGATAGGTAGACATTTTAAATTTTCACAGATTGTGTATTTCTATTGCCGCTTTAACAGCAAATAATTAAATTTAATTAAATAATTAAATTTAATAAACGGGGCTCCCATACAAGAAACGTATGTATTTCGGTTTATAGTACGGAAGGAATCCTTCGTGTGGGAGTCCGACTCGCGCTTGGCCGGTTTATTTATTATTGTTCTTGCATTACCAATCAATCAATCAATCAATCAATCAATCATTTATTTATTTGAAAACATGGGTTTGGTACATAGTATAGTTCTCCATATTTTACCGTCGCAAGGGCATGCAAATAATATTGAGTTCACAAATTAAAATCAAATAAAAAATAACTATTTAAATCACAGAAATTATAAATGTCAAATTTTGTTCAATAAATGTCATGTTTACATTACAATAAAAAAATAAGATATCTGAAAAATGTCGGAGTGTGATGATACAAAATAAAATAATAAGTAAGGCAATGGGAATAAAGGTATGTCAATCAGGTTATGTATCTACTTAGTGGCAGCTAAGTAACAAATAAGTCAATCAGTCAGCGATTCAACATTAAGGAAGTCGGCAATCGCGTAATATCCTTTCTCAATCAATATTTCGTTAAGCGCCCTTTTAAATTTTATTACAGTCATATTTTTTACTAGTCATTTTTTTCAGGTACTTAATTATAAATGAGCGGGGCAATACCAAAACAACTTTTCTTCATTAGCGCGGTTTTACATTTTACATGACATACCTGGTTTAAATATTGAGTCCGTATCGGATTAATTCTGACTTCCGACAGTTTTTTAAATAATTGTGGATTGTTTTTTACAAACAATGATGTTTCCAAAATATATAACGACGGAAAAGTTAATTTTTTTAAAGATTTGAAATAGGGAAGACAGCTATCTGTTGTTTTTAGACCCAACATTGACCGTATACATCTCTTTTGCATTCTAAATACCAGTTCCTTATTAGTAGACTGCCCCCAGAAAATAATACCATACCGCAGAACAGAGGCAACTAATCCAGGGTAGGCTGTTAAAAGAGCCTGACTGTTGACTTTTTTTTGAAAGTTTAAAGAGAGCATATGCAGATTTACTAAGTTTTTTGCAAAGGACTTCAATATGAGGTTTCCAAGTGAGTTTGCTGTCGATCACTATACCTCAAAACTTAGCCTCATTTGTTTCCTCAATATTACAGCCATGGTAATCAATACGAACATTCGGGTATTCACTACGTTGATGAAAGTGCATTATTTTTGTCTTATTTAGGTTTATTACTAAATTATTATTATGTAACCAATTAATTATATTTTGTAAAGTAGTATTGATGTCTTGCTTGTAATCATTTTTATTTGTACACTTGATTACAGCTGTACTGTCATCTGCAAAAAGAACCATTTTGTTTGTTGTTACTTTTGGGAGATCGTTGATGTATATCAAAAAAAGTGGCGGTCCAAGTACACTTCCTTNTTCAAAAAAAGTGGCGGTCCCAGTACACTTCCTTGAGGAACACCATATTTTGTATACCTTGGTTCAGATACATATATTGTCTCTAACTTACTCTTTGGACAAATTCTAGAAACTTTTACGCATTGCACTCTATCTTTCAAGTACGATTCTATCAACTTTAGAATGTTTCCTCTTATTACGTATGTATTTTGTTTTAATTTTTATATTTTTCAACTTTAACGAATGGCTTCAGTTATTTAACAGACTTCAAAAAAGGAGGAGGTTCTCAATTCGTCGGTACCTTTTTTTATTATTGTTGTTTCCCGATTACTCAAAGATGGCTGGACCGATTTGGATTTTGTTTTTGTTGAAAGGATATACTTCCCAGGTGTTCCCATGATCATCAAGTCAGGATCTGATGATGGGGTCCTCGAGAAATAGAGAGAACTCTTCAAATTTTATAGGCACACTTGGAGCGATTTGGGTAGTTTTTGGAAGAGTACTTTCTCGGTGTGGTCCCATTTCAATTTGTTGAAGATCTGATGAAGAACTTCGGAGATAGGCAACGGAACTCCTCAATAAATGATAGCAAATAGACTGGGATTGCTGAAATCTCATGTCTGTTTATTGTTTACACCAGTTCATAACATAACATCACGCCGGTACGCTGTGAAGGGGTAAGCACATGTGCACCACTAAAAAGTGAAAAAAAAAACTTTATACAAAAAAATACAACCGACTTCCAAATTAAAAACAATACAAAGTATACAATAACTTTAATTTCGGAAGATAGTGTCAAAAAATTAAAAAAACAACAAAAAGTTGAAGAAATTAAAGTTATTTAATACTTTGTAGTGTTTTTATTTGTTATTTATTTTTTGTAAAAAAGTTATTTGCAAAAAGTTTTTTAGGGTCTATTAATATCTGTGTAAGAAGTAATTAATGATAATAATATTTAAAATGACCGAGTTATTGAATAAATAACAGAGAAAGTTTCCAAAATCTCACAAACATTTTTTACCTTGAAATAAGTTTTCAAAGTTCATGCCATCGGATAATTGCAAATATTATAAAGTATCTTAAGAAAAGCGAACTTCCACCCATGACAATAAATTTGGAAGACTACCCATCACACGTGATATAGAAAAACCTAATCGACATCGTACAACGCGAGGTCTATTTAATTCGTAAACCTATGGCATACCTAAATGTGAGCTCACACCAACACAGACCAATGAGGGACATGTTTCCAATTTCAATATCAAACCAAAACGGATAAATTGCAAATGTGTAGGTATGCTGATTGATCGTGTCAGTGCTCATTTTTTCGGAACGATGCGGAGAGATTATACATTACACGATTTTGATTCGTATCACTGTAGAAGATTCTCTGGATCACGAAGTGAGCTGTCATTCCTTCTTGATTATATGGATTGACAGCTCACCTCGTGATGACTTCACCCAAGCCTTCACTTCGACATATTTACAGAATCGACCGTCAGATCGTTAACGTAAGTGAACTTTGAATAAAAAAAACAACGGGTTGCACTCCGGGAGTGCCGGCAGAAGTGAAAACTTGAACATTAACGTTGTACATTTTTGATATTTTGGAATGGTTAGGGAATAATTTCGCACGAATTTGCTTTAAATATCAGTATTAAAGTACTATCATTTATGTAGTAAAATACAATATTCATTTATTGCGCTATCGTACACAAACAAGACAATTTATATTACATTAAAAATTTAACACTTCAGAACTTTCTCTCCGTCTTACGAATTTTCGATCAGGTCACGTGTCCTGACGCGAGTTTAACAACGCCGCTACAGAAGTTTTCACTTCAAAAACTACAACCCCATAGTAGTAGTAGTAATTTTTAAGCTACATATGTATATATCCTGGGACAACTCACACACGGTCATCCGATCCCAAACTAGGCAGAGCCTGTACTATGGCCACCAGACAACTGTTAAACATACTTATATATTTCTAGATACATACATTAGATTAGACAAATTACACCCAGACACAGAACAATTGATCATGCATAATATCAAACATATATCGACATATGCAATATAGTATCCAATTCAAATAAATATAAAATATTTGCGAGACGAGTAATAGTTTTAATAAAAAAACATTCGTGCTAGGCCCGCTGTTTATAAGTATAAAATGAAGGCCCATTGACTGCATACAATCAATCGCTTGTTTCAATAAGAAGCATTACAGATAGTTCCATATATAGTCCATAAGGCACACACATGCTTCAGTCTTCAAAATTATATTCAAGTTCTGCACAATACGATAATGATAAAAGAATAAACTGCATTTATAATATCAAGTACGAGTATTATAAACTGCGATTATTACTCGTGAAATATTGCTGGACCATTTATTTACAGCAACTAAGGTTTTTGGAGGCAAAAGTGTTTTGCGATTATGTTGGTCAAATCAAGTAAGTACAAAAGTACTTACCGTTATACCTTATCTTTTAACGTTCACCCATAAAACAATCACTACTTTAACCTGTTTATTGGCTACAGTCGCTCTACGCAGTCAATTATTTTGATAACACAGCCAAACAATCATTTCGTCAGTGCTGCGCACATTGGGCAACTCAAACAATTCGTTTGAACCTCGTTCGCGGGCTCACTGATCAGATCATAGACGACTAGGGCCAGTCGTGAGCCAGTCACTAGACATGTCGGACGCGGAGAGCATATTACGCAAAGTTCTCGACAAAATCGTCGAGCAACTACAAATCAAACATGCAAAACTATCGTTGAAGGAACTAACTAGTGGTGGAGCCAACTATACGTCAGCTTTGTTTTCCATAAACATCGTAGCACCAGAACATGACACCTTGAAACTGTTCGCGAAAGTGGCTAATGTCAGTGGAATGTTTCGCAAACTTATGAACGTAGAAATAATGTTCAAAACTGAACAGTTTGTGTACTCGGACCTCGTTAAAGTTTACGAAAAGATTCAAGACGAACACAGTCTCAGTGAGGAGCAGCGGTTCGAGTTCCCCAAGTTCTTTGGAGGCGAGTCAGCGGAATGTGAAGAGACGGTTGTAATGGAGGACCTCAGGGCGAAGGGCTTCGACACCTACAGCAGATTCAAGTCCATCGACTGGGAGCACACCGCCTGCGCCATAGAATACTTGGCCAGATTCCACGCTTTATCTTTCGCTTACCAAAAAGCAGATCCTGAAAACTTTGCCAAGGACGCGGAGCTAATAGAAACTAAGAAAAGAGATGAATCGGAAAACGCTAAAGTGAAGGAAACTTGGATGAAGATGGTAGAAAATGCTGTAAATGTTGCTAAAGAAGAACATAAAGAGAGATTGGCAAAGTTATTAGAAGATGACGAGTGTCGTCATCAGTTTCACAAGTTTAAAGTTCCATTGAGTACGACAGTGTTGTGTCACGGAGACTACAGGGTCAGCAATTTGTTGTTCCGGCGACTGGTATGTTGTAATCATAATAATATATTGATTAGCGAAAAACACGGTTTATAAAGTTGTTAAAATAAGTATATGGTCCAACATATTTTGCTTAGAATTAAAGCATGCAAACTTATAGGTACCTAAACGAAAGTTATATTAGGCAACAAACAAAACAGAAATGAAAACTATTATTATAGTCCATGTTCCAAATATTGCTTACTAAAAAAAAAACGAAAAAATAACCATTTGATAATTTTGATTAATTGATTAATTTGTGTAAATTAGCATACAAGAATAAAAAGTGCAAGTGACAAAAAATTTTGACGTCAGTATTAATCGACCAATGTGAATAGCACCAGCAGTAAGTTTTTTTACTATTGTAGTTACATCTTCAATCATCTGTTTCGTAATATTTCGTTCCTCTAGTACACATTAATCAAGATGCCGACGATGTACCGACTATTGTCCTCAAAACCTTGAGTGGGTCTGTTATTGATGTTAACGTATCTAAAATTAAATTGATGACGTCGATGTGGCTTAGCGAACATATCGTTTTTAAGTTGTTTTATTAATTTTTTATCTTGGTATAGTTTATGTTATAAAGCTAACTAGGTCAGCTTTTTAAGATTGCAGTTACTTAATAATCTGTGAAATAGTGTCCGTGTCTTGGATCCTTGACTTCTTAACCCACACTGCTCAGATTATGGTTTCTGGTTTCAAATTTTGGTGATTTTGCCGCATCGACTTAGCTATCCTAAGGAATGCCTTCTTCCTACAATATAAATGTTTTTTCTATAGTTTTTGCTCATTGTGTCAGAATATTACGGGGTTTTTTCGTTTTATGATTCACTTGTTGCTGCGAATGACTTCCTCATAACAGAAAACTATCCCAAGAAATGTAATCTCGAGATAAAAGTATCCTATGTCCTGCATCAGGGTCCATTGTATTTCTAAACCAGAAGTCATCAAAATTGGTTTAGTTGTTTAGGTGTGAAAACGTAACACACAAACAGACAGTAGGAAAACTGAGTTAATGACGTCTATCTTGTAATTATTTTTGTGCAAGTGCATCCTACCTTGGTGCATTACGACAATCATACTTTATTTTCATGAACTTGCGATTTTCCCTTAATATTCTTGTTTTATAAAATGCGCAGTAACTTCTTAGGCTATTATTATTAGTACCAGTGTTTATAGAGACTTCCTGATCGAAACGGGTTTTTCATGTTTATTCTATGTACAAAATGTTATGTAGATTGATGATTCAGCCGTTTTGATTAATTAGATGCTTGTCTTGAGTAGCCATGTCAAGCAAGACAGAAGTCTTTTAAGGCATGATGCTTGATACATTATTTATCAGTCTTTAAACATGGTATTGTGATGTACTGGAAGCTTCGGTCTTGTGGTCTGCTACGAGAAACTGTATTTTTTTTCGTATCAAAAGTAGTATATGGCTCTTATTTTCAAACTTATTTATTTCTTTAAATTGTTGTAACTTCCGCCAGCGGTTTCGCCCGCGTGAAAGTTGGAACTCAGTTAACTCGTTCTAAAATAATAAAAATGTAGCCTATGTCCTTCTCCAAGGTCTAATCTATATCTGTACCAAATTTCATCAGAATCGGTTCAGTGGTTTAGGCGTAAAAGGCAAACAGACAGACAGAGTTACTTTCGCATTTATAATATTAGTATAGTATGGGTGAGGAGCTCGTGGCTAAATAAATAGCTGCACCGGACCTTTTACAAGGTTAAGCAATGCTTGTCGAGCTCGGTCCTGGGATAAGGGTCACCGTAATCATAGGGGACCATGCATCACATACCTCAGAAAGGTCCCAGCTATCATATTTTGAACATCTTTAACAGTCCTTTTTAGTCGGAAGCAAGCAAGACATGCTACCAGTTTTGCCAAGGAGTATCGTATTATATCGTCACTGGATTTGAAGGTTAGATGCTAGGCGACTGTCTGACTAGTCAGGTAAGACTGGGAGCCCTCCATCATTGCTGAGAAAATGCAGAGGCAGATTATATAGTATTAGTTAAGATTAGTACTAGATTAAGCAATGAAAATGAAGATACCAATAAGAGACAGGAGAGACATTTTGTGAAGACGCTAGGTTGTACAATCATCAATATACAATGTGGAGACATCGATACGACAATAAATGAAAACACATTTTGAAACTATTATTAATCCTGTCACCGAAATTAAAAATAAACTTTCCAATTGCATAAAACGTCAAAAAATACAAACTAGTCAAGGATAGTGACTACTATCTATCTATCCACAGAACAGTAATTACTGTTCTGTGTATCTATCTATCTATCTATTGGGGTATGGTTTCCGCACTTAGTCCTGATGTTGGACCATTATGCGTGGGCCATGGCGGCCGTCATTCCAACCAGCCGATCTCCCTCCAGAAGCAGATCAGTCCTCCTAAAGAGTTCAGGGTGTCTGTGAGTGAGTTTGGTGTTCCTATCGTTTGTCTACGTATATCGGCGACGCCTGTGCACTCAAGGAGCACGTGCGACACCGTTTCCTCCTCCTCCATGCATGCTCTGCACAGAGGACTGTCTGTTATACCTAGTGTGTGGAAATGCTTATTCAGTGAGCAGTGTCCGGTGATGGTCCCCGCCACCATTCGCAGGCTGCCCCTATCCAGTCGCAGAAGGCGCTTGGTAAGTTTATTGTTTAGGAGTGGTATAGCCTCCTTGGACTGCCTGCAGCCTGGTGCCGAGGTCCACCAGCGTTCTGCTTGTGTGTGTGTAGTGACTACTATTCTGAAGAAATATTCCAAGCAGTCTGTTGCAGTTAGTGTGATAAAAGACAACATATTCGTATGAACTAGTATTGCCAGTGTTTTGATTTAGTGTCGTATCGTCGTTTCCACCTTGTATATAATATCTTCCGCTACTGGTGACTGAATGCTTGAGTGACTGACTGACTCACTCGGTCTTATAGACAACGCACGTCTGCTCAAATGGTCGTTGAAAGCTGAAATTTGGCATGTAGGTTCCTTAGGGAGTGTAGCACTAAGAGAGGATTTCCCGAAATTGCTACGGGAACGAGAAAAACGGGATATACGAGAACGAAATCATGGGCAAAAGCAAGTTCTATATATATATATTTTTAACCGAAGTTATGAATCCCAAAATTTGCTACGTGTCACAGGCAAACAATCCATAAAATACAGGTAGTTTTGGATGAACTGAAGAGGCGTAAAATACGAATTTCTTGGTGAACTAAGTGATGTGCATTAGTGTCTCAACAGAATCTTTTCGACTTTAAGTCGGGTCATTGACCTTTATTGTCAAACGAGTATGCCATAGAGCAGCATATTTGTTTCCTTTTCTTCTATTAGGCGTTAAACAGAGATAAAGATATTCCGGTCATTATTTCGGTATTTGGGACAATGCCTCTATTGGAAGTCTTATTTTTAGTTAATGCATTTGTTTGCTGTCACTATTTGAGGCCATTAGATAAAGTGTATTGTTCGTTCTGTGGAAAGACGGTTTAAACCCTGATAAATATTTTGGTGTTGGTTATGATTTCGGCTTCGTTGGTCTGGTGACCCTGAGTTTGATTGGATTTCTTCATCTGGAATATTCCCTGTAGCTCAGGCTGTTATGGGGAAAGTCTTATGGATTGATGTGCACATTCGGCATGGCCCTAGACTTGCCCTCTTGTCCCATCAAAATCGAGGCAGCTCTTTCGGAGATTAGTCGGAACAAACAATACCAAAAACCTTTCAATTATTTCTCCAAAAGTTTTTGTTATAGCAGTTTTAGTCTTAGATTTTATCATGGCAAATTGTCACAGCTAAATTAGAGGTCGACAATAATCCAAGAGCGGCCATGACAGCAGATTGCCGCGGTCTCAATGAACGTGTTGCTAGCCAAGGTGAGCCCCCGGGGTCTATTGAGTTTCTACTCCTTCTCGCACAATGGAACTGGCACATTGGAAACTAACGGAAAACTTTGTGTTGACCAACATTTTTTACCGGTTTTTGTTAATGTTTGGAGTATTTTTTACGTAATCTACGTGTTGGCGATACGCAAGATTTGATTTGTAAATTATCTTAGTTATATTTTTTTAATATGGGAGTATTTAAGTGGTAATGTCGATTTTTGTGGGTCAAGGAGATTAATGTCAGAAATTGGTTTCTCTTTCTCGGCACTTCTATACTTTAAATATAATTTAAACTACATACAATAACTATATATACTATCTTTATTTATCTATACTATATAATATAATAAAGCTGAAGAGTTTGTTTGTTTAAACGCGCCAATCTCTGGAACTGTCACTCGGATTGGAAAATTCTTTTCTACAAACATGAGGAATGCTATAGACTATACGAGAACGAAAAAAAAATACGGGAACGGAAAAAACGGGATATGCGCGAACGTCTCGGACAAAAGCTAGTAGGTAATATTATAAAGCTGAAGGGTTTGTTTATTTCATCGCGCTAATCTCAGGAACTGCTGGTTCGAAACGAAAAAATATTTTAGTGTTGGGTAGCCCATATTTCGTGGAAGGCTATATAACACGCTACGACCAATAGAAGAGGAGCATTAATTAAAAATGTGCGCGGGTCAATTAGTATTACGAAGAAAGAAGGTACACTACACTTATTTTTCAATATATGATATAATTATCCAAATTGGATCAGCGTTTCCAGAGATTACCTTGTATAAACAAACAAACACACTTCATATTTTACCACTTTACTATATTAGTTTAGGTGAAGTTTTAAATAGAATCGTGCCACACAGATATTACAATTTATTATTGTTATTTAATGTCTCTGCTCAGTCATTAAAATATTAATAATTACTTAAACGTGAAACATCGAAAACTACTGGCCATGATATAGTCATAAAATATTAACTGTTTTAATATTATTTACAATCCATCAGGGCGATCTTCAATGTTAAGCATCGCTTGCTGATGACGGTTCGTTGATGGATGTCCATACATTACACATTTACCTACATGACATATGTACGTACATACAGGCTCCTCCGATTCCGGCTGTCTGCCAGGGTTGCGGAATTTGTTCAAAAGAGTCACCGCGGCCCTGGAACGCAAAAAGCAATAGGAGGAACATGGATTCTGGAGTGGAACAACATGGGCTCGTGGAGCTTGTAACTGGCGTTCGCCTACGTCATGAGATCCTATTGGCGGGTTTCCTTGGTCCTATTAATCTACTAATAACAGACTATATCATTCCGTATATCTTTATGTGGTTTTGTGATGTAGTAGTGTCCTTTTTTCAAGGATGGTAAATCATCAAATGACTCCTCATTTGATGATTTACCATCATTAAAAAATATATATCCTTGAGCTCAATATTTTCCCGTTTTATGGATGGGTTTTAGTCAGTAAGAGTCTGACACTCCCATCCGCTCCACACTGAGCGAAAGGAGTATTTGATGATTTCTCATACTTAAAAAAAGGACACTACTACATCACAAAACCACATAAAGATATACGGAAAGATAAAGTCTGTTATTAGTAGATTAATAGGACCAAGGAAACCCGCGAATAGGATCTCATGACGCAGACGAACGCCAGTTACAAGCTCCACGAGCCCATGTTTATAGGGAAAAGAGAGAAGAAAGAAAGAAAGAAAGAAAACTAGTTTATTTGGCACACACACAGACACACATTGTAGATGCAAATAAAAGACAGCTTAATTTTAAAACAAAAACATTGTATGCCCCGCGGCTGCGCCAAATAGGTCCAGTTCAGCAAAATGGGAACTGAGTTTTCAACCGGAAAATTCTAATCACTGTTTTCCCGACTCGGTCATCAAACTCAGGACCCCACGCTCGGTTGTTGTACTTGCGACCGATAGATGTGGGTACTTTGATTTGAAGGTCGCATTTTGCGATGAACCTTGCAGCATGTGGGTATGTAGAAGATGGACTACTTCTGAAGTGTGTTTGTGAAGTTTTAAAAAAATTGGTTGTCTGTAAAGTCGGTTTACGGACGATAGTTCAACGTGACAACGTCATAACGAAACAATGATGAAATGATCGTAACGTTACAATGAGGGTAACGTTACAAGAAGCGTAACGTTACAATGAGACATCCTTTTTCGTGCGTACAGCCGGCGTTCATCGATTTATTTGACGTTGTCACGTTAATAACCGTTAAAAGCATTTCAATACATGCAGTTGCCCGACGCATGCATTGACGGCCATAACTGAGAGTGAATCACAATAAATGTATCAAAACATTACTTTTAATTAAGATGTCATGAAACCCGCTAGCCACCATTGAACAAAGCTACCAATGAAAATTATAAAATATGTACTTTTTTTGGGTACTTGTTGAACAATGCCGTTCCAAACCAGCGAGCTCGTAATGGCGGTTCTACACTTACGTTGATGTTTGATGAGCAAGTGTCATTTAAGTCACGTGAATCTTCCAGTTCAAACATTTTGGTTTGATTTCGAGCAATACTTCCTAAGTTACAGTGATCGGATAATCGGGTGCTTATATACCGAAACTTCTTCCCGGAAAGAATAATATGGACATTACTTTCTGAATAAATAAGTAATCCCTAAATCCCGGGATTGAACCATTTTGTAAAAAAATACTATAACAAACTGAATGAAAAAACTTTCATTGTAAATTAAAAGTTCCATTATAATCGGCTTTTTAAATTTAAAAAAAATACAATGAGAATTCACAACGAGTCCTACCTATGCGGGCATTTTTAGCAATCTCAGGAATTTCGAACGATTCCGGGATCCAGGATTCCGAAAAGCATGTCCGTATTATACTTTCATGGGAATAAAAGTGAAGTTTAGGTATATTAGCGCCCGATTATATGATTACTGGTTATAACGGTCTATACATCTCATCTTGCTAGAATGAACGTAAAAACATGGAGCATGTACGCACGTGTGGATTTATCATTAGAGATTCGCAGCTCAGTCGCAATCTGTCAAAAAAAAAAGAATGTTAAATATATTTTTCACAAATTGCGACTGAGATGCGAATGTGAACGTTGCTTAAAAAGGAGTTAATCTTTGTAGTCATTTAAAACATCACAGCAATGTAACAATGCAAGAACTGCACAAATCCGAATAATAGTGCTATTGTATCGAAATAACAGGATCATGTAAATTTGCATTGTTTAGTTATTTGCTAATTAGACGTTGCTTGTTTGACATTACTCTTGATAAACAAGTGGTTTCACAGATAACATGATATTCCAATAATGGTGATAAAGATAACGGTTGGTTAAATTATCATGTTACATTGTAAGATTATTATGATTTACAAATATTATAATGCAACTAATTATCTGCCGATCTGATTTAACAATATATGTTCAGACCATAGGGATATGCATGAGAAAACAATTATTACTAGCTGTGCCCGTGGCTTCGCTTCCGTCACCTCCCGTCAACTGTTACCTACCCTACATACCTACCCTCCTCTACCTATCCTACCCTACTTTCCTACCCTACCTACCATACCTACCTACCTATTTTATTTCTTAAACCTTCCCTGTAATCTGGGGAACAAAACAAAAAAAGAATTAGCCAAATCGGTCAAGCCTTTCTTTCCAGGAGAAATAGGGGTTCATTTTTATATACATGGATAGAACATGTACCTAAGTACAAATATAAAATACTAACAGTGGAAATAGAATCAAAATTGATAAAAACTTAATGAGATAGGTATATTGTAAAACTGTCTGTCCCTTTTGCGAAAATGCCGTTTTCTATGGCAGTTGTAGTTGCAGTTGCAGGCTACGTCTGACTTCTCTTTCTAATGACAAACTTTAAAGCTAACACTATAACTTCGTCAAAGTTATATTTAAAAAAAAACCTATTAATTACTAGTTACTAAGTATTTATTACCTAACAAAAAATTACACGTATATTCTCTATTTCATTCTTCCTAGTAATCCAAGTGAAGCAAATAAATAGTAGATTATGCACCAAGGGGATAAAGCAGTATCTTATGTCACGGGCGTCATATTGAATCCCCATCGCAATGAAGGGTTCGTGAGTTTATTTCCGAGCGTAGCGAGGGCGTTTAGAGTTTAACTCACGAGCCATTCATACAAGAATCCTGGATGCAGCGAAGGATTTAAGCTAGCCCAAGGCAAAGACACTTTTATCCCTGAGGAGAATACTCTACTTTCATACCTACTGCGAGAAAATTGCGCTCGCACCATGAAGAGACGTGGTTGTTCATCGCGAGCGGCGCGCGTCGGCCTTCACTGTCCGAAGCTGTGCTTCCGTCCACTGCCGGGCAATAATATTGCACTGAATTTCATTATAAACTCATTTTGACCGCGCGATCTACAGCAGCGGAGGCCGACAATGGGCGCCGCTCGCGGGCTATAATGACGGACTTTAGGTTAGGTTTGCATAGCTTAAAATGTGACGTGTTCGTGAAGGTGGTTTGAAAAAAAAAAAACGGTCGGAATTTTCTCACAGTAGTTTTTCCGTCATAGTTGTTTGCATACCTATACCTAATATACAAATAATAAATTACTTACTTGTCACATGTATCTCATTCCTATTAAATTTCAATTTGTCATTTTCTAATTCGACTAAACTAATAGCACTCGGACGTAATTTTTAGATTTTTATCGGTCGCTACGGGTACGTAAGTCGTAGTTTTACCATTGGATATCGTGTTACTCAGTTACTGGGTTGTAGAAGTCAGTAAGGTAATCGGTGGTTCATTAGAACGTACAACGCTGTGGTATGCGGGGCTGGACACATCATAATGGGACAAACGTCAAGTAGGGCCTTTTGTTTCGTCGCATTATGAATCAGTGGTGAGGAAGATACTGTCGTCAGCGTTGAGCGTTCGATCAAGAGACCGAAACATTCGACAGAGACAATTTTCTTTACCAGCTGCCGCCCGCAGCTCTAAGTCAAAGTCAAAGTCAAAAGTCATTTATTCAAATTAGGCTGAGTGCCAGCACTTTTTGAACGTCAAAGTTCTACATAAAGACAGTCCCCCAAAACGCCCGCCCGTCACCACTTCCTAGTGTTTTAGCTGGGAAGAAGAAGTGGCGCAACAAACTCCCCAGCAACACATCTGTCTGTTGAGTTATAAGAACTATCACTTATACAAAGGTATGTAAGTAGTCAGTATTCTTACAAAGAAAACAATACAACAAAGGTAACACGTAAAAACATAAAACTTAATAATTCGCTACTTGTAAGCTAGCACACTCCATTATGCCAGCATAAACAGACAAANAGCTGGGAAGAAGAAGTGGCGCAACAAACTCCCCAGCAACACATCTGTCTGTTAAGTTATAAAAACTTGAATTTATACAGTAGTATGCAAAGTTTACAAAACATGACACAGAAAATTATATGTCTAATATGTAAATCAAATTTTATGAAAATTGACACTTGTTAGCTAGCACACTCCATTATGCCATCAAAAACAAACAAACTCAAGCATTAACAAGTAAATCAAATTAATTAAGCCTTCAGGCATAAATGGTGTGCCCGCTTACACGTGCAATGGTATAATCTAACAACAGGATTGTGACTGGAACCACAATTGATGAACTAGAGCCAACGTAGTTATTATTATAAACTGTAGGTTTATCGTTATAACAAAAATAAAAATAAACCATGACCAGCAAGGCGACCAGCCACCACAAGCAGCACCCGTTCACGAGCATAACGCAAAGATCAGCCATTACCCCCCTTGCCATGTTTGAGGCTCTGCCCGTGTAAATGTCGAAAATTATTCATATAAAAGTTACCTATGTGTTATTCCAGACTATAATCTACCACTGTGCCAAACTTAATAAAAAATCCATTGAGTAGTTTTTGCGTGAAAGAGTAACATACATACATCTATCCTCACAAACTTTCACTTTTATGATATAATAATAATAATAATAATAATAATATATCCTGGGACAACTCACACACGGTCATCCGATCCCAAACTAGGCAGAGCCTGTACTATGGCAACCAGACAACTGATAAACATACTTATATATTTCTAAATACATACATATTATACACAAATTACACCCAGACACAGAACAAATGATCATGCTCATCACACAAAGATTTGTCCTGGGTGGGAATCGAACCCACGACCTCCGGTTAAGCAGTCAGGGTCACTAACCACTCGACCAACAGGCCAGTCAAATATTAGTAGATAGATAGAAGTAGAAGATATATAGTAGGATATTATATATATATAGTTATAGTAGGATAGTACGATTATGTACACCATATAAGTGACGACACGGTTGATGCAGGGCAGGGGTAAAGCGATTGACTGCTGCGCTGCGTGTTGCTGACAAATATTTGTATGGCCTGCAGATAGTTGTTCCGGGTCTGGCTGTTTGTGGGTGTGAGTTTATATGTTTGTAAACGCACCCATGATATAGGAGACATTCCTAGTGTGGGGCAACGAAAAGAAAATTAAAATACATAAAAGATAGATGAAGAATACATTACACAGGATGACACAATGAGCAACTTATTTATTTATTAACACTTTACGCACACACATGTACAGAGGCGGACTTAATGCCATAGGCATTCTCTACCAGTCAACCTTTGGGTGATGCAGAGAATGGTGGTAGGTGCAACTTCATCGATAAAAGGGCCCCTAATGTAATAAGTAGTATTCTTGACATCAACTCCATCTTTGTCAACATCTTGAATAACTCGCTTAACTCTTTATTATAATATTTTCAAGGATGGCCGCCTGGAAACGATAGTGGTGGACTACCAGACTGTACACCCAGGCTGTCCTGCCTCCGACCTGCTGTACTTCGAGTTTCTGGGAACAGACCAGGAGTTCAGGAAACAGTACCATCAGCGACTCCTCGACCACTACTTCAGCAGCCTCACTGTAGCCTTGGACAGGTTTGGGATCGATGTGAACGACGTGTACCCCAAGGAGACCCTTGAAAAGGAGTATAAACAGGTGCATTATTTGGTTCTGCATGATTTTTTATAGTGTTTTTTTCTGCTAACGTTTTATGGAGCTCTAGTGATTTTTATATTCCGTACTAGTCTTCAAGGCCCTATCTATCCCTGTACCAAAATTCAATCAGAGTCGATTCAGCGATTTAGGTGAAACCGCAACGAACTAACGAACTCACTTTCGCATTTACGGCTGATATTTACACTGCTATAGACGAAATATGTAGACTTGCTAAAAATGTCGTTTTGCCAAATCTATTTCCTTGGAGGCTGCGAATAAATATAGGTATGTTAATGGAGAACCAACTTTTGACAACTTGTTTGTTTCCAAATACGTTTTGGATATTTTTCTTGATACTTTTGAGCGGGAAACTTACCTATTATAACCTATCTATATATTTACCAGCGTCCAGCGTGCAGTATTTTAGGCAAAATTTCATACTTGATTACAGAATTTGTATTATCTTTATTTTCAATGACTCAACTCATTTTATCGATGTTTAATTAAAAGGACAACGCTTAGGTAAGTATATTTTTATCGATTTTTAATCATCGTGCATTTCTTTATTTTTTGTGCAGTGAGACAGTGACCACGTAATAGGTATAAATAACATTTAGTGTTTATTTCATGTTAATCGGTTTATAAATAAAAAGTTATGCCAATTTAAAGAATCACGTCGAACATTTGTTAAACTACATATATTTTTGTTATCTATCTATTCTTTTTCTGTTCAGTAGCATGGACTAAACTTTACTAAACTTCATAATCTTAAAATAAAAATGTCTGCCCCAAGTAACTATTCCACGCGGACGAAGTCGAGGGCAAAAGCTAGTATATACAAATACAAAAAAATACAAAAATATTTATTGGAACAGAAAAAACAGTTTACAAAAAAAAAAAATTGTGTTCGTTAACAACCGCATTAGTATGGAATACTGTGTCGCGGCCATTAGCGCCCACCTCCAAGAGGGGAGACGACAGCGTTCCAGGCATATACACACGAAAATAAAAAAAATATAAAAAATAAAAAATATAAAAATAAAAATAATAAAATCTTAAATACTAATTATTTTCAATGCATCTGAGTGTGCATGTAGTGTAGTGTATGTATGTGTATGCGCGTGAGTGAATGTGTGAATGTGTGTAGATATTATGTATGTTTGTTTGTCTGTTTTGTTATTTGGTAGGGTGTGGAAATGAAAGGGACCTCTTTTATTTTTTTACAATATGTTCAAGCTCTTCATAAGTCAGGGAACTGAGCCATTTATGTGTAATTGATTTACACTCGCGTGAAGTAAGGGGGTAGATGTTCAAAATCTCATTTATTTTGTTATACAAGATTGGGCTTATATAGTAGTATTGTCGCCTAACTACTACGATGCTAGCTGGTACTACAGGGCAGACTTTAACAGGTCTACGTTTCTGCCTACTCTGGCTGCTAAAAGAATGATCGAAACTTAGTTCTGTATGTTTTCGTAAGACTGAGTTAAGAACAAAAGTGTGTCTAACCCTTGGTATTTGCAACAGAGCATACAGTTCATCGGTCGGAAAACGGACTGATTTGTGTGACATGACTTTCAGAACCGCTCGCTGCGCTCTTTCTAAACGAAGCATTAAGCACTTTCCAGAACTACCCCACACGGTTATACAATAGTTTAGAATGGCGTTAGCCAAAGCATAGTAAACTGTTTTAAGCGTAGGAAGATCCGCTGCTGATCTTAATTTTTTAAACACAAATATTAGTTTTCTAACTCGTGCAACCAATGACCCAATGTGATCGTTCCAGGACAATGTGCTATCAATTGTTACACCTAAGTATTTTAAACTATTTGTTCGGGAGACAGATTTGCAACAGCAGTTATTATTCAAAGCGGAAATGCAATTGTGGATAGTCAAAGCGAAGGGTGAAACTGGTTGAGAAGCTATACGTGGAGCAAATGTGATAAATTTAGTTTTTTCCATGTTCAGGGTAAGCAAATTATTTGATAGCCAGTCAGAAACTATTCGCAACGCGGATTCTGCATGGGAGCGGGTTTCAAGCCAGTCTCTTCCTTGAACAATTATTGCCGTATCATCTGCGTAGACTACAAGATTCGAATTTGGTATATTAAGTCTGCAGAGCTCGTTGATGTAAATCAAAAATAAGGTGGGTCCAAGAACACTACCTTGTGGGACGCCATAGCTCATACTTTCTTCGTTACTCAAATAGTTTCCTAATTTTACAATCTGTGAACGATCACTAAGGTAACTTCTAAAGATTTCTAGTGATAATCCTCTAATGCCGATTTTTTGGAGTTTATTCAGCAAGAGAGGAACAGAAACAGTGTCAAAAGCTTTTGAAAGGTCTAGGAAAATAGCAATTGTTTTTAATTTACTGTTTAAGTTTTTAGCCACAGAACCAGTCAATTTGAGAACAGCATCTTCTGTGTTTTTACCCGATCGAAATCCAAATTGATTGTCCGCCAGAATATTTTTTGAGTTAAGATAGTTAAGGAGCCTAAGATTAATGATTTTTTCCAAAATTTTAGATAAGGTTGTTAACACAGAGATAGGTCTATAATTGTTGACACTGCTTCTGTCCCCACTCTTGTGAATAGGGTGCACAACGGCTCTTTTAAAGACCGTGGGGAAAATTCCAGTCAATAAGGAGAGATTAAATACATGGCAGATAATTGGAACAAGGACGTGTCTGGCAGCTTTAATCAGGGCGGCCGATATACCGTCCCAGCCCACGGCACTATTTAGTTTAAGACCGAGTATTATTCTCTCTATTTCAGCATTATCCGTGCTAAAAATGGCCATTGAGCTAGGGTCAGAACTAGTTACATTGGGTTCATTAGAACTGTAAGCCTGATCACTTCGTGGTGTAATTTTGGAAGCGAGAGTTTGTCCTATGCTAGCAAAGTGACTGTTTACAATATTTAGCGATGCGTGTGGATCAGAGGAAATCGTCAGCAGTTCACCAGCACATGATTTGCTTGTCTGTACGTTAGAATTTTTTTTAATGAGGTTCCACGTAGCCTTAGGATTTTTACGATATTTTTTAAATTCTTCACGTTCGTATAGTTTTTTCAGTTTGAGTAATTTATTACAAAAAAATTTATAACGCGTGTATAATAAAGCCGTTTATTCCATAACCCATAGTTTTACATTTCAAATGTTGTTGGAATTTTTATAGATGTACTTAATATCTAGTATTAGTTAAAATTTGAAAAGTAATAAATTACATCTAATTAATATGGGATCTAGACCCCGTTTTGGGAATAGGCCTTCCCCAACTTTTTCCACCTTTATCTGTCCTTGACCTAGTCGATTCAATCTCTCCCCACCGCCTGCACGATGTCTTCTGCCCGTGTTCAAAACACAAAAATATATGGATACAAAAATAATATATATAGCACGCAATTGTGTTTTATTAATAATATACGCACTAAGGTATACTACAATAAATTATTATAGTATACCTCAGTGCGATAGAGATGGGAAATCATCAAATAACTTTTCCCAGTTTGAGCGGTACGGGAGGGACTGTCTGACTCTTACTGACTAAAACCCACCCGTGTTCCTTCAAATGCTCTTTGTGCAACTCTGGCATGCACTGGTCCTACTGCTACTGATCCTACTGGACACCTAAGAGCACAACGAAACGTTCAATAACAACGGAGAAGTACAACTCAAATATTCGTCCACGTGTTTCAGATGATGAGCTCGGCCCTGTGCATCGCGATGGTAGTGCTGCCCCTGGTGCTGGTGGAGGCCGAGCAAGCCCCGCACATGAGCAACATCCAGGAGGTCAAGCAGTTCGCCGTCTCACCCAGCCAGCTGTTCGCGACGCGGTACAGTGAACTCGTCAGCGACTGTGTTGAGTGGGGAGTCATATAGCGATACATTTCAATATTATAGTAAAGCTCTAGACATAGTGAAATCGATCAGCTCATTTTCTATAGACAAAATTTAAGGAATTGACCACGTAGCATTTTGGTAACGCTAATCAATTCCATACATTTCAAGCGTCCCCGAGACGATCAATGCAAAATTGTCAATTTTACGTTAATGTCAACTGCCATTGATTGTTTACAAGTACAATTAAAGCGATTGTCAATCGCAGTTACGTGATTGGAAGCAATTGATAAAACATGATTGAAAGCAATTTGATTGCTGGTCATTGACAGGAGCCATTGAAGCTGCCAACTGACCGATTAACTGAGTCATTGACAATCGTTTCCATAATTCAGGCGTCTGACAGCAGTGAAATTGTCCCTAGCTGCCCTTGTGAACACCAACTATTCCAATGCCAAATAGCATTCTGAACGCAAACACATTGAAAACTACAGCAATGGCACTTCAATTGCCATTGTCAATAACCTAGCACGTTAGTAATTTTAAATTCGTAATTAACATTGATCGTCTCGGAGCCGCTTTAGACTTTTTGGCACCGATCGAACATCACTTTTCTATAGCCTAAGATACTGTCCACCAAAAGTTTTTATACCGATTATATGAAATACCGTATTTTTTGTTTATGGTTAGTCAAAGTTCAAGCAGCTATTGACCACATAGTTTGGCATTTCCTTGTCTAAGCGTATGACCGCTTCCACGACAACCGACGTCGTGATTAGATTGGTTTGTAGACCATTTTATAGAACCAAGACGTTCGTTTGCACGTGAAGGTTTTAATTTTGAAGACCCACAGAATATTCCGGTTCAACAGACAACAACGTCATGTGTTGACCTGCGAGAGATCACTATAAAAAACTCGATGGCACGAATATGAAACGAATATTTATATTAATAATGATAGTCGTAAACAGTAGCTTTTTGGTATTGAAAGGAGTTAAATCTCTTCGTGCACATTCATGTGCTACGTAAGATGTGCCCGTAGAGATTTAACTCAACAGCACTGAAAAGTATTTTTGCAGTGTCAGGTTGTATGTTGATTAAAATACGATTGGCGACCGTAACAAATATGGCTTTACTGAGTTATAATCAGTGATCGGATAATCGGCGCTTATATATCTAAACTTTTTCTCGTGAAAGAAAAATATGCTCATTCCTTTCTGAATAAATAAGTTATCCCGGGTTCCCTGGATTGAACCATTTTGTAAAAACAACTCATCATCTGCCTAGCCTTTTCCCAATTATATTGGGGTCGGCTTCCAGTCAAACCGGATTCAGCTGAATACCAGTATTTTACGTGGAGCGGCTGCCTACCAGACCTCCACAACCCATTAACTGGGTAACACGGTACTCCTTGGCAAGACTGGTGTCAGATTATCTGGCTTCTGACTATCAGTAACGACTGCCAAAGATCTACAAATGACAGCCGGGACCAACGGCTTAACGTGCTTTCCGAGGCACGGAGGAGTCTCGGTATGTTAAGATGGTCACCCATCCACCCTTGCGGCTGTTATTATTTAGCCACGAGCTCCTCCTTGTCTCTATTGCCTCAAGTCTGTTATACTTGTAAAGACAACTATAACAGACTTAATACAATTATAGCAGTGGTTATCTTTGTTTTATTCAAAACAAATGGAATCCCTATAAAAAAATTAATGAGAGTTCACGAGTTCTAACTATATTTTGTATGCGGGCATTTTTAGCAATCTCAGGAATTTCGAACGATTCCGAGATCCGGGATTCTGAAAACCATGTCCGTATTATACTTTCGTGGGAATAAAAGTGAAGTTTAGGTAAATCAGCGCCCGATAATCCGATCACTAGTTATGATGATTACAATCATCAATACGGGTTGTATCAGTTCATCTAATCCCATTGAATGACTTTTATTATGAAATAACCATTCAATGGGATTAAATGAACATAGAGGGTTGTATTGACGATTTTAATTATTATAATTCTGTAAATAAATACGTAGTAAGTAAGTACGATAGCATCATTATTTCAGTATTTTATGTGTTATGTCAACACGATAGTTCATTCGAATCGTAGTAGTTATTATAAAAGGTTGCTAGGGGTAAGCAGATACTGCCAGGGTTGCGGAATTTGTTCGAAAGAGTCACCGCGGCCCTGGAACGCAAAGGGCTTTAGAAGGAACACGGATGAGTTTTAGTCAGTAAGAGTCTGACACGCCCTTCCGCTCCACCCAGAGCGGAAGAAGTCATTTGATGATTTCCCATCCTTAAAAAAAAAGGGGTAAGCAGATAACAACAATAGGTACCTAAGTAAGTTGTTCGTAGCGGTTACAATTTAATTAAGATTTACGTATTTTTTACGTTTTAATATTTTAAGTCCTTTCGGGCATTTACCTCACCCCCATCTATACAACGTGTTACACAAATAAACGCAATACCTCTTAAGGGGTCATATTCATATTCATTTATTGCGTTCCACAAGGTAAAATAAGATGTTTAGAAAGCTTAGAGCTAAGAACCGTTGTAGACCCTGTAAGGGCACAGCAAACATTATTGTTTCCACTCCTACTATTAGCTATTTCACTCATTGTCATTGTACTCATCATTATGGACAACTTTTACTATGGGACCAACCACAAAATCGCGAAATAAAATTTGCTTTTCAGTAGGTACATTTTGTCGATATAGGCACACAGAAATGTATGGGGGAGTCGATTTTTTTTCGCGATTTCGGTGTTGGTCCCATAGTAAAAGTTGTTCATAATGATGAGTGCAATGAACCCTTTAAGAGGTATTGCGTTTATTATGTTACATGTTGTGTATATAATGAAGCTGAAGAGTTTGTTGGTTTGTTTGAACGCGATAATCTCTAGAACTACCAGTCGGATTTGTAAAATTATTTTTGGATCTGATAGCCACATTCACGAGGAAAGCTAAAGCTATAATGGAAACGGGGAAGAACGGGATATAATATGCGTGTACGAAGTCGCGGGAAAAAGCTATTACACAATAAATGTAATTGTAAGTATGTTAATACATAAATGTACCTATCTAAATGCCAACTAAGTGTAATAAAATGTTTATAGCGAAAACATGTTTTATTTACAACGTAACTTTTCGGTGAATACGTTCCTATCGGTCTAGTCCAACCATGGTGGGGTTGGCGTCCAGTTCAACCAGATGCAGCTAGATGCTAGTATGTGAGACTGGCTGACTTCCACCACCCAGTACCTTGGTAATAACATATTCCAAGACTGGTGTCAGATTTTCCTGTCTTCAGACACGGGTAGTCAGAAGCCAGACAAATCTAAACAACTGTCAAAAATAAGTACAAATAGCCCGGACCAAAGGCTTAACGTGCTTTCTGAGGTACGGAGGAGTCTTAGTATGGAATGGATGATCAACCCATCCTCGAATCTGAGCAAGCGCTGCTGAACCTCGAAGATCAAACTGTGCAGCTGTTACAGTTTAGCCGCGAGCCTCAAACTCATTTTTAATAGTCTTTTGTTATTCCAATGACGGGCGGGCGTTTTGGGGGACTGTCTTTATGTAGAACTTGGACGTTCAAAAAGTGCTGGCACTCAGCCTAATTTGAATAAATGACTTTTGTTTTTTTTTTTACTTTTTTTCAATGACATGGTTCATTTTCTTTGACGTTCTGGTAGAAAATAGTTATTTATAATATATTAAATACGACTCCTTTATCAAATATTCTTCAATCTATACTTTGATGAGGCGTGTATGAAGTTGAAGTTGTCGATGGGTTGCTCTTGACTCTAGTCTAGGTCATAGATGACAGAGACAAAGACGACGATGGAGCGAGCTTACCCAGAAGAAGCCTGTTCACTCTAATTTTGAAGAGATTAGGGTCGTATGCGTTCGGAAACACAGACGCAGGCAGAGAGTTCCACTCCTTTGCTGTGCGCATTATAAAAGACGTTTGGAAACGTTTAGTGCGAATTGGTGGAATAGCAACAAGGTAGGGATGGTAACTTGCAGTGCGTCTAGATGTCCGATGGTAGAAGGGGGCCGGTGGGATGAGATCGTGGAGTTCCTGGACACTCTCCCCGAAGTACAATTTGTAGAAGAACATAAATGACGAAAGAAAATCAGAAGCTCACTTTAGACCACTATTTACCTCACCAGATGGTAAGCGATGATGTGGTCGACGATGGAGCATGCTTACCTAAAAGTTACCTTTTTTTTTTAGGGATGGGAAATCATCAAATGACTTCTTCCGCTCTGGGTGGAGCGGAAGGGCGTGTCAGACTAGACTAGAAGTTACCTATTCACTCTTGACTGACGGCCGGTTTCAATAACGTATATACCTGTAACCAACTGTCAAATTAGCTACCAGCGATAGCTGAAACGTCATGTTTGGAATGCACACATGACGTTTCAGCTCCTGTTGGAAGCTAATTTGACAGTTGGCTATAGGTAGAAACGTTATTGAGACCGGCAGTTAAACACCCCCAAGTTATAGCCATCAGAAAACACAGACTACGGCAGGGAACTCCACTGCTCAGCTGTACGCACAATCAGAGTATTTCCAAAACATTTTTTGTTAATGGGTGGGAGGGGATGTGCACCGAGTGCCGGTGGCGCAGTGCTGTACGCCTTGAAGTCCGATGATGAAACGGGCTTGGAATTTGTGTGTATTTTGCTATGGTTTTTTGGAAAGGCGGTTTAAGAGGATCATACTGAATTTTGGATAGCGAGTTAGTGATAGCGTGACGGCTGACAGGACAGAATGGAAAAAAAACATGCGGGCAGTCTTTGAGGACTGCCGATAGAAGTGAAAACTAAGTAACTTGTGAATTGTATCGTCGAGCTATTAGATTATTATTTTTGAATTTGGAAAGCGTTCGGTGACGATGACGCGAGTTCCATGATTTTTGTTCACCCAAAAAGTACTCAACGCGCCTAAAGAAGTTTTCAATTCAAAAACGTGTTGCGCCGACCCCAAGGGGGTGAGATAAGGGCAGGAAGATGATGACACTGAATGGCGAACTTATGTAAATGTAGGGTAGAACGGTTATGTATTTTATATTATTATATCTAATTATTATTGTTTAAAACGTTTGTACACTGACAGCCCTAAATCTATCTCCCTTCGTTCAATCCATCCAAAGGTTGTCTGGAAGAGATTGCCTTGTGCGATAAGACCGCCCATTGTGCACTTATTTTATGTATGATTGTCCTGTTCTTATTATGAGGAGTACAATAAAGTATATAATAAATAAATAAATAAACGGTTATTCGATATATTGGCACATTGCGTTTCTACAGAGCAATACTCGTATTTTGCTTCGATTTATACTGTTCTCGAATATATTATTATACAGGGTAAAATCTGCGGAATAGAAAACAACGCATAAGTTACAGTTAACGCCTGTGACTTTTTTGATTCACTGATTTCGACTTCTGCTAACATCATATTCTCAGGCGCTTGGGTATTTAAAAAAAAAAACCGGTCCCTAAGATACAGCCGCCGCCTAGTTTGGGGACCACTGCAATACTTAACGTGTACGCATGTTAATAGCTAAGTTAACAGATACACACACACTAAGTTCAGCTAATTTTAAGGTAATAATTGTCACATCATTTTCTTGCCCTTATCCCATGTTACTTGAGCTCGGCGCAACACGTTTTTTTCTTCCTTTCTGTCCTGTCAACATTCACGCTATCACTAACTCCCTTTTCTTTCATATCACTCCTAACATAATCCATCCATCTTTTCTTTGGCCTCCTTCTCCCTGCCCATCCATCCACATTTATATTCATAACACGTAATAATAAACTTATAATTATAAAACCGGCCGACTGGCGTGTAAAGGGTGTCTAAAAAATCACAGACTTCTTGTAGGTTAGACCTTTTTTTTTTTTTTTTATCTCGGGGGGAAATCCTCATGGAAATCCTCAGGAGGGGTCTGTCAGACTCTTACTGACTAAAACCACCCCGGTGTTCCATCTCCCACCTACGCCGGGGATCGCGGGAACGTATGCGACTTTAGACCTCTAGACCAAGCGATGGCCATTTTGGCGAATGTGACGCATACCTTGCCAACTTGCATAACTGTCAAATAAACTCTTTTTCTTTCCGTCTTCTTTTTTTCTTTCTAGGAGTAGGTAGACCTATATGTAAAGGTTTTACAGAATATCATCAAATAAAAATACATATTTGCGATAACACATTTGGAGTTGGAGAATGGACCATGTCGTATGTATCGACGTATGGGAGAACATTTTTTCAAGTAGGTTCTAAGTTTGTCCGTCAATCTTTTTTATCTGGTCATCAGAGTAATCTTCGGTGCTTTGAAGGTATAAGAACTTTAGTACGTAATGTACATTCATTAAAAATTGAGACTCGATGCCCGTAATGGACGAACTATCTAGGTATATAGACATTTTCAATACTAGCGTGGCTAATTTGAAGAAAATTTTAAGTAGTAGCTTCTTCGAGCGTAAATAGTTCAAGCAAGCTTTTATTTGTTTTTTTTCCTGTTTTGTGTTATATGTATAGTATTCATTTTCATTGTCTATAATATGTATGTATTTAGAAATATATAAGTATGTTTATCAGTTGTCTGGTTGCCATAGCACAGGCTCTGCCTAGTTTGGGATCGGGTGACCGTGTGTGAGTTGTCCCAAGATATTATATTATATTATATTATATATTATAAATTGTTTTGGAAATTTTCTGTTTCAAGTGATACATGTGGAAACTAGTAATTGGCCATATTTTGTTTAAACTTTTAGTTACTGTATTTGTTTAGCTGTAAGTTTTCCTAAAATAAATAAAATAAAATAAAATAGATAACAAACAAGTTTCTTTTTTTTTACAGTAACTCAAGTAATCAATACTAATAGTGAAGGAAGTGTCACTCGACACTCCATCCAGAAGATATAATTTTTATGATTAAGTTCAGCAAAAGAAGTACTAGCTCATTGTTAGTAAAACCGATTGATATGATATCTACTAAAACCAAAAAAAAGAGCGAGTCTTACAGTAGTCGCATAGAATGTGTAACATCTGACGTCTCACCTTGCTAAAAAACTACATTAACATTAAAAGTAGAAACTGACAGCAAACTCAAACACAGCGCGCGCTCATTGGTCAAATCAAATAGCGCGCGCTTCCTCGGCTTCCTGTTACACACTTCCGTCCCATTTCACGAAATCATTCCCACAGATTGCAGGAACGCGAGAGGAAAGATAATATGTACACATCAAAAAAATAGATCGATTACCATCAAAGCGTAGTTTCGCCAGCTAATGTGAAATAACCCAGCATAGTTACAATTACTATTTCTCGTACCATGTACAGTCAACAAAGCTATTAGGTATACAGGCAAAAATATTTTTTTGTCCACTGCACTGCCAATATTTATTTTCAACTAGCTGCCGCCCGCGGCTCCGCCCACGTAAATGTCGAAAATTATACCAAGGGAACAAACTCCCGGGATAAATACTATCCTATGTCCTTTCCCGGGACTCAAACAGTCTCTAGATCAAATTTCATCTAAATCGCTCCAGCCGTTTGCGCGTGAAGAAGTAACAAACATACACACACACACTCACAAACTTTCGCCTTTATAATATTTGTAAAATAAAAGGCTAGTTCATATATATTTTTGATTTATTTAATATATTAATTCGTAGTATATCAATAATTATCTTATATTAAGTATATTCAATATTTACCTTACATATTTATATAATTTAATACTGACAAAAAATAAGTTTACAAGGTCGAACTTACCGATAGCGGGTGATGTTGACTTCTCGAACGTTGTACACTAACCATATTTATTACTATACTCTTTGACACTAACTAACTGCGCCTGCAATAATGGCGGCATGCTCTTTTATACAGTAAAAGTGGGGATGGCGCCACTATTGCGAGCTTGACAGTTAAATTACTTTAATACTGCTTTGTAACTACATTACGTTTTTAGGTCAATAATAATCTGTAATTATTTAACAATAAATAATGTAGTATGAAATAACATATTTTAAGAGGCACAAAAGACACGTGCTTACATAAAATAACCTAAAAGGCGTGCAAATATGCTTACATATTAGTGTGATTATAGTGTGATGTGATGTGATTAATGTGTGCATTATAACTTTTTAAGCTTATGACATACTTACGAGTGTGGTGTACAATAATTGTCTACTCAGCACACTCACAACATTGTTCAAAAGTAGTTGCAAGTTAGCTGCCTGCATACCAAATAGCTTTGTTCACTGTACATATACAATGTATCAACAAATACATATACTGTACATGTACTTAGTCCAAGATAACTTGACGCAGATATCTCTATAAATGGGCCACGTCTGAGCAGAACTTGAGCTATAAACAAAGGAAGGCATCAAACCGCATTTTTTTCTTGTTTCCTTGTACTATGTAGGTATGTATTGTGCTATTATTATATTACGAGGAAAACTACTGTTGTTATCAGGATTTGCTTGGGAATAAATATTATAGTATGGCATACGAAAGAAAAGAATACTCTTTATTATTTATTTTTTATGTCAATTAATTGTTTTTTAGTGTGTGTGTGTGTGTGTGTGTGAGGGTGTGTGTGTGTGTGTGTGTGTGTGTGTGTTGAAATATGGATTTTATCTGAAATAAATGTTTATTATTATTATTATTTTTCTTTCTTATTTTATGTACATCATATAAATAAACACACTACAGGTTTACTCATAAAACATTGTTTTAGTATAGTTAGTGCTAAAACATTAGCAGATTCTTCATTAAAAATGTATGCTGGAATTTAGAGTCCATTAATCAGTATACAACTAATTACTACTACTTAATAGTACCAATTTTATAGTTATTTTTTTGATTAAGCTTGAAAATACCTGGGCAAACTCAAAAAGGTTGAAAAGGTACTCATGAATATGAACGCCTTTCACTATGAATGCGACCCTCATCATCGGTCTAGCTTTTATCAACTATCTCTGAGTTGACCTCCCCACTGTTGCAGCTGGATACTTGTAGGTACATATATTACCTGGACCTGGAACTATTTAAGCTAAACAACCCTGTAAGTATGTAGGTACATACGGTACGGAGACCGAACCCATGGAATATGATAAAATAAAAACACGTTCCATACATTTTTAGGGTTCCGAACATCCGTAAGAAATGGAACCCTTATAGGATGACTGTCTCGGACTCAGGTGTCTGTCTGTCTGTCACAGACAATTTTATCGAAATCAACTGGACCGATTCTGTTGAAATTTCGTACACATATGAACTTCTGTGACCCAAATACGGACGCGTTACATTAATAAATACATTTTGAGTTTGGGTCACTTATGGGGGAAAAACTAGAAAAATGAAAAAAACTGAAGTTTTTCAAACTGTACCGTGTGATATATTAAATTAAAGGGTTAATTGTGAGGGTTTTAATGATTTTTTTTCACAATTTTAAAACAAACAGTTTTGAATTCGGGCCCTTATCTCCGAAATTTATGGGCCTAACATTTTGAAAAAAATTCAGAAATGTAGTAAGTATACTAAGTATACCTGCACTTATTTTTCAAAATTTTCAAAAATCTTTACGTAAAGATACATATATATTGCAGAAAAACTTATAAGAACTCTATACTGTTAAAAAGACATTTTACAAAAATGAAATTCGTTCGGAACCCTTTGCACGCGAGCCCGACTCGCACTTGACCAGTTTTCATCGGCATGTATTAATTACTCTTTTGCATGGTACAGCAAGAAGCAACAAAAGCAACGTCTTACATCTAAAAAAAAAACAATAAATAAACAAACAATATAACATTAGAACCGACGTCACGGCGGCGGCGGTCTAGGTCGGATATGTAGATCAAACAAGGATATCATGCGACTCAAATTACCGCCGCACTACATACCCCCGCAGTCGCGGTAGCCACACGTAACCGTAACATACACGTTACAAACATACAATCATAAATAAGCATTCATATTAAACTTCAAATCAACTTAAAACACAAGTTTTAATGCCGTTGCAAAAATACCAAGAAGTTTCTATCACTATTTTTTTTTTTAAGGCTGTTGTTGAATTCCTTTGCCATTTGAAAAAGTTACGAGTGGATATGGCGGGATGTGGTGTAAATCGAATTTCATGTATTAGGGAAGCTTAATATTTATTGTATTTTAATAATTAATTGTAATTAAGGTTACCTTAAAACTCAACTTAATTTTCTTAGGAGTGCGGGAAAAATTAGTGTCAAAATGTTTCAACTATTTCTGGTGTTGTTTCTTTTCTTTGGGAGATCTACGGCGGTTATCTTCCGTTTGAATGGTGAGTTAAACACATAATTAATTTACCTATTATAGTACTATTTTACTTTGGCCAGAGGCTAAGCCTTGCTATTCAACGTGGAAATGCCGCCAGTCTCTTGGGCACATTACCAGCTGACAACGACGTGGAGGACGAATTTCTCGATGCTTTATTTTAGTTTGTTGTAAGTTTAAATTAGTGTATTTGTCATTTTAGTTATTATTGTTAATTTGTTAATTCTATACTAATAAAATAAAGCTGTGTACTACACTATAAGTTTGGCTAACACTTCGTGGAATCGTGAATACTCAAGATCAAACATTTTATTTCAAACAAACCATATATTTAAAGGCCCTTTTGAATTGTCCAGGAAGACAGCTGTGTTGTTATGTTGTGTCAAAGGAGTTAAGATAAATAGGTACCTTAATACCTATTATCATCTATACTAATATTATAAAGAGGAAAGATTTGTATTTTTGTATGTAACGAATAAACTTGGACCGATTTGAAAAATTATTTCACCAATAGATAGCTACATTATCAGCAAGTAACATAGGCCATATTTTATCCCCGTACTCCCACGGGAACGGGAACTACGAGGGTGAAATCATGAATATATTTAAATTCTTCCGTTACTGACTGACTGACTGACTTAGTTACTGACAGATAACGCACAGCCGAAACTACTGTTCGTAGAAAGCTGAAACTTGGCGTGTAGGTTCCCTGGGGGGTGTAGGTTCCCTGGGGGGTAGGGAAGCACTAAGAGTATTTCCCGAAATTCCTACGGGAACGGGAAAAAACGGGATATGCTCGTACCTACTTGCAGACAAAAGCTAGTCTGTTGGTAATAATGCCATCTTTCACCATCCATGGATTGGAGGTCAGTACCATCTTGCCCCTACCCCGTGTTACTTGGGGCAATAAGTTTTCTTCTTATATTTTCGTCCTACTTCGAATCAAAACGTGCCTGTACGATGATAGATTCTGACTGCCAATAACAATAAATAAAATTTACTGATTGAAAACTATAAACTAACGCACTGTTGCCACACGACTATATTCTTTCACACTAACTTTTTTCATTAGTAATATAGATTTTCTTATTTTCACCCTTTCGTAATATTAACCTTGAAAAACAAAAAATATCCAGTTAAATAATAACAGCCTCACGGGTCGATCTTCAAGGTTAAGCAACGCTTGCCGAGGTTGGTCTGTGGATGGGTGACCATCTCAACATACCGAGACTCTTCCGTGCCTCGGAAAGCGCGTTAAGCCGTAGGTCCCGGCTGTTATTTGTAGATCTTTGGCAGCCGTTACGGATAGTCAGAAGCCAGAAAATCTGACACCAGTCTTGCCAAGGAGTACCGTGTTACCCTGTTAATGGGTTGTGGAGGTCTGGTAGGCAGCCGCTCCACGTAAAATACTGGTATTCAGCTGAATCCGGTTTGACTGGAAGCCGACCCCAACATAATTGGGAAAAGGCTAGGCAGATGATGACCTTCTCCAGTACCTAGTCATAATTAAGATGATTAAAATGCACATCATACACTTCTAGCGATCAAATTAAGAACTAAAGTAATTATACTATGACGTCTCTTCGTTGTACTTGAAATGGATTTATAATTAAACGTGTCATATACATGACATACATCAGAGTATTGTGAGACAAGGGCAGGTGGAATATTTTTTTTATTGCCACATTTTTTTCATAATTCTTTTGTCTAAGAAAGTCTCATCATATCAGCCAATTGCCGTGCACTGCTGAACGTAAGTCTCCCGTAAAGAGCGCCAACCATCCCGGTCTTGAGCGGTCCGCATCCATCCGCTACCAGCCACCTTCTTCAAATCATCGATCCATCGTGCCACAGGGCGTCCCACACTACGTTTGCCCATACGCGGTCTCCACTGTAACACATGCCTGCTCTATCGACCGTCTGTCCGTAAAAAAGTCTAGCCAAACCAAAAAAATTATCAGTCGCAAAGTAAAAAAAAAAGTTTTTCCAAAAAAGAACAAACCTGACCACCAATACAAAGTACCTACAAAATAACTTTGATTTTGGAAGTCGGTGTCAAAAAACAAAGAAACCACATCATAAACACCAACTTTCAAAATTAAATTTGTTTTCTACTTTGTTGGTAGAAGTTTTTGCAACCAGTCCATATACATTTAATTGTCTTTCTCCGAAGTTCGTCATCAGAACTTTACCATTTAAATGAGACCGTTTCGAAATAGAACCTCTTTCGAACAAAATTTTTTTTTGAATCCGCGTATCTATGATGGAAGCACATATAAAAATATTAATGTACCTTTTGAAGTCGTTTAATTTTTTTTACATTTAGACAAAAAAACCAATGCAGTAGGTACAAAGTACTCTTTTTACTCAAAACCGTACCGTAGTTACTATCCGTGAGTTGTTAATACCAGGGGGGCTACTCTCTAAGCCCGAAGTCTGTAGTTTTGGGCTTAGTTGCGGGCGTATACTAGTCCGTATCCTTGGAAAATAATAACAGCAATAATAACAGTCAATATTCGCAAGATCCCTGTGCAGTTGTGGCTAAAAGCTCTTCCAGACAGCAAACTATGTAAACGCGTTATTGCACTGTGCGCAACTGTTTGACGGACCTAACTATCGTAATTGAATCTTTGGCAGATAAATGATATTAATGATATTTATTTTGCAAGTAGGTTAAACATAACACTTTTACACTTCAATCTTTTTTGGTCATTTTAAGCTAGAAGAGGCCGGTTTCCTAGCTGACTACTCTGAGAAGATACACCAAAACAAACTCAGAGGTCAAAGTCTCTATTAAAGTCCATACAATCTGTGCTGATCAAATGTAAGGTCAGATCTTAATAATATTATAACCTTATCTAAATGGTCCAATCCATCTCTGTACCTAAATGCATCGAAATCAGTTGGGCCATTTAGACGTGAAATCGTAATAAAAAAACTCAGTTTCGCCTTTGTAATCTACTAGTAGCCCGCCCCGGCTTCGCACGGATATAAATGTTTTACAAAATTTTCTTCTGACAAAAACAAACACAACGAAAAAAAAATTAGCGAAATTGGTCCAACCGTTCACGCGTGATGCCGTACACTTGTTTTTTAAACGTTTTTACTATGATTGTAATGAGGTGTACAATAAAGTATATAATAAAATAAATAATAAAAGGGATTCATTTTTATATATATAGATACATATGTATAATAAAACAGTAGGAACCGTTGTGTCTGTACATTAAATAAATTTACCAAAAATTAAAATAAAAAGGAACACAAAACACAAAAAACGATTTTTTGTCGTTCTGTCTGTTCAAGCTAATCTCCGAAGATACTTCACAGATTTACTTGGGGTTTTCAAAGTCTTGCATAACACTCTTCCAAATTCCCAATTCCAAGAAATGTTATGCAGGATATTGACGGTTAGTTCATCTTATTTTAGTGGCAGCTTTTTAGTTTCTAACATACACGCGTACGAAGTCGCGGGCAACAGCTAGTTATAATATACCTATATGTTATATGTTTTGGTGGCAATAAGGAATAAGAAGCATAATATTACACCTGCTCTGAAATCAAATTCAAAAGAAGATAATGGTTGAATGCAGACCGGCGTAATATAAGTACATATTTTGTTTTTTACACGTCAATAATTTCGTCTTAGAGAAGCATTTGTGAATTTAATTATAAACGTCCTTCTATTAATTTATTCAAAGTCGTATATTCACAAAAAAGGGAATATTTAATTAAATAAAGTCACACAGTTAAGCAAGATATTATCTCCCCATTTTAGAATACAATGGAATACAGGTTTTACTAATTAAATTAGAATTTCTTTTACGTCATCGAGGTTGTAATTTTTTTTTGTAGACTGCAAAATAACATATAACGATATAGGTACATTCCACCAAATATTAAATAAGCCGAGCTCTGAAGATGCGAGAAAGTTGTTCGACTTTATGGCCCTGATACATTGATCAGTTGGAAGTATGTTGGATGTTTGTGTATATTGTATTAGGTTACGATGGGACTGGCATACGCTGTGCGTTATAAAAGTCCCTAAAATTCAAAGAATAAAAAAAAAAACATATACTCAAATAATTGTTTTCCCGAACAGTGTTTTTCCCGCGACTTCGTACGCGTATATATCCCATTTTTTCCCGTTCCCGTAGGAATTTCCCGTATAGCCTTCCTCGAATGTAACGTGCAGCTAGCCCGAATCCTGTGCAACAGGGATGTGCGCCATTTTCGCATGGTATAATAGAAACAGTCTACTTGTGACTCGGCAAACATCCCTGATGCGCTACAGAATCGGGGCAGCCCTATCAGCACTCTGAATGCATCAAAATATGGATCTTGTGGGTCTGAAATAAATTATATATATATTTTTTTTTATTCATTTCATTTACATTTATAAATATTTCTAAAAACATTAGAAAATACAAAAAGCAATATTCCGCCGGTGCCGTGAGCAGGGTCCAAGCTACCGGTGGTTAAGGCTCCAGAGAAAGGAATCTCCTCACAATACGAGCCGTATCCAGGAGTACTGCCTTCTGTATCAGGCCCTTTATCCAACCGCGTAACGCCAGCTACGACAAATGGTCGTCGAAGCTTTTGGTTATTAAGCCATTGGCCGCGTGCCCAGTCGAGATACTTGATTTGCTTCTCTTTCTCAGCCTTCACGAGGTTCTCGTCATGCGGGATGGTACGTCGATTATCATTGTGCGGTGCGCTAATCGGTCTATCACAACTATGTCAGACTTATTGGCAACAATAGTCCTACCAGTGATGATAGACCGATCCCAGTACAACGTGACATGGTTATTTTCGAGAACTGGGTCGGGCACATACTTGTAATACGGTATTTCGGAATCCACAAGTTGATATTTAAAACCAAGTTGCTGGTGAATTATCCTGGCCACTTGGTTACGCCTATGCAAGTACTCGCCATTAGCAAGACGAGAATAACCAGAGATAATATGTCTGATGACTCAGCCGGGCGGTGGCATGCCCGACACACGTCAACCGTAGTTATTTGTCAAGATAACTTCGTCCATAATCGCACAGACAAAACCTTCGGTTTCCCCGAAGCTCGCCGACACGTAGCCAGGCCACGGACTCTGGGAAATCTATATCGGACCCATAAAGTGCCCGAAATAAGCGCCCGTGAAGCTCCTTGCCTTTCCATACCTCCTTGCGGTCATCTGTGGTAAGTATCACAGGTTTGCGCCAGTTCTCTTTAGCCATGCACAACGGGGTGAGTCCCTTCATCAGCTTCGAGAAAATATTCTCTGAGACTGCACATCTCGCGGTTGTGGAGAGTCTTAGCATTTAAAAAGCCTCGACCTTCCGCGGGATGTACAGTCTCATCACCGACGATCGTTGGTGATGCATCCGGTTTGCGGTCAGCAGTGTACGGACCCTCCTATCCAGGGCGACGAGTTCGGTTTGAGTACATTTGAGTATGCCATTTATTAAAATTCAAAAATAAAATATTACTAATGCTAATTGCTGATAGTAACTTATTATTTTTAAGTGATTATTTACGATTGCACCTGAAATAAAAAAAAAAGAAACAGAAAAGTAATTAAAAAAAATTGAACCGACTTTTGAACTATAATTTATTTAATAAATAACTAAAAACAATTTATTGAGGTCGGCCAGCCTAACTGCGGTCGACGGGGCATACCGATATACGATATACGACTACTAAGTGACAGGCTGGCACCGACCTCAAAAAAATAGTTGGCATAATTACTTTAGTTTCATTTTTTAAGATAAAACTTTTGTTTCTTCCTTTTTAGTTATTAATTAAATACATTACAGTTTTGTAGTCGATTTTTTTTTTAAATTTTTATTTTTCAACTTGAATTCATTAGAGACCGTGATGCCTAGAGATCAAAGTTATTAAACTAGTTTCAGGGTTTCGCAAGACATGTGTCATCGTAGGTATCTGACTGCAAACAAACAACTTCAATGTCGGGATTTAAATTCCTCCAAGTTTAGTCGATTATGCAAAATATTGTGGTTAAGCTAATATTAAGTAGTACTTCGGCATTCATCCTCGGTAACTTTACATAAGCCGTCCCGGATCGCAAGACGTTCTGCACGACGCACCTTGAATGCGCAGATTTGTATTCACGCTAGGTTACTTACAACTAGTCCAAATACACCGAAAAAGGTTCTAAAAGCCTTTTACGTCAAATTAATAGCTCAGGATGTGTTTTGCGGAGACGAAACATGAGAGAATAAACAGAAAAACATTGAACTGTAGTTCAAGTTCAAAATAAAACGGAGTGGACAGGAAAATGGTAAGCGTGAAGTAATTATCGTGAGGTATGGTGACCTGAATGACGCAGCGGAGCTCTCAGGGCCGGGATTTAGATTTCCGTGTTAGGGCAGTTTATGGACCAATATCTATATTTAGTAGCAAGGATAAACTTTAAGTTTTCAACTGACTTCCAAAAAGGAGAAGGTTCTCAGATTCAGATTCATTCATTTATTTATTTGCAAAAACATGTGTAGGTATTTTATTGGCTCAACATGTTTGACCATGGCTGGTGTACAAATTAGGTCAAAGATAATAAAATTACAAAACAAAAATACAAAGAATAATACTATTATTAAATCAACAATTAACAATAATATTAAAAAATTAAAATAAAAGGTCAGTATAGGTAGGTATCTTCATAGCGATTTATCATTTAAAAATTATAATATTATAATAGGCTTTTTCTGTCAGTATTCTTACACTGGTCTGTATTTATTTTCTTAACACAGTTAGGGATATTATTATAAATTATTGGCGCTCTGCAAATAACGCTTTTATATAGTAGTGCTGTCTTAGCTGGCTGTACACGAATTTTACTATTATCCCGGTGATTTCGAATTATAATGTCCGATATTCGAGGGAACAAATGGGGGTTATTTCTGACAAATAGGGCTAGTTCCAAAATATAAAGTGAAGTTCTTTTATTTGAAAGTGTTTATACTTCCCAAGTGGTTCCAAACAACCACTGCAAAGTACATAATAATTTTTATTTCGGAAGTCGGTGTCAAAAAACGAAGAAATCTGAAATTGAAGTTATTTTGTTCTTTGTACTGTATTTTTTGTAGATTTTTTTTATATGTGAGTTAGGACCTAACACATCAAATAACATACGAGTCCCTCAAATCAAACTGTTACAAAGACATGTGTGACGCATGTTTAGTGGACCGACGAATCTGGTGGAACGGAGGAATGTATAATAAATAATAATATATATAACGTATACAAAACACACATGTGTGGCACCTGTCGTCATATTGTGGTAACTGGCTTCTGTGCCACAGCCACTATCGTATCTCCTACAAATCATTTAGCAAGCCCCGAATACTGAATAATAAATTATGGAGTTTCTTGTCCGTTCTTCATAACTGTTTGACAGTTTTTGATGGCCTAATGGAGTGTGCTAGCTAACAAGTGCCAATTCATTTCATTAACATTTTTCTGTGTCATGTAGGTATTGTAAAATACTTTGCATACTTCTGTACAAATTAAAGTTTTTAGAACTTAACAGACAGATGTGTTGCTGTGGAGGACTAGGAAGTGGTGACGGGCGGGCGTTTAAACTTTAACTTTCAAAAAGTGCTGGCATTCAGCCTAATTTGAATAAATGACTTTTTATTGATTGATTGAATATTTTTGCAAATGAACAACTAGTCATTACTGTTTCTTTTATTTTAAACTGTAAATGTTTTTTTATTTTATTTTTTATTTAAAAAAAAACGTTGCCCCACACTAGCATTTCTCCTGTATCGTGGGTGCGTTTACAAACATACAAAGTCACATACACAAACAGCCAGACCCGGCACAACTATCTGTAGGCCATACAAATAATTGTTCCGTGCGGGAATCGAACCTGCGACACGCAGCGCAGCAGTCAATCGCTCAACCACTGCGCCAACCGTGCTGTCAACTGTCCATGTTGTCGTTCAAGTATTTTCATGGTCGTCTATCGTGAGGCGGTGACGGTTCATTCTGCATCCTCGACTGGTTCTAGATGTTGTCAAAATTAAAAGTAAATTATGTTCATAACATATTATTGTTTCGGATTTCCGCAAAGTAACGTTTGATTCGAAAATATAATTGTTGATTTTTCCTCCCAATTTACGTTGTATTTAGGTTAACATCATTTAAATTTTTCTCCTCCATTGTAATAAATATATTATTACCACGTTAATTTTAGCCACAGAAGTATGGAGTAATGTTATGTTTTATGTCAGTGTCCATTTCAGGATACTTGTTATCAACCTTGTCGGTTTAATCGCCGTTTTATTGACTATTAACAACTGCGCACACTGTAGTAGCAGTGGCATTAAAAACATAACTAACAAAGACAATTGTTTGTGCGCTTTATTCATCGAGGTTGACAGCGTTCTGACATAAATTCATAATATTATTTTCCATCTAAAAATCTGGCTCGAAGTACCACGGTGTCTAAATATCACACTATATATCACACTAATATTATAAAGGCGAAAGTTTGTAAGTGTGTGTGTTTGTTACTTACACAAACACACGCGCGCAAAAGGCTGGACCAATTTTGATAAAATTTGGTACGCAGAAAGCTGACACCACATAGGCTACTTTTTATATAAACTAGCTGCGCGGGTAACACCGCGGGGCGCAGCTAGTTTATTATAAAACAAATTTTTTTAACTTATGAAGTTGGAACTTCTTGTCTAGTTATGTTAAGATCATTTTGCTTCACCTGGCAGCTCGACAGAGCGTTTAAGTCCCCTTGCTATATTTGTATGTTCCTACTCATATTTTATATTATTCATAGTCTCGCATTTCATCACGAGGTATCCCATCTGATGGTGGATGATGATGTTCTCGACAATTCAACCAATTCACTATTGACGTTAAGACCTGTATTCCTGTATATGATGATGAAGATTTCATCATCATCAGCCCTCAATTATCCACTGCTGTGTCCATTTTGGCTATACTCCGAATAAAACCTACACAGGATAAGAATGTTTGGAAACATGCTGGTCCTGCTCCATAGGACGAAGTCAAAGTCAAAGTCAAAGTCAAAACGTTTATTTCAATTAGGCCATTAAACGGCACTTTTGAACGTCATCGACGATCGACGATCAAGGGTGTAGCCAAAATCAAACTGGTTGATTTATGAATTAACTTTATAGATAGGTATACTGTTTCTTTTATTAATGGTTATTAAGATTATCTGTAAATATGTGAGTACCATTTACCTAATTTTTTTAGAAAATGAATAAGTTAACCTCTGCTGGTAATACTTTGTTCTTATAAGTAGCATACTCTGGGTGTATCGTCCTCACATAATATTAAATTAATTTTTGTATACCAAATTTTGTAAATCATTATTTGAAAAGAGTAACTATGGAGTTTCTTGTCCGTTCTTCTCCATAAGAATCTACCTTTCCGAATGGACAGTAGAGTCACTTTATTAATGTAATATTATTATTTTACTGAACTGTAAATGCTGACGTTCAAAAGTGACGTTTAATGGCCTAATTGAAATAAACGTTTTGACTTTGACAGACTACGCGGGTTGAACAAATTTTTACATGGAAAAGCAATTTAACGCAATTTTAAATATTAATTTGTAATATATCTGCACGATATAATTTATTGGCTTTGGCCGTCTACATAATAAAATTCGCAACGAAGCAATTATAAGATTATTGCTTTTTAAATATCGATAGTATGTTAGATATTAATGTACAGCCAACATTTACTTGTAATATTATGTTGCAATTGTGCATATTTTATGACAGGGCAGATAATTATAGCAAATAACATGTTATAATTTTATTTAATTTATTTAGATGATATATAATGTATATATGTATTTATATAAGATTGATTCAAATGAACCGCCACTCGTCCATTGAAAGGTTCATTAGAAAACCAGCGTCAGACAGCATCAGTCTGTCTGACATATCGCTGAAATGGACCTTTTTATTGCAGCCGTGAGACACATACTTAGTTCTTAGCATATCGACATTTTGTTTATTTCTATGTACCGTGCGTGTTTCATGTAAGTGCTAAATAAATATTATTCTTTCAATTCTTTTCTTTTTTTGTTCAAGAAACGAAAAGAACCACAAACACGTAACGAGTTTTTGAAGTTTCAAGCACAGGGCCAAATCAAACATAACGTCCCACGCCAGATGCCAGATTTATTTGATTCTATAAACTTTACTTGGCGCCAACACGCACCGGTGCGTGGTCAGCCCCCCACTTGGGCAGCGCTCTACGCACCGGTGCGTGGGTGGCAGCGAACCTTTTAAAGGGGTCTTTTATATTCCCAATCCTGCCATGTACTTCGGGGGAACTTCATGGGCTGGAACTTCGTGAATATCGACTTGTTTGCAATAAAGTGGCCCTAGAAATCTAAAATAAGCCAATTCCTTAACTACTTATACATATAGTCCTCCTGACCGATTTCGGCCATGGCGGCCAATCTTAACCGACTAGCCATCGGCGCGGGACATATTATAGTGCAGGCGTGTGTGCGCAAACACAGGTGCACTCCCTCTTCCATCACTCTCATATTCCGATGGGACGGCAACCCTAACCGGAGAGTGAGATCTGGCGCAGGACCAACTGCTTAACGTGCTTTTACGAGGCACGGAGGTGTCATACCACCAACTTCCAAACTCCGGGCTGTCTCTGGAAAATGTATGTAGTCTCGAAAATCCTTCGAGGGCAAAGGAGAAGGTTTTTACTCTGTTTTGGGATAGTACAGGATTGTGGTAACAATGGGGACAGAATGAAGATATCTATCTTCATTCTGTCCCCGTTGTTATCAAGTATCGAACATGCACTTCTGTTAAGATATTGCCTTATTTATATAATATTCCTTCTGAAAGTGAGCTGTTCACTTCTACTTTGTTAAGTCTGTCCTTGGTTAAATCACACATTTATTAGCTACAGACCTGAACTTTTCAATCTGCTGGAGCATGGTTTTGTAAAAGCTCGTATAAACTGCCCAAATAACTCACAACGTAATTTATTTAGCAAAATTTTCAACCATATTTGAAACCAAATTCTGTATAAAAAAAATATTGAGAATACAGAAATCAGTTTTTAAACGATGCATAATTATGGTTTTATACACTCAGCGGCACAAGAACTTCAGTCATTTGACACTAAAAAAAGGGTAGGTTATTACAGAATACGTTTTTTTATGCTTTTAGAACTTGATAATTAAAACATTAAAACACGTCTAAGTATTTTTTTTAAATAGGGCACTTTTATAGAGCTACGGAATTTTGCAGGGACAATTTAAAATCTTACAAAGTTTTAAAAATCTTAATTTATTTTTTAATATCGAGTGTTGCCTTCTCTATCCCTAAAATGGCCTGCATACGATCTGTGAGCCTTTAAATTCTCACGTTTTTTCACTATTCGCTTCCTAAAATTCTCACTTCTTGCAATTTGGAGCTGCTGGCGTACCTACTTCAACAGCGGTCAGGTAGCGGCTTCTTAAAATTTCCAGTACCAAAAAGCGGTCGTCCTTGAGCCAATGTGCATCTGAAACCTGCGGCCTAGTCTGCGGGAGTAGTGGTCTGTCTCTGGGTTTAGTTAAAGGGCATACTGCAGTAATGAAAGTGGTGCATCAAGCACTACATGCACTTCACACTGTGTCAACCCTTGGTCTATTAATATTACAGCCTGTGCAACCTATGCTAATGTGGCATTTTTATTTATTTTAAAGCATCTTCAGTCATTGAATTAAAAGCACAATACCACAATAAATCAATAACCTACCTTAAATTTTTAGAACACACAAATTGAAACTTGCAATTTACTCAAGTGACACGTTTCAACTTAAAATTACAAGTTACACCATAGTGCACTCAAAAATAATGAATTGCCATCTTGAACTAAGGGTAAACACTCTTGTGCCTACCTCACTAAACTATCCTCAAAAGAAACAATCTTTGGAAACGCTTTTACTATTACGCGTATTTGCGAGATAAGCGTTTGGCCAAGATTTTGTGCCACTTAGTGTATTTATGAAAAAGCCTGTCGGTCTATTCTGTCATCATATCACTTCCACTTAGGTGGAGTTAGCATGAAGTGAACTATCATTCCATCTTGTTTGTATAAAGTGACAGCTCACTTCACCTTAGTTTTCACGGTGAAATGTTTACAGCCGGTTGATTCTGTAAACATGTCGAAGTGAAGGCTTGGGTGAAGTGATCACGAGGCGAGCTGTCAATCTATATAATCAAGATGTCACGTGATCACGAAGTGAGCTGTCATTCCATCTTGATTTTATGGACTGACAGCTCAACTCGTGATCACTTCACCCAAGCCTTCACTTCGACATGTTTACAGAATCGGTTTTTATTTAATTATATTTTTTTTTTCTATTAAATAACTCACACACTGATATTTCAATATTTGTAAATGTGTGAGTATCATGTCTCTATTTACAAAATTAATCAGTTCACCTCTACAGGTATAACCTTATTCCAAAGAGTATACAGTATACTCTAGAGGGCATCATCCTCACATTTTATATTAAATTAATTAATGTATGTATTTCAGATATTGTAAAAACTCTTATTTGAAAAGAGTAACTATGAAGTTTCTTGTCCGTTCTTCCCCATAAGAATTTATCTTTGCGAGTAGACACTAGAGTCACTTTATTTTAATGTATATTCTTTTAAATGTTGACGTTCAAAAGTGCCTTCTAATGGTCTAATTGAAAAACGCTTTGACTTTGTAACTTTGTTTAATTTTTGCCCCCTTTTGTTTCAGAAAGCCAATACTACAAAATGCCCGCTTTGTACGGGCTCGACGACTACGACGCATGTATGGCGGAGCCAGGAGGCACCTACTGTGTCGTGGACGTGAATCTCCACGAAGGAACCAATGCTGGTCTCATGGGAATTATACAGGTAGGTCCCTCCTCGGTCCCGGGTCGACGGCGCGTTGTGTTCCACGCGCGTCTCAAAGAAATGTCAGCATAGTAGACGGGGCCAGGGCCAAAGCCTGCCAGGGTTGCGGAATTTGTTCAAATGAGTCACCGCGGCCCTGGAACGCAAAGGGCATTTCGAGGAACATGGATGGGTTTTAATTAGTAAGAGTCTGACATTCTCTTCCACTCCACCCAGAGCGGAAGGAGTCGTTTGATGATTTCTCATCGGTAAAAAAGTTCCCTACTTAGTAAGTTTACAACAAAAGCTCTCCGAAACACGCCTGAGACGGTTCGGGCATGTGCTTAGAACACCCGAAGCTTGAACATTGGTCCGAAAAACCCTGGCTAGCCATCGTAAATCATCAATTGATCAATGCATGTATACAAAATATTGTAAAACTAATATTTGAAAAGAGTAACTATGGAGTTTCTTGTCCGTTCTTCTCCATAAGAATCTACTTTTTGCGAATGGATAACCAGAGTCACTAATATGTTCATTTCAAACTGTGAATTTGACGTTCAAAAGTGCCTTTTAATGGTCTAGTTGAAATAAATGAATTGACTTTGACTTTGAAAATAACAACCTGAAGACAGCAATTTGATTGTCTCGACGACCCAGCAGAAAGAGAGTACTTAATAAGTTTAGGAACTTCGGCCTCCGCCTCTCTCATTTCGATAAACATTGTGCATCCATCTCCCTGCCTTTTCCCAACTCGGTTGTCGGTTTTCGCACTAACCGAATTCAGCTGAATACCAGTACTTTACACGCAGCGACTGCCTAAACACTCCACATCCCAATAAATGTGTAAGGGTGCGTTCATAAAGAAGCAGGTTTTCGGTACAGACAGGTCGGTACAGTCGCCAGCACATCAAGCTACCCGAAACTGTCAAATTTTCCCAGCCAACCGTGCTGGCGTCGGTACATATGTGAGTACTGTGTATCTTTAACTAGAATTTTCTTTGACTTGAATATATGCCCTGGCGGTTGGGAGTGTCATGCTAACTTAAAAGTCTGGCTGATGGTGCTGGATCATTTGGTGCCTTTCAAAGTGGTTGAGTCGAATAGTGCTAGCGCAGGCGTCATATTGTTGAGCGAGTGCCGTCAGCTAGGACTGGATGACCAGTCCCAGCTGACAATAGTTGAGAGATGACTCTCAGCTGCCACGGTTTATTTTAATTATTTTGTTCTTTGAATTGTTGCTTTTTTATTTACTTCAGATGCTTGATCACATTGTATGTATATTTGTTTAATTTTCACACGAATGATGTAACCATATCATTGCGTTTGGAACGTGCAAATAGCTTCATCTCTTTGGACAGATCGACCTTGACAATTCAAAAGTCCCTGTAATGGTTTAATTGAAATAAATGCTTTGAGTTTGAGTTTGAGGTACGGGTCAGAGTCAGCACTGATTGGTGCAGGTAAAACTTGTATTGCAAATATGTCAGTTTTTGCCTACACAGGTGTTGCCATACAAGTTTTACCTGCACCGATCAGTACCGACTCGTACCGACCTGTCTGTACCGAAATCTTGCTTCTTTATGAACGCACCCTTACACGCTACACCTTGGCAAGAATGGTGTAAAGTTTTCGGACACTATTGATAAAGATCTTCTTATAACAACCGGGACCAAAGGCTTCACGTGCTTATCCGAGGCGAGCATTTTTCTTCACCTTAATAATTAAAATAATTATAGATGTTTTCTTAATCAATGTTGACAATTATTACCTACGCGTGCCACAAGTTATTAAAAAATAAATAAATGTAATGTTTCTTGTTAAGTTGATAGGTACTTCTATCATTATTTTAATGAAATATAGGCGTCTTGAAGCTTCCGTAATAATTTAATTGTTCTTTTGTTTGTCATTCACACAAGTCGACTTCATAATGATTATTGTCAATTAAGATAGTTTTTGTCGAATCAATTACAGTTAGAATTAGTTTATGGACCGCAATTAACGTAAAGGTATATCGCACCCCCGGTGCGACTTTGTCACTTTTGCAAAAATTGCAATAATGAGTTAAATATATATAACTGCCCTAAAGCACCCTTTTACTTGGTGCGATAGCGTTACATTCGTAGTACAGATAGTTTGACGTTGTAATAAAAGCTATTCATCATGTCTAAATCTTGGAATATAATTATTTTTTGAGACGTCAAAGTTTTAAATGCTTCTCCTGAAAAATTGTATTTTTGCATAAGTGACAGTGTCGCATCGGGGGTGCGATATATCTTGACGACATTAATATTGATGCCGCAGACTATGATATACGAAGTAGTGCCATAGCGGTCATTATTATAATTGTCCCTTACAAGTAATTAATTAGACTCGTATAAATGCAACTTCCATTATAATCGCCGGGAATGGGAAAACCACCGTGTTACGTGCTACGAAGGTAATTAAAAATACAAACACGTGTGTTTACTAACTGTCAATCAGTTAATTCTTTATGGGTTTCGCATTTGAATATTGGATTCTCTCGTAGAAATCTTCAATGCAATACCTAGGTAGGTACCAATAGGTTATTGGTTTGCTTCAAAGAAATATTTTTGGAGGTATTGAATCTCAAACTCAAAGATTTATTTCAATGAGACCATTTAGAGGCACGAGATTCAATGAAATATTTGAACTGCTTCGATAAAATTATTTTGGAAGGCAAACTTGCCTTAACTAAGTGACATATGCAAAGTTTAAATATTAGGTACCATTTTTTTTTTTTTTTTTAATGATGGGAAATCATCAAATGACTTCTTCCGCTCTGGGTGGAGCGGAAGGGCGTGTCAGACTCTTACTGACTAAAAGAGCCTTCTTCTAGAGCCCTTTGCGTTCCAGGGCCGCGGTGACTCTTTCGAACAAATTCCGCAAAAATATTAGGTACCAGACATTTGAAATTGTCAAGGTGTCGGTCTGTCAGATAAACGGAGCTAGTAGCACGTTTCAAATCGTAGATATCTGCGATGCTGAAGAATGTGCGAAAATTATGGTTTTTATGGTCTACGTAAAGCCACCCAATATTGCAGATGAGGTCAATGTTCAATGTGAGGTACCTACAGAAAACGAGCATTTGGCGAGCTGTGGATCATGATATATTTTTCTAGCCTTTACCCGCGACTTCGTACGCCCATATCCCTTTTTACCCGTTCCCTTATTTATTCCTCTTCCCCTAATAACCTTCCTCATGGATGTGGCTATCATATACAAAAATAATTTTCCAAATCCGACTGGTACTTTCAGAGATTAGCGCGTTCAAACAACCAAACTCTTCAGCTTTATTATATTAGTATATAAATATAAGTATGTTCATTGTTCATATATCGATAGACTAATGTTTTTTAATGTGGCTTTAATTGGTTTTGTGTAAATATAAAAATTTAACCGTTTGTAACGAGTTAACTGCTTGAAAACTAGTCGTTCCAGTTTTTCTGTTTTCAGAAATACCAGAATGACTAGTTAATACGATTGTTGGTTTAATCAAATTAAATAAAATACTTATATATTGCTGTCTTTTTTAATTATAATTTGAGTAGATACTAAGTTACTAAGAATTGCTTTGATTTGCTTACGTTTTGTAGTGCTTAAAATTCAAAATTCAAAAGTCATTTATTCAAATTAGGCTGAGTGCCAGCACTTTTTGAACGTCAAAGTTCTACATAAAGACAGTCCCCTAAAACGCCCGCCCGTCACCACTTCCTAGTGTTTTAGCTGGGAAGAAGAAGTGGCGCAACAAACTTCCCAGCAACACATCTGTCTGTTGAGTTATAAGAACTATCACTTATACAAAGGTATGTAAGTAGTCAGTATTCTTACAAAGAAAACAATACAACAAAGGTAACACGTAAAAACATAAAACTTAATAATTCGCTACTTGTAAGCTAGCACACTCCATTATGCCAGCATAAACAGACAAACTCAAGCATAAAAACAATATCAAATCAAACTAAATAAGCCTCCAGACATGAAGGGTGTGCCCGCTTACACGTACAGAGGGTAGAATTTAATAAAAAGATCTGTGACTCGACGCCACAAGTGATAAACCAGGGCCATCAAAATTAAACATTAAGCATATAATCGTTATAACAATAGTAAAATCCATGGCTAACAAGACGACCTTTCACCACAAGCAGCACCCGTTCACGAGCATAACGCAAAGATCAGCCATTACCCCCCTCGCCATATTTGAGGGAAAGAGGTAACCCGACCCCCGACGCTACCGCAAGCAGTAAAATCTAAGGGAGCATGACGAACTTGCTGCCTTAATTATGGCTTGTAGACCTAAACCTACGGCCAACAGATCAATAGGTGAAGCACTGTTCAAGTTCATATCATAGTAGGCATACAATAAATATTAAGTACCTACTAACTTCTGTATGGTGTCGGACGTAAAAGAATAGCACCATCCCATCACTTCCCGTGGAGAGGTGATTAAGGGACTCACCAGAGAATGGGCAGTAGCATTCTCTGTGCATTACAACAGCCACACTGCGATCGCCAACCCGCCTGCCAAGCGTGGCGATTTTGGCAAACCCCTGCCTTGGGGGAGGCCTATGTCCAGCAGTAGTAAAGCCAACCAGTGGTCATTTTGTATTTCCAGCAATATTGCAGATGAGGTCAATGTATCTTTATAATAATAATAATAATAATAGTCCTATCATTACTGATAGGACTATTGTTGCCAATAAGCCGGATATCGTGGTGATAGACCGATTAGCGCGCCGCACAATGATAATCGATGTTACCATCCCCCATTACGTGAACCTCCTGAAAGCTGAGAAAGAGAAACAAATCAAGTACCTCGACTTAGCACACGAGGTTGTCGACATGTGGAATGTGGACTCGGCTGTCATTGTGCCGATTGTCGTTACGGCCAATGGCCTGTTGTCCAAAAGCTTCGACGACCATCTGTCGAAGCTGTCGTTGCGCGGTTGGGTAAAAGGCCTGATACAGAAGGCAGTACTTCTCGATACGGCTCGTATTGTGAGGAGGTTTCTTTCTCTGGAGCCCTAACCACCGGTAGCTTGGACCCTGCTCCCGACACCGGCGGACTACTATTTTTTATATTTTTAAATGTTTTTTTTTT
>NDFZ01004980.1:205911-217415 GCA_002192655.3 Mamestra configurata
TTTTTGGCCACCATCCAAGTTAGTAACGATATGATTGGTGAGGTCATGAACCGCATCTGAAGTTGATTTACCAACCCTGAATCCATACTGTGATGGGGAGAGAAGATTATATTTCTCCAAGTAATCCACAAGGCGATTATTCAATATGCGTTCTAGAATCTTGGAGATGGCTGGTAGTATAGCTATGGGTCTATAATTATTGACACGGTTTCTATCCCCACCCTTGAAGATCGGGTGAATGATGGACTTTATGAAGGCCTTTGGAAATTTACCAGTACTGATGGCAAGGTTGCAGATGAAGGTTGAACCAGTAACGCTAGATGTCTTTTGAGAAAGGTGGAAGATATTCGGTCCCAACCCATGGCGCATTCATTTCGGAGCGACAGTATCAGTTGCGTAACTTCAGCTTCGTCAGTTAGCATCAGTACCATGGATTGCGAGCCGCTACTTGGATTGTCACTGGTTGATACCATTGTCCGATTACTCATTTTCTCGGCAAGATTTCTACCCATATTTGCGAAGAAACTATTTACGTCATTGACGGATTGCTTTGGTGTTGATGATATGGATAGTAATTCTCGCGGATTGTCATTCTTTTTGGACGAAATTTTTAAGATGTGGTTCCCAGGGTCCTTTTTTAACTTCTTGTGCAAGTTATCTTTATGCCGAATGCATCGTAGAAGACCAGTGGTGACCCATGGCTTCACAATCCTTTTTCGGTTTGGAATTTTTATTGTTTCAGAATTTGTCTCTATTAACTGAGTAATAAGTGTTATCCTTATTTCAGCTGCCTCATGTGGATCTGTTAACGTGTATATTGCTTCAAAATCAAGTTGTTTCAGGTCCGCATCGAGCTGGTCATGATTGATGTGGACGACCGATTTTGTTGTTACTTGTTTCGGAGGTTTTTTGGCTTTGGCTGATAAGAAGATGATAATGATGACCTATTGACTTTAGCCAGCAGCTTCGCCCACCATCGCCCCTTTTCAAGTAGACTTTATATGGAAATCCGTTTAGCCGTTGTGGGGCGAGGGATAACAAACACGTATGCTTTCGTATGTTGAGCTCTCTCTTCAGTAACTTTTTATTGTTTTAAAAGAAATAAATAGTTTCTTGCACGTTTTGCATAAAGATCTACAGCTTTGGCAAGTGCTTCGTCTCCTTGACTGACCGACCTTTACAATTCAACAGTGCCTGTAACTGTATCCATTGAAATAAAAGCTTAAGGATTTTGAGTATTCAGCTTAATCCAAAATCAACCTATCATTATAATATTTATTTATTTATGTATTTAGGGACAAAAAACAGCAGTGTATAATAAGTAAACATAAGTTGGATCTTAACAATAGACGTAACAAATACACTCCTCACAACGTTATCCACATTTTACTTAACATATCTACTAGTTGTTAGAAAGAACGATATTAAAATAAACAGAACTAAAGTAAAAATTACTTAATAATTACGGTTCTGATCACTTAAAATAGAAACAATTTATTTTATAAATTTAGCCTTGCGGGAAACAAATTTACTATTGCATTGTCACTTGCACCTCTACCCTCAATGACGTTTGCAAAAAACACTTCGTCTCTCATTTCCGTAACGCGATAATATCTGCAAAAAATACAAGATAAACAACATAATAACAGCAGTCATGGCTGTCACAATAATGAGTGATGATTATAACTTATCATTTACAAGCTCATATTCTAGGCACCTTAGTGGCAGAGGTCTGGTGACGTATAATTGAGAATCAATCTGTTAATGAAATTGTGTTATTATATTGTAAAGGCTTAAAACATATGGCTTGGTAAACGTTTAGAATTGCCAATCATTTTATGGTTATTACAGGCATTCTCACTATATTTTTCGCCCTCGGTTTCGTTCACATTGCCTATATATCACAGGACCTGTGCCATTTTTTTAGGACAAAAGCAATTTTTGGTACTCAGCGATAGTGTAACTGTAAATCAATACTTCCAAACATAGCAACAGTAATTATTGCTAGTTACAAGGTTTACCATCTCTTTTGTGGTTAAAACAGAAATTAAGATCATAATTATCATTTTATAATTCTTAAAAGTTATGGTATGTGCAAAACTTTCAGTTACCAAAGTTCAGTTTAGTTACATATACAACGTTACATATACAACACGTTGTATATGATTTATGTAATTTCATTATTTTTTATATAAAATTTCGCCGAATATATTCCTAGTTACCTACTACCCAGTTCTTATCCTAAACTTCTCATTTTCTTTCAGGGTTATTCAGATCACAAACTGAAACACTTCAATCACACACAAATACATCGCGGAGTATGTGTAACAAGGACCTGCAAAGACTTCGCAATAGTTCCTAACACCAACATAACGCAGGACCTTAGAGAGACCCTTGAGGGATGCCTTAATAATTCTCTTTACTCCCAGTATGGACTTGAAGGGAGCCTAGCAAATATTCAGTATTGTAACAAGGAAGGGGACAGGGTGACTTTAGATACTAGTGATATAGTAATGGCTGTGGTTTATTTAGTTTTAATTTTGCTCAATTGTGTCGGAAGCCTGTACGATGTACTAAAGTTCAAGAAGGAGGAAAAAACAGGTCAGAAACAGTCCGATAAAACTTTGTGTTATTTTTGGTGTGTGTGACTCTAATTCTAAAATATGATGATTTTCCAGGAAATCCATATTTATTGGCGTTCTCAATACGCAGAAATTGGGGCAGATTGATAGCGCCTAGTAATAGTGGGCAGGAGCCCCGACTGGAAAGGCTAAAATTATTTTATGGATTAAGGTAATTAATACATATGTTTCTTATATAGCTTCTGAGACTGAAGTCGAAAGTTTAAATTGAAGATTTTCTAAAATCTGAAGAACCAATTAGGATTATGTTACTATCAAAATAAAATGTGGACTTTGATCTCAATAATTAATGTTAATTTTAAAAACACTGTACAAAGGCGGACTTAATCACTTATTAAAGTTAATAATAAAATTGTTTGATTGTTTGTCTTGCCAAGAAGTACCGTGTTACCCAGTTAATAGGTTGTGGGGGTCTGGTAGGCAGCCGCTCCACGTAAAATACTGGTATTCAGCTGAATCCGGTTAGACTGGAAGCCGGCCCTAATATAGTTGGGAAAAGGCTAGGCAGATGATGATGATGAATAAAATTGTTTGATTGTTTTCAGGACCATGACGATGTTTTGTGTGTTTTTTTCACACACGACTCTTGTAATGTCGTATTCATATGTGGATAATCCACTTTATATCGAAACGGTAAGTATTATTTATTATTATAACTTGTGATGTATTCATTCGTCACGAACTAATATATGTACAACAAGAACAGTTTCAATTAATATTAATAGTAAATTTATCTTTTTTATAACATACTCGCTTCTGTCTACGACTTTGCCTAAGTGCATTTTTAATATTAGTATGGATTTCCGTGAAAAAATATAATACTACTACTACTTTAATATTGAGTAATTAGAAAGAGGAAAATCAGATTATTATTATGTACATAGGTAAAAATAGGTGGTTAACCTATAAAATTAATCATGCACAGTAGTTATAGTAGGTAGTAACAGTACCTTGGACCTAACGAACTTCGGAGCGTTATAATTATTGTTTTTCTTTTCTGCTTCTGCGTAACGTTTGTTTTGTAATAATATTTAATTAGTTGTTATGAGTATATTATTATGAAAATAGGTCAATTTGCGTTTATTACACCAGATAGCATAATAAAAGTCGTTTGTACGTGCTTTAGTTCTTCGTTAATTAATTTTCCTTCATAATTTTTCGATATCTCTAGATTAACTTTTCCCCGGTAAAGGTTCCGTTTCAACTCGAGAAGATAAATTGCTGTCCGTCTGTCTGTCAAGACCCTTATTCTCAGGAACACGAGTGGTGGTTTCTAGTAAAAGAAATAATGTCAAATACGTCAAGCAGCAAACCCTTGTGAAAGGCAACGAAACAATTTCTAGATAAAGAAAAAGTTAAAAAAAACGTTAAATTGTAGTTTTGAATTGTTGTTTTAATTTTTTTTAACTTACCTTTGCAGTATTACAGATTTGATCTATCGATGGTACTAGGCGTTTCCATTTTCTTTCCTCCCCTTAAAGTTAATCAATTACATAATATTTTTGCAAACATTCCAGTCGTATGAGGACCCTCTCAAGCAGATCCTATTCAACGGCAGCCTGGTCACGCTCACCTTCTTCGTCATGTCCAGCTTTCTGCTCGCCTATAACTTCCAGCTTTACACGGAGAAGCACGATGTCAGCTGGCTGCACTTTCCCAAAGGAATCCTTCTTAGATGGTTGAGGTAATTTTACTTTCTTGTCTATTGCATATTTTTTTCTTTCTTTAGAATTTGTTGTTTTAGTGGTATATTCTTCTTTAGATCTAGTGAACCTGGTCCTTATAGACAAAATTCAAGAATCTTGTGGCTATAACACCTACCACAGTGTAGTCTTTAAAAAAAACACTGATTCCAATTCAGTTATAAAATTACAAGGTTATTTCTACCTAGTAGTTTACAGAAACGAACTCATTTTAAAAGGAGCTTTCTCTTCCAGACTAACCCCAACCTACGCGCTGATTCTATTCACCATATCCACCTGGATGCGCTACGCGTTCAACGGCCCACTGTGGCGGCTGGTGGTCACCACCGAGGCTGACGCCTGTCGCCAGTACTGGTGGGCACAGCTGCTGTACATCAACAACTATGTGTATAACGATGCCTTCTGTCAGCCGCAGACTTGGTGAGACAACGAGTGTACTGGGTTTACAGTCATTATCATTTTCATTCAATCAAAAAACTGTTTTACTAGTATTACTCAAATTAATATTATTATGCCACCTACCGTGGCAGGAAACCGAAACCCATTACATGTAGATAATTACACCACCTTCTTGTACTTGTGTGTATTAATAAACATATATGATTTGATTGATTTAATGTAATGGTCTAGTATTACACGTGTTTTGATTGAAAGAAGATAATAATGTCCACATAGGTTCCACAAACATTTATGTTACGACCATCCGACTATCCTCCATCTTGCGTAAGGTCTACCTACTTTATGAAAAGCGTAATCATGAGAATCTTACCAATTTTCCTGCGTCAGACTTACGAGTATATGTACTCGTATGACGAAACTGCAATACAATTCTTTCCAACGATTTTTAGTGTGGGGAAACGTTATTTACCCTTTCAATAGACTTATAATATTAACATATTTATAAACCAAGACTTTCCTTAAAAGCATCTTATTTTTATACCAACCAAAGGTATCTCAATATCCCCAATGATGCTATTATAGTATTGTTACGAGCTTGGGGTTCGTGACAATAAAAACAGCCGATTAAATAACCAAAATGACACTTTAATTTAAAAACACTAATTACAACTTTAAACTCACTAATTGTAAAACACAACTTCACCACTGATCACTTTAATCGCACTTGAAGATCGCTTCCGAAGTATTCTCTTGTATCGCAAATCAAATACTGACTCGGTCGCGGACTACGCACTCCTTATATAGGACAGTTAGTTCTAGAAACTTCTATTCTCGAAACATCTGGAATGTACTCGTAACTACCGCTGCCGACTGACCAGATATCGTGAAGTGTAGAATGTTCTGGCAAAGAAATGTCTAGAAGGTACTTGACTCTACTAGTTCTGCTACTCGATACTAGATGGCGCTAGTAGTAACTTAATGTACCCAACATTAATTCTGGCGCCTAACAGTATCAAGGAATATTTTAATGATAAAATATAAGGTATGAAGAGTCCCTAATATGGTATTATTGGATTTATTTTAAGTATAGGTTTAGAGCTATTTAAAACTTCCTCTCTCCTACATTTATTTGTTTTTTGCTGTGCCCAACAGGGTCCATAATGATCACAATTCCTTTTTTTAAATTTACCACCTAAGTACACATTTTGGAAAGCAAATAAAGTATTGAGTATTGATTCTGTCACCCCCAGGTACCTAGCAGCAGACACGCAACTGTTCTGCCTGGGTCTCCTGGTGTGCGTGGTAGCTCGCAAGTGCAAGACCCGCGCCATACTCCTCTCCATCCTGTTCGTGGTATCTTTAGCTATCGTGGCAGGACAGACGTACTTCCAGGACTTGGACCCAGTCGTCATACAATCACCTGAGTAAGTTCAAGTACCTAAAACTTTAATTAAAAGTTTATTCCTCACAGTGTTTCATCGAAACTTTGAAGTATTTATTCTTGGAAATTAATTAAACTTGGCACGCATACACATGATACCTAGGTCTGAGAAGTTAGTTGTGCCTTTTTCGAAAAGGAGTTCGAGAGAGTGGTTTTAGAATTTTTGTAGAAAACTTAAAATTGCCCTCTCTATCCCTCTACAATCGTCAAGTTAATTCTGCAGCCTTGCGAAGTGTTGTCTATCGTGTGACAGAAATTCGTGTCACTAGATTTGCCAGCGTTACTTTGCCATATTTACCCGTTCAGCTATTTAGTTTAAAGCGCGTTTAGCGTGTAGGTACTTAATTATTTCTTTCGTCATAGTCCAATGAATAACAACTCTTCTACAGTCTTTAATTTCAAACCGTAGGATATTATTATACCTGCCAGGGTTGCGGAATTCGTTCAAAAGAGTCACCGCGGCCCTGGAACACGGATGAGTTTTAGTCAGTAATAGTCTGACACGCCCTTCCACTTCACCCAGAGCGAAAGAAGTCATTTGATGATTTCCTATCCTTAAAACAAAAAAAAAGGATACGATAATTCCCAATATTTATATTGTACAACTATAAAATTTACATTCATGCAAGGCTCAACCTTCGCCAAAGATTTAGCTCTTTAGTAGCCAGCGTTGATCTGATTATTGGAATTATTTGTTCAGCTATTAAATTTAATTCCTTTAAGGGACACATTTTAAGAACTTTAGTTGACAACATAATTTGCCTAGCCTTTTCTCAACTTTATTGGGGCCGGCTTCCAGTCAAACCGGATTCAGCTTACCAGCAGAATACCAGAATTGTACGTGGAGGGACTGCCTATCTGATCTCAACAATCCATAAACTGGATAACACGATACTTCTTGGCAAGACTTGTGTCAGATTTTCTGGCTTCTGACTATCCGTAACGACCTAGATCTACAAATGACATCCGAACGTTATACTCACTAATTTTCTCCAGATCATATCGCAACCTGTACTCGTCAGATGACACCTTCCGCCTCTTGTACATCCGCGGCCACACGAACATGTCCACCTACATCCTCGGGCTCGCGGGAGGCTTCCTCGCATACCACCTGCAGAGCGGCAAGGAGATGCACAAGTACAAGGTACTCTTGTTCAAACCTGTTCTGTAGGTGATACCGCAAGCTCTACACGTCAGAAGACACCTTCCGCCTCGTGTACATTCGCGGCCACATGAACATGTCCACCTTCATCCTCGGGCTCGCGCTTCCTCGCATACCACCTGCAGAGCGGCAAGGAGATGCACAAGTACACGGTAAAGTCAGTCTTTTCCCAATCATGTTGGAGTTGGCTTTCTGTTGGCTTACTAACCTCCACGATTCAGTACCACGATATGACACGATAGCTCTTGGCAAAATTGTCGTCAGATTTTCTGGCTTCTGATTATCCGTAACGACACAAAAATCTACAAATGACAGCCGGCTCAACTGTTTAACGTGCTTTCTTAGGCACGGAAGAGTTAGCCACGAGCTCAAACAAAAGGATCTATTCTATATTTTCTTTGGCCAAATTGTCACGTCAGCGTTTTTTAGGCCTGCCTCGGTTACGACGTCTGTCTTCAGGCATACACGGCATGACGATACAGGCCCATTTGTCCTCGTGTATCCTGGAAATATGACCTCCAAATCACACTTCCTGAAACAATTTTCTTTCTCCATGTTCTTAATCAGAAGCACCGCTGGGTGGTATGGCTGGTGTTCCCGCTGGGCGTGGCGGTGATCCTGTCGGGCGGGCTGTTCTACTCCGACACAGGGAGAGCCCCGGTGCTGTGGCGCGTGCTGTACGCCACGCTGTATAAGCCACTGTTCCAGCTGCTGATCGTCACGCTCATACTGGGCTGTGTCTTTAAATTTGAGTGTAAGTAGTTATTCTGTCACCCAAAAGGCAATGGAAAGGACTATAACCGGAATTCCCTCACGTAATCGTATCAGGAACATCTGCCAAAGAATCGCTAAACTTTATATAACTTTATGAGTAGGGTATATTGTTCGCAGAACTAATAGTCGATGGGGTAGAAAAGTTCTGGAGTGGCGACCACGTACAACTGAAAATTTCTATCAATGAATGTCCCAAAATACGACCACAGAACCCCCTTTACTTTTAACAGAAACTTCAGAATCTTTCACGTGTCTTGCATAAAAAATCACGAAGTCTGAAACGAAATTTCTTATAGAAAAGGACGTTCAATCCTGTCAATTCTTCCTGTGATTGCTAATAGACAGGATTAAACAGTAATCATTTTATCAGTTTGTTTTAACTTAAATCTTCTGTATGACAGCAATCTACCGCGGCATCATAGAGTGGCGCGGTTGGACCTGGACAGGCCGCGTGTCGTACAGCGCCTTCCTACTGCACACGCTGTTCCAGAGGGGACTCATCGGGGCACAGATGCAGCCCATACACATGTCGGACTACTACGTGGTATGTAGCTAACATGTCGTACAGCGCCTTCCTACTGCACACGCTGTTCCAGAGGGGACTCATCGGGGCACAGATGCAGCCCATACACATGTCGGACTACTACGTGGTATGTAGCTAACATGTCGTACAGCGCCTTCCTACTGCACACGCTGTTCCAGAGGGGACTCATCGGGGCACAGATGCAGCCCATACACATGTCGGACTACTACGTGGTATGTAGCTAACATGTCGTACAGCGCCTTCCTACTGCACACGCTGTTCCAGAGGGGACTCATCGGGGCACAGATGCAGCCCATACACATGTCGGACTACTACGTGGTATGTAGCTAACATGTCGTACAGCGCCTTCCTACTGCACACGCTGTTCCAGAGGGGACTCATCGGGGCACAGATGCAGCCCATACACATGTCGGACTACTACGTGGTATGTAGCTAACATGTCGTACAGCGCCTTCCTACTGCACACGCTGTTCCAGAGGGGACTCATCGGGGCACAGATGCAGCCCATACACATGTCGGACTACTACGTGGTATGTAGCTAACATGTCGTACAGCGCCTTCCTACTGCACACGCTGTTCCAGAGGGGACTCATCGGGGCACAGATGCAGCCCATACACATGTCGGACTACTACGTGGTATGTAGCTAACATGTCGTACAGCGCCTTCCTACTGCACACGCTGTTCCAGAGGGGACTCATCGGGGCACAGATGCAGCCCATACACATGTCGGACTACTACGTGGTATGTAGCTAACATGTCGTACAGCGCCTTCCTACTGCACACGCTGTTCCAGAGGGGACTCATCGGGGCACAGATGCAGCCCATACACATGTCGGACTACTACGTGGTATGTAGCTAACATGTCGTACAGCGCCTTCCTACTGCACACGCTGTTCCAGAGGGGACTCATCGGGGCACAGATGCAGCCCATACACATGTCGGACTACTACGTGGTATGTAGCTAACATGTCGTACAGCGCCTTCCTACTGCACACGCTGTTCCAGAGGGGACTCATCGGGGCACAGATGCAGCCCATACACATGTCGGACTACTACGTGGTATGTAGCTAACATGTCGTACAGCGCCTTCCTACTGCACACGCTGTTCCAGAGGGGACTCATCGGGGCACAGATGCAGCCCATACACATGTCGGACTACTACGTGGTATGTAGCTAACATGTCGTACAGCGCCTTCCTACTGCACACGCTGTTCCAGAGGGGACTCATCGGGGCACAGATGCAGCCCATACACATGTCGGACTACTACGTGGTATGTAGCTAACATGTCGTACAGCGCCTTCCTACTGCACACGCTGTTCCAGAGGGGACTCATCGGGGCACAGATGCAGCCCATACACATGTCGGACTACTACGTGGTATGTAGCTAACATGTCGTACAGCGCCTTCCTACTGCACACGCTGTTCCAGAGGGGACTCATCGGGGCACAGATGCAGCCCATACACATGTCGGACTACTACGTGGTATGTAGCTAACATGTCGTACAGCGCCTTCCTACTGCACACGCTGTTCCAGAGGGGACTCATCGGGGCACAGATGCAGCCCATACACATGTCGGACTACTACGTGGTATGTAGCTAACATGTCGTACAGCGCCTTCCTACTGCACACGCTGTTCCAGAGGGGACTCATCGGGGCACAGATGCAGCCCATACACATGTCGGACTACTACGTGGTATGTAGCTAACATGTCGTACAGCGCCTTCCTACTGCNTCAGTGGAGCTTCTGAAAGAAATCTTAAGAAAGCTCAATAGTATATTTTCCTGAATAAACAATTTAGTAGTTTTCTGAGGTTAGAAAAAAATTGGATACGTATTGTTAATGGGTTGTGTTGTGTGCTGAATATTTCTACACTAAAAACTAAAGTTTTCACTGAAACTTTAAAATACTAGCTACTGCGGTTTTAGAGATACATCCTTGAGACAGACAGGCAGATAGGTAGGTAGATCGATCGACCAATCTTGACCACTATGAACGGACAACTGGCTAGAAAAGAGAAATGCGCAAAATATTTTCTTCACATGCTTATACAACGACAAATGGTTCTCGTTTTCTGCCATCAACCTTCCTAGATTACCTTTTCTCAATTTTCTTATTAAACTAAGAACAAATACCAGTCTTATTGTCCGACTGCAGAGCAAATGATGTTGACTTTGACTGGCCTGTTGGTCGAGTGGTTAGTGACCCTAGCTGCTACACCGGAGGTCGTGGGTTCGATTCTCACCCAGGACAAATGTTTGTGTGATGAGCATGATCATTTGTTCTGTGTCTGGGTGTAATTTGTCTATAATATGTATGTATTTAGAAATACATAAGTATATTTATCAGTTGTCTGGTTGCCATAGCACAGGATCTGCCTAGTTTGGGATCGGATGACCGTGTGTGAGTTGTCCCAAGATATTATTATTATTATATAATGATTTCTACTCATACGTAAGCTGCAATGATCATCATGCTAGCTCAAGCCGTGTTGGTGGTTTTAGATCTATATTAATTTCCAGGTTTTTCCCGCGATTTCGTACGTAAATTCCTACGGGAAGGGAAAAAACGGGGTACACGAGTTTTGTCAAGTAAATTATTCTTGTTTTCACGATGTGTAAGCGCATCTGCGATATCTCAATGTATGTCAAAGTCAAAGTCAAAACATTTATTTTAATTAGGCCACTAAACGGCACTTTTGAACGTCATCGTTTACAGTTCAGTAAAAATAATAAAATTACATTAATAAAGTGACTCTACTGTCCATTCGGAAAGGTAGATTCTTATGGAGAAGAACGGACAAGAAACTCCATAGTTACTCTTTTCAAATAATGATTT
>NDFZ01004980.1:220150-237287 GCA_002192655.3 Mamestra configurata
CACCCTTGATTGTCCTATGGAGCAGGACCAGCATGTTTCCAAGCATTCTTATCCTGAATGTAATCTTCTAATTTGTAATATGCTTGTTCACAAAGTGTACTTTTAACATGAGTTTTAAATTTTCTTTCATTTAGTTCTAATATGTCAGAAGGTATTTTGTTGTAACATTTAACACAATACCCCATGAAAGAAGTGTGGACTTTAGCTAATCTAAAAAATGGTTGATCTAATTTGTCTTTATTTCTAGTATTAAAATTATGTCTATCACTAATTTTACTAAAAAGATGTCGGTTTTTCCGCACATACATAATATTTTCATAAATGAATTGGCAAGGGACTGTCATAATATTAATCTTTTTAAAAAGTTCCCTAAGAGAATCACGGCGACGCAGATTATAAACGGCTCTGACAGCTCTCTTTTGTAAAATAAATATGGATTCAATGTCAGCAGCCCGACCCCACAGCAAAATACCGTACGACATAATGCTGTGAAAGTAACTAAAGTAGACCAAACGTGCGGTTTCTACGTCTGTTAACTGTCTTATCTTTCTAACAGCATACGCGGCTGAGCTTAGACGACCCGCAAGAGATGTTATATGAGGCCCCCATTGTAATTTCTCGTCCAATGTGATACCTAGGAAAACCGTCTGATTAATGAACTCCAGTTTTTCTCCATTCAATATGATGTCACATTCGCTACTTTTAACATTTGGTAAAGAAAATCTAATACATTTAGTTTTTTTTTAATTTAAAACCAAGTTGTTTGCCGTAAACCAATTTTGGACCTGATGAATAGAGTTATTGACGTCGTCAAGATTTTGAGGACGTCGGTCTACAATACCATCTTTGGTTGATTTTTAAGTAATTGGGGCAAATCATTTATGTAAACTAAAAAAAGGAATGGACCCAATATTGAACCCTGAGGAACGCCCACTGTCGTTTCCGACCCTATTGAGTTTACACCGTTTATCTGAACTTTAACCTGTCTGCCCATCAAGTATGAACTTAGTAAACCAAGTGCTCTATTCCTAATCCCATAGTGCTCAAGTTTCAACAAAAGCGTCTCATGGTTAACGCAGTCGAACGCTTTCGAGAGGTCGCAGAATATTCCAATGGCATCTTGCGACTCTTCCCAGGCGTTAAAAATGTTCTTTATTAGGGTGACACCGGCGTCAGTTGTACAACGCCCTTTGGTGAAACCGTACTGGTGTTCATGAAAGATGGATTTTTTTTAAAGTGACGTAACATCTGACTAAGCATTAACTTTTCAAACACTTTACTGAGAACTGGCAGAATTGACACCTTCCGATAATTGTTGGGTTCTTGAGAATCATCCGATTTGAACAATGGAACGACTTTACTGTGTTTCATGAGATCCGGAAATACTCCTTTGTCTACACTAGTGTTAAATATGACAGCTAAGTAGGGAGCAATAGTTTCAATGATAGATCTACAAACTTTTACAGATATTCCCCAAAGATCTTCTGTTGATTTAATTTTAAGATCTTTAAAAGCTTTTTTAAAGGCCTGGAGGTTTGTACGTTGAAACTTAAACTCCGATGGGCATACCTTTACATTCTTTCTAAGTAAGTCAGCAGCGAGCGTGGATGACGAGTTGAGAGCTTCTGTAGTTTTAAGAGGAATATTGGCAAAGAAGTTATCAAATTCCTGAGCTACCTCTGCGTCCGAGTTTATTTGGCTATGTACAGTATTTAAAATAAATTTAGTTTCACGCTGTTTCTTCCAACCTGTTTCGTTATTTATTATTTTCCAAGTGTGCCTACAGCCGTCCGTACAGATATCCTACTGACCTCTTGTACCAAGAGACCCAAGTGCTTAGAGTAAGGCAATTATATATCATGTCCATAACCTTACGCTTTCATAAGAGCAGCCTTATGAGCACAGTTACAACAACGCGTTCAAAGAGGTTTCTGAGGTGGAATACCTATAAATGCTGCAAAAAAATAGGGCAAAAGTCAACTCGATTTATGGGACCTTACATTTATGAACACATTAATTGCAAACTGAATATTGCCACCCTCCTCAAAAAAACATGTAGGAAAACAATTCACAAGTGGTTACTGAGCTTAGATTATGCGCACACTGAAGCAATTTTACAAATAGGTACCCCAAATAGAACTTAACATACACACACACACACACTCACCCCACACATACATACTATACAACTACACTACACTTCACTACACACACACCAGTACAATGCTCTTAAATTATATAATTTGTTAATTTTATTTTATAAGCTTTAATTATTATTTACGTTTAAAAACTAACTAATTTCTTTTCTTTTTTTGCATTTTTGTAAAACTACACGATACTTACGCATTTTTAATTACAAATTTTGTTAGAATGTTTTTTTTTTTTTGTCTCCTGGACTGAAAGAGACTAGATCCCACGACACAGGGTATCCTAGTGTGGGGTCTAGGGTCTAAATTTAGTTTGTAATCTGTATTATTTTTGGCGTAATAATATTTTTTTTTTTAAGTAGTTTTTATTTTGTCGTCTGCTGATCTTATTTTATTGCTAATATGCAGAGCTTTTGCTGTTTTTCATACACTTTTATATGTTTTTGAATATTTTGCAGCATACTTATGAAAACTTATATTATTCATATGCTGCTTTAGGCCATACAGTTCATATAGAGTATTATAGCTTTTCCCTGCTTATACGAATGCCTGGAGTTGCCCAATCGCTAAATAAGAACTTAGCGTAAATACTTTTAAACTTTAGAGGAAAAGTGTCATTAAATTGCGTGTTTAATATAGAAAAAAACTCAGCATAGAACTCATTAGGGTCGTCTATGTTATTAAAGCTATGAGCACCTAGTTCACTAGCCAAAGTATTTTTAAGTTTCTCCAAATTTTTATCTGTAATTGGTCCAAATTTTATTAGAATTTTTTGTAAGTGCAAAACGTTGTTGTTTGTCCGCTGTGATCAGATGTTAACTTATTTACGATTTATTTATGTAAGTAACCACAATTACAAAATATATTGTCTATACAAGTTGAAGTAGAAGCTGTCACACGGGTCGGTTCAATAAAACATTTGACACATTAAATGAATTCAAAAGACTCAACAACCTGATAGTATTCGAGTTTGTTTCTAATAAGTTAATATTAAAATCGCCACAAATAATTATTGATTTACTACTAGTACCTACTTTTTTAACACTTCTTCCATTACAGTATCAAACACAGGTAGATTCTGGTAAGCTCAACACAGGACAATTCAATGGTGTGCTCAACCGACAGTTTAACAATATCCCTTCTTTCCTTTGATTAAATCGAAGTTTTAATTAAAATTAATGACCCACCATGTATCATGCGTTGTCGGCTAAAATGACTACCTACACAATAATTTTCATAATTAATGGAACTTACTTGGTGGTCTTTTAACCAATGTTTTGTTAGGCAAACTACATCAAACTTGGTTTCTTCTAAAAACATTTCTATCTCCAGTAATTTGGAAGAGCAACCTTGAATGTTTTGATTAAATAATTTTAAAGTGTATTGCCCTCCCTTAGGATCTTTACAATGAACTAAATTACCAGAAGATACCTTGTTATTATTCACTAATAATAATTGGTTATTTGAAGGGGTAACTTCTGTTGTCTTGCAGTTCAGTTTAAAGAATTATCCGGAGTGATCCCCACAACTGCAATTGAGGAGTCTAAAATGTCTGTATGGGTTCCATCAGGAAGAGAATACTCTATCTGATTGGTTGAGGCCTCCAAGAATGTTGGTATTACAAGTGGGTCCTCCTTCGTACTAATAATCATAATAATTAGTCACTATGTTGTTAGTACAACTAGACAACACAGACTCGTCACTTATCCTAATATTTGTTATATTAGCTATAACGTCATTAATATTATATGCTATCAACATAGCAATCATATGTCTACATCTACCAGACAGGGATAAAGCTCCCTGAGTTAACTTAAAACCACTAACAAACTTATTAGTGTCAAAATACAATAATTTGTCACTATGACGACATGTCAACAAGTGAATAACATTATTCAGCTTTAAAATATTATCATTTTGTTCATCTGAAAAAGTATCAGAGTAAGGAAAAGCACACAACATCAGCTTTCCTATGTTTAAATTAAGTAAGGNTAATAATTAGTCACTATGTTGTTAGTACAACTAGACAACACAGACTCGTCACTTATCCTAATATTTGTTATATTAGCTATAACGTCATTAATATTATATGCTATCGACATAGCAATCAAATGTCTATGTATATGTTAATGTAATGACCGCTAACACTATTCACCCTCTTCCTATTATTATTATAGGTAACAGATACTTGCTGGCCTTTTCTTTGAAGCGTAACTTTGATATTCTGCCGTATGACCGAAGCAAGCCAAGGACTGACGACCGCATGAAAGATGTAGCGTGTATTGAAGGAATCAGGTAAATATCTATTTACTTTGATGTTAAACAACAGTCATCTGTCATCATCAGAGATCGGAATAGGTAGACTATATTTACCCAATGTTCGTGGAAGTAAGTAACATAGAGTTGATAATACCTCCTGTAAAATCCCGGAATCATAAACATGACGATTGTATCCCGGGGCTTAAGAAATAGCAAATTACTTATTGCGCTTTGAATACATTTGAACAAAATTATTATATGAATAGTAATACTATTAAATATAGTCTACCTATTCCGATCTCTGGTCATCATTCTTCATCATCGTTTCAGTTAAAAGGCTTCCGAAGACAATTAAGTATACCGATAATTATAAAGTAAGACTGCTTCTGCGATTGCCAATTAAAGTCGCAGGGGCAATCAAATGTTGCGGAATTTGTTAGAAAGAGTCACCGCGGCCCTGGAACGTAAAGGGCTATAAAAGGAACACAGATGGGTTTTAGTCAGTAAGAGTCTGACACGCCCTTCCGCTCCACCCAGAGCGAAAGAAGTCATTTGATGATTTCCCATCCTTTAAAAAATGGTGAAAAGGTGTCATATGTCGTGGTAAGTATGTGTTAAGTCACGCAAAATAAAAAAATATCTGTCCACACTTCTACGATATCAGTCGCTTCATAATATATTTTGTAACTAACCAGCTCATAGTTTGATATATTTGCAGGTTTTTGGGAATGCAGTGTGTAATCTTCTCTCACGTCATATTGATCTATATCTACTCGTACATTGACAACCCACAGTTCGTCGAAAGAGTAAGTTATTAGTCGTATTAAACTTTGACTTAAACCCATATTCAAAATCTGTTTAAAGAAGCTCCACTTGACTCTCCATAATAACGGAAAACCCACGATTAATGTGATTCTAGGTGGAGTCGAGTTGAAGGACATGATTTTGAATATGAAGTAACAATCCGTCAGCGAAAAGGATTGTCAGAAGTCCCTGTGATATTTCGCTAGCGCTTGTCAATCTCATACAATTTGCTAATTTTGACAATTTCTTCTTCGTCTCCCAGATGTACGACCCTTTCACCTGGCAAGCAGTGCTGAACTCCTCGCTGTGGCTACAAGCGTTCTTTGCGATGTCCGGCTTCCTCACCGCGTACGCCACGCTCGTGTCCTCGCCCACCAAGCCCATCACTTTCTTCAAGTGCTTGATGTCTATTATCAATAGGTGGATCAGGTAAATGGCAATCTCATCAACAGTTCAGAGGGGCAAAATTTATTCGCCGGCAAAAGGCGAATTTACAAGTAATTGCCGCATTCTAATCTCTTCAAAATTAGAGTGAACAGGCTTCTTCTGGGTAAGCTCGCTCTATCGTCGACTTTGTCTCTGTCATCTTTGACCTAGACTAGAGTCAAGAGCAAACCCATATTAAATTTAAAAAAGAAATTGAGACAAAGTGTCATTGTAATAGCGATGGCGATTGTCTAAATGCCAAAATATTAGAGACTGATCACGTGTCATTTCGACAGCATTTGTCAATCCCATACATTTTTGACGTTTTAACAATCGCTTTCGCCACGATGCCGCTGACAGAATGTTACTTGTCTAGAGCCTCCTTGTCTATACATTCTGCATACTAAGCTGATTTCTATAGCCCTGCGAAATTGATCTGAGTGCCAATTCTACAAATATTAACTGTCGGACTAATCACGTTATTGAAGCAAAACTACCAAACGTCCAAAACAAACAAATGAATTGTCGGACTCTTCACGTTATTGAAAGCAAAGAAGCGACTTGTAATCTACAATCTAACGAAGTCATTGAAGATTTTGTAAAAAGTTATCGAAGGAGGCTTGGTAAACGTAAGCAAAATAAAATGTTATGTGCTTTTTACTGTTTACTTTGCTAAAACCTTCGCTCAGCGGGGTCAAGCACCCCCCAACGACACTCCTAGTTCCACCACTGTAGACGGTTCCTTATTAATTCCACTTAATAGTAATTCGATACTCGTACGTATTTTATTGACTCGTATGTATTTTTTGCTGAGAATACTCAGCAAAAAATACTTATTGTCACAAAGGTGGTGCTTGATATGTGTATTCCTGTGTGATTTCATTTAATTATTTGCAATAAAACTCAGGGAACTGATAAATTAATAATTATGTATATTTGATACAATATTCATCGATATCTAGCTAGTCTGCCAGCCTAAAAATAATTTTCTTTCCTATCAAATTCCAAACCTATGACCCTTTAAAAAACGAATGAAGTACTTCCTGCCAGCAAGAACAAATGCTGCAACACAAACACGACGATCGCTCGATCTCGTACATCTTATATTAAGTCTATTATTCCCCTTCCCAATGATAACTCACTATATTTCTCATTCCCAGTGGTTCAACGTGCTCTTCCACGCCTCCCTGTTTCTGGGTAGCGCGGTGCTGCTGGCGGGCACCGTGTTCCTGCAGGACTCCCCGCTGCCGCTGTGGGCCTCAACCCTCTACTCCGCGCTCGACAGGCCACTGGTCGCTGTGTTCTTCAGTATCTTCCTGCTGGGCTGCTTCTCTAGGTGTTGGTGTAAGTACTAGTATAAGTTTTTATAACAACTTACACACGGTCATCCGATCTCAAACTAGGCAGAGCCTGTGCTATGGCAACCAGACAACTGATAAACATACTTATATATTTCTAAATACATACATATTATAGACAAATTACACCCAGACACAGAAATAGGCAGTTAATAGGGAAGAAAAATAAGTGAATTGATCTACAAAAAGCATTTGATGAATACGTAGTCCCCTTATATAAACTCTAGTAAGCACAAATATTTCTGATTATTGAAAAAAAATACCAATATAGGACGACAACTAGTATTTAGTTTGAGACACAGGTGAACAAGTTAATGATGTCAACATGTCACCGTGTACACTCAGGTGGAGTAAATTCGAAGTGAGCTGTCATTCCATCTTATTTGTGTGGTGTGACAGCTCACTTTCGTTCACTTCGCCCTAAGATTTCACTTCGACATGTTTACAGAATCGCACTGCTAAACTCATTATCCGTCGTATTAAAGTGAGTATTAAGGCGGACTTAAGCTCCAAATACACATACCTGTAACTAGCATAAAAGTATGCTTTCGTCTTGCATGCCAGTGTGCCGTTATCAGTTCTGATTGCTGTATGTTACACTGGCATGCAAGCTACTCGTATTTGCATAATTTTGTGCAACTTACAGGGATGTGTATTATGGCCTTTAGTATAGATTGTACTAATCTAGACAAATAAATAGACTGAAACTTTTTTTTAAAGAGGGTGAACTAAAATACTGCCAGTTTGTAGTTATTTCTGTTACCAGTGCACTCGTCTATATTTTTCTGATAGTTTTAATAATTTTAGGTAAGTTGTTGGTGTTGCAAAATGTTTTTATATTAAAAATGTTTATTTTGTATTTTAATAAAGAAAATTAAATCTTTAAGATTGTGCATTTTTTTTTAAATACTCTTAATATTTTTTTTCTATTTGGAACATTCAGTCACCTTTGCTTAAAAAGCGTTTTAATGTTTCCTTGTCAAGGATGCTTCCTCACTTTCTCTTGAGATACCAGAAGGAGGTAGAGCAACTAATACTGGCAATTTTCCAGAAAAAAATGACTCAAATTAAGAAAATAAATGGCTACAAAATATTTATTCTTTTAAACTAAAATTAATCCCTTCCTTAGTTAACAAAAAAACTAAATTCGTATACAATTAGGCACTATACAAATACATGACACAATATAGTATTAACGTTTCTTTTCAATACCTATATTTGGAATTTTATCGATTATTTTATCTTCTACTTTTTCAGTTGAAATTTTATCTACACACTTGGTTACTTTTTTATTTTTATCATCTATCTTAGCATCATCTTTTTCCTCCTGCGTGTCTTCTCTCTTCTTACGACCTTTGTCAATCTCCTTGCTTTCTTGAACTGGTTTAGTAGTGGTGATGTATTCTCGGATGAGGTTTCCAACGGGGCCTTCAACTAAGATCCAGAAGAAGAAGGCGGCTATGAGAGAACTGGTGATTAACATATTGCTTCTTGTTACCTGCCAAAATATAAGAAATATTATGATTTGCAATCACCGCTTGTTTTGCAGGACCTGAAACTGGTGTCCCTGTTCATATTCTTTAAACTTTTAATTGTCTTCTACTCTTCAAACCCTTTTGTTTGATACCCTTACAAAGGAGGTTGTTAAATTAAATGTAATGCCCCATCTTGGAACGGCGGCCACATTGAATTTAGTGTGATGTTACTGACTTTTTCGTTTTCTCCTCTTAAGGGTGTTGAGAAATAAATAATAGATTATGCACCGAGGGGATGAAGCAGTGTCTTATGTCTCGGGCGTCATATTGAATCCCAAACGCAATGAAAGAGTCGAGAGCTTAACTCACGAGCGAAGCGAGGGAGTTAATACAAGAATCCTTAATGCAGCGAGGGATTCAAGCTAGCCCAAGGCAAAGACATCTTTATCCCTGATGAGCTTTCTCTACTTTTCACTCCTATTGCGAGAAAATTGCGCTCGCACCATGAAGAGAGGTGGCTGAGCATCGCGAGCGGCGCGCGTCGGCCTCCACTGCTAGGAGCAGCGAGCGCGTCCAAAGCTGGGCAATAATATTGTACTGAATTTCATTATAACCCGCGGCAATAATGTGATTTGAATTTGGATTCTAATTTTGACCGTGCGTCCTGCACCTAGCTGCGGAGGCCGACGACGGGCGCTACTCGCGGACTATAGTGTTCTTTAGGTTAGGTTTGCATAGCATATAATTTGGCGTTTTCGTGCAGGTGGTGTTAAAAATGTGTTATCCGCCATCTTGGAGCGGCTTTTTTTTTTTTTTTTTAAGGATGGGAAATCATCAAATGACTTCTTCCGCTCTGGGTTGAGCAGAAGGGCGTGTCAGACTTTTACTGACTAATACCCATCCGTGTTCCTTCTAAAGCCCTTTGCGTTCCAGGGCCGCGGTGACTCTTTCGAACAAATTCCGCAACCCAGGCAGGATCTTGGAGCGCCTGCCATATTGAAATTAATTATTAGAATATTGAGCATTGCACATTGTACATATTGTCACCAGAACTAAAGGTGTATCCAACATTTTAGCTCAATCAGATACCAAAAAAACGTTTTTACAAAAAAATACAATCGACTTCCAAATGAAAAAAAAACACTACGAAGTATAAAATAACTTTTATTTCGGAAGTCGGTGTTTTTGGCTGTTTCTTCGTATTTTAAGACCGACTTCCAAAATTAAAGTTATTTAATACATAGTAGTATTTATTTTCTTATTTGGAAGTCAGTTGTATTTTTTTGTAATTTATTTTTCACTTTTTAGTGGTACACCACACCTAACAAAACCACTTACTTGGATGATATATTTTCTATTTCCTCCAGCTTTTTTGTTTTAAAAACCAAACTACTCAACCGATTTTGATGAAATTGCTATATATTGGAACGTATATCCTTTCACATGAAAATATTTTTTTTTTCAAATCTGTTCATAAATGACGGAGTAATAAGGTACCAAACATACAAAAAAATACAACCGAATTGAGAACCTTATCCATTTTTTGAAGTCGGTTAAAAATGCTCGAAAAATGGTTTGACAATTTAGACGGACAACTTACAAACATACCTACGAACAGCGCAAGTTAAATAAAAGCTTTTAAAAATTTATTAATAAAAATGTTTGATACTTTATGCTCAAACATATTAATATTTTTTTTCTATTAATCCATCATAATGACACCAAGTAGATTCAAAAATCATACTCCTTATTCCATGGGAGGAGGCATTGTTTTTTTTTTAGGATGGGAAATCATCAAATGACTTCTTGACTCTTATTCCGCAACCCTGGCAGGCTCTGGCCCTAGCGGGCCCCGTCTGTTCGCTCCGGCCCGACAGCGGGTGTCGCGCGCCGGTACCCCGGGATGTCTGTTCGCGGCTCCACCGTCACGTACCCTTACGGCTCGATATGCCCCAATGGCCCACGTGATCAGTTTGCTGAACGCCCTGATTGCTCAGGAACCGGACGTCGACATATTTATGTGCACTCATACATCTATGATCAAAATATGTATTAATTTTCTTGGTTATAAACTTAGAAATGTTTATAAGATGAATTCTATGTTGTTGGCTCACTGTGCGCTTTGGTGCAAACTGTAGGTATAGTAAGCAATTGTTACGAAATAAATAAACAAATCTCTTTGAGGCGTGCGTGGAACACGACGCGCCATCGACCCGGGCCTGGTGGTGATCGGTCAGCGAGCCCAACACTTGCCGTCCGCAGGCCCGCGCCTACGGTGGCCGGGGTTTGCCCTGTGACTCCCGACGCCCGGGGTGTCTTCTTTTGTAGCGGCGGTTGGAGCGAAGGCCTTTCCTTCTCTCACGCGGCCCGCCTCCTCCTTCGCTAGCATTACCTTCTGCGAAGCAGTAATGCTAGGTATGCAGTAATGGGAAGCCCCAAGACTCCTTCGCTCCGGACTATCGATTTAACTAGGGCCGGATGCGAGAGGTTGCCGCCGCTGATCGCCTCGACGAGGACATGGCGGTGCTCCGCCCAAGCAGGGCAGACCTCCACCGTGTTAATTTTGCAGTAAATGAACGCTTAATTTTTAATCTGTGTGTTTACTTACGACAACCATTGCGGAAGCCCTGTGGGTGGTGGTCTGCATCCCCATGTAGTTCCTCAACAAAGCAATGTGCAGCAAGTACGCGCTGAACGAAAGCCGGCTTGGCACCGTCCACATCCTCCACTCTAAGATAGGACGGTAGATATCTGGCGGACAAACAAGAACGGTAAACATTGGTTCATATTAAATCTACAAATCGGCCCATACATTAGCCCGTAGCGAACTCGCCACACAGTCGGCAATCTTCATGGGCGGTCGTATGTGCGAGACATAAAAAATATTGTGTTTCTTGTATTATCTTTAAACTTTAAGTCAATTGAAAGGGCACATCGAGCCGTGTTAGGGACCTGGCAGGGCCGTGGTCCGATGCATCCGATGATATAATTATGTGAATTAACCTTAACAGCGGTTGCGTACGTATTTTAACCTACGTACCTTTTTTTTTCAGATCGCATGCAGCGATCCGAATCCGTTAAAATACTGATAGAAAAAACTCGGACCGATTTCGGATACTGCATCTGATTCGAATTCGTGAAAAAATGGATTTAGAATCTAAAAAACTCGGACCGAATTCGGGAGAGATTGCATTAGCAACCTCTGATCCAAATCCAAGCTTTTCAGGGGCCATCTTTGGCGTATCTACGTCATTCCTACGCATAGGTTAGGAGAGCGTTTTCATCGTTGAATATGTCCTTTCAATCGGCGTCAACTTCTGGCACTGCTGCTGTACGTACGAACACAGACGGATTTGTCTGATTTGAATCCGAGGTAACGCGTTCGTTCAACATATTAAAATTGTAGCCATTTAGTTGACATTTTTAAAAATTTAAGGGATGATGCAACCGCGAGATGCCTGCCAGAACGGTACTTTCTTAATTGACCGATAGTAAAACATCATTAAAAAAAATCTAACTTTGTTGGAAACGGGTTAGTCGTATGGTTCGGTAGCTTTTAGGCTATTTATTGGTAGTTGGAGTTGCGAGTTTTGGCCATTTGGAGTTATAATAACATTAGGTCCGTGGTGTCCGAGTGCTCATCAAATTTTTGGAAGGTCAGCTAACAGCTAGTCGACTCTTCACGTGACCAGGGAGTTGGATTTTTTTCGGCCAAAGAATCTTTTTGCAAGCAAGCCGCAAGGCTGGGCACTTTTCCCATTGACAGCGATGTGGTTGAAACCGGTTGAAGTTTTTATTCCTTTAGTTGTTTATTAGGTAGGTACATATGTAAATAAATACAGCAGTGGTTTTGATTAAAACACTTCAAATTATGAATTCGGTGAAAAAATGAAGAATAACTTTCGGAAAAATAACGGAGCTCGTGGCTGAATAATAACAGCCGCACGGGTCGATCTTCAAGGTTAAGAAACGCTTGCCGAGGTTGGTGAGTGGATGGGTGACCATCTTAACATACCGAGACTCCTCCGTGCCTTTAAGCACATTAAGCCTTTGGTCCCGGCTGCCATTTGTAAATCTATAGCAATTGTTACGGATAGTCAGAAGCCAGAAAATCTGACACCAGTCTTACCAAGGAGTAACGTGTTACCCAGTTAATGGGTTGTGGAGGTCTAGTAGACAGCCGCTCCACGTAAAATACTGGTATTCAGCTGAATCTGGTTTGACTGGAAGCCGACTCCAATATCGTTGGGAAAAGGCTAGGCAGATGATAATGTGGGGAATCCATTGGTAGAAGTACCTTCAAACTGAGTAATAACTCCAGCCATGATAGTGCACATGAGGAAGGCGAATACTGGCTTCATAAAAGCAGCATACAGCAGGTTCACGGTGAACGACGGCGCCTCCGAGTACTTGTAGAAGATGGTGCCGGAGAAGCAGCAGAGGCAGCAGAGCGGGAACAGGCTCCAGAACAGGAAGCGGTACTTCTGGAGAATTGTGAGAAAGAAGCAGTTACTTAGTTTTACACAAAAGGATTATGGCCAAGTATCTGACCACCAAAATATAGGCCCTAGTTTGGTGGTTAGAATCAGATGTATTTGAAAGACGCATATGACTTTCTAACCTAAAATACACATACCTATGAAAAAAATAACTTTTTAATAGAGATGCCACGAATAGTAATTTTACTGAATACCGAATATTCGGCAAGACTCTCGGCCGAAGCGACGAATATTCGGCAACACTTAGTACATTTTGCGGGTGACTGCATCCTACCATCATGTGTTTGCGGGAACTGCGCCGCCGCCGCCGTGAGCGTATTTATTTCATTTGCAAGCAGATCGTGCCACAACACGCATTATTTGTTGATTATTACATCATAGTCAAAAATAATTCTTCATGACATAAGTTACCATTGATAGATATTAAGCATTTAATATGCTAATTTATTCTTAAAATACCAACTTTGTGACCAATATACCCGCTGAATACTGAATAGTAAAAAAAGTTGCAAAATTAGCCGAATACCGAATTGTTGCCGAATATTCGTGGCATCTCTACTTTCTAACCTAATATTCAAATAAACATTTTTAGTACTAAATCTGCTTTGCGTGTAAGTTATGGTTTTGTCGACTGTCGTGATGTGCTTCTCTCAGATTTTGGAAGTGCTTTTTGCAGGAGATGAAAGAAAATACATCTGTTTTACACAGACTTAGAAGATTCATCAGAGATCCAGGGTTCCCATCCATAAAAAAAAGATTTAAAATAAAACAGAAGAAAAATGTTGTTACATTGTTGTCACACAGTTTTTTCCTTCAGCTGTTTTAATTTAAAACCCAAACTACTTAACCGATTTTGATGAAATTTCTATGGGACTAATCGGAACGTATATCCTTTAACATGAAACACATCTGCGGCTGCAGAGAACCTCAAGCGGCGGAAATATAATAAACTTGTTGGTAGTTATATTTTCGAGCCGTTTGGGGTTGAAACTCTCGGGTCTTGGGGTCCGAGTGCACATAACTTATTTAAAGATCTCTCAAGGCGCTTAGTTGACACTTCACGTGACCCAAGGGCTGGCTTTTACCTTGGTCAAAGAATAAGCATTGCCATACAACGTGGCAATGCCGCCAGTCTTTTGGGTACACTTCCAGTCGACAGCGATGCGGATGAATTTTTTGACGCCATATTTTAGGGTTTATTTAGTTAGGAGATTTTATTTTAATTTCTAGTGTATATAGTTAGTTAAGTATTTATGGAATAAAATAAAATTAATGTTGTTCCAATAAAGATTTGGTTCACAGCATGTCATACATGAAAGAATATTCTTTCAAATCGAATAGAAATGACGGAGATATGAGATAAAAACACAAAAAAATATATTAATACGTACATTTTCAAAACCCGGAAGCAGCAAAAATCCATGTTTTTTCTCCACATTTTGGTAAATACCTGGTGGTAAGCGCCAAAGTGTGGAACTCTCTGCCTGTGTCTATAACCTATAGGTACTTCGCCTTTCTTTGCTGCTACTTAAAACCCGTCAGCCCCCTTTTTCAGTCTTCTTTTTTATTTTTATTGAGATGGGTTTGCTCTTGACTTGAGTCTAGGTTCATGATGACACAGACAAAGTTGACGATGGAGCGAGCTAACCCAGAAGCAGCCTTTTCACTCTAACTTTGAAGAGATTAGGGTTGTATGCGTCCGGAAACACAGACGCAGGCAGAGAGTTTTGAAACGCTAAGTTGGAATTGGTGAAACGTTTAGATATTCAATAGTAGAAGGTGGCCTGTGGTCGTGGAGTCCTTAAAATAAGAGAAAATGCTTCTTCTGAACATGCTCATTCCAACCTCATCCTTCAAAGCAGGCCGATCTTTGCTAATATCGTGAAACTCGTTTGTGAAAGTAATCCATGAAACGTCTGAACCGATTACAAATTTTTTTCACAAAGACTGTTTTATAGCCCGAAAAAACATGGTATAAACCACGTGATAAACAAAGTCGCAATATTAACAAAAAACATTACTAACTTCTAACTTTTTAGGGTCACCACCACCCTTCTGCCAGTCGTAGACCAAGTAGCCCAAAGCCATGCCCATGACGTATCCAATCAGGTTTGTGTGCCCTCTCTTATAGACCTCGTCGAAGGTGGGAGAGTTCTGGAAGAAATCCACTACAGCCCTGGAATTATAAAGAAAAACATTAACTTCAACTTCAAAATCATGGTTTTTTGAGGTAATCCATATAACTTCTGGATACTGAGTTGAGTCAAAAACTTTTCTTAAATGCAAGTGTTGCGGAATTTGTTCGACGGAGTTACCGCGACCCTGGAACGCAAAGGGCATTTGGAGGAACATGGATGGGTTTTACTCAGTAAGAGTCTGACATTCTCTTCCACTCCGCCCAGAATGGAAGGAGTAATTTGATGATTAACCATAATTAAAAATATATATCCTTGAGCTCAATATTTTCCCGTTTTAACAGATATACGTAGAAAGGCTAGGCACGGTGATGACAGGTCAAGTAAGGCAGTAATCGGTTCCGTGTAAGTACTGGAAGAACAAATGTTGGCCGACGGCGGCGAGTTGGGCAGATTTTGTTGCCATCGCGGGTCTAAGCCAGACGAGGCTGGCACAGGAACACGGAGACTGTCACCAGATAAGAAAGGCCTATGCACAGCAGTGGGCGTTGGGCTGTGGATAATGTGATGATGAACAGCCATTCATTTCTGTGACGACACAGATTCTCTACTCAGTACTTTTAATAATACAAATACATTTAGTTGGTGGCTTAAGTTAATCGTTGATATATGAAAAATGTAATGTAATCAACAATAACTTTTATGACACCGATAACTCAATGCAATCGCCCCCTGCTTTGGGGGGTCAGAGCCCATTCGTCCCCTAAAATTCGTCCCCCAGCATAAAAGTTGTAGATTCGGCCCCTATATAGGTGCCCATTGGTCTCCTGGTAGGGGACCAATTAATATTTTAATAAAAAATATTATTTTTAAGGTACCCATTCGTCCCCTCTAATATATATACAATATAAGTTAAAGATTCGGCACCTATTCAGGTGCCTATTGGTCCCCTGAGATAAAATTAGCTATATTTTACATAAGAAACGGTTAACATAGTACACTTGTGAACAGTTTATTAACGGAATTAATTTAATAAATCATAACAGATCATTGAAAAAAGAGCTATGATGAATGATAATCCGTCATGATAATAATATAACCTGTCGATAGGCTTACGATGTAAAATTGTCTCACTACGAATGGCTTGTTAAAAAAACGGGTTACAAATAATAGATAAGGTGTTTAAAATTGGTAAGTACTCTCCAGATGTGCGCGGGGTGTGGAATGCCGAAGCGGGAGGGGTAATCTTAGCCAGAGTATCTGCGCGCGAGCAAATAACAATAATATACATTAATTTAAAATGAAAAAACAAATATAAGATTAGTTTTATACTAAAATAATGTTGATTTGTTTAATCTTCAATAATTATTGTGATTTTAGTCATTTTTTTTTATTGTAGTTACAATTTATTAGATTAAGTTATTACGATTTTGCATGTAGTTGGTTAATATACAAAAAAAAATATATGTTGATTTATCTAGTCTTCAATAATTACTGTGATTTTAGTATTTTTTTTGTACTGTTATAATTTTTTAGATTTAAGTTATTATGATTGTGCATGTATGTAGTTGGTAAATATACAAAAAAATAAGAAGTGATTATTTACTGTTGATATGTGTTCTATTTTTTTTGCATATTTTATATTTAATGTTGATTTATATGATGGTCAATCAAGGCTGATTTTTGTAAAAGAGTTGTATTTTGTTAGTTTCTAGGACATTGTGATTTTGTATGTGTTAATCTTATTTCAAATAAACATGATATCTACCGAATTACTATATTTTTATTTTAGCCTTTTCTGCGCGACTGTACCAGGACTACCAAGTATACACATATACATGTACTTATATTAGAAGAATGAATAAAAATAAATATTCTTCAGGAGACGAATGGGCCCCTCAAAAGTTCCAGGGGACGAGTGGGCACAGGGTGCGAATCTTAGGGGACGAATGGGCTCTGACCCGCTTTGTTAACCCCAGTAATGCCTCATGTTCGTCAAAGACAAGCGTGTTACGGACTTTGTTTGGAGTCGTC
>NDFZ01004981.1:0-116914 GCA_002192655.3 Mamestra configurata
CCTGCTTGAAATAATGCTACAGCTTGAGCTGCTTCCTGAGGTGTTGTATCCATTATTAATCGATAAAAGTAGCAAAAACACACGCGTCTGAGCAAACGATGGACAAAAACTAAAGAAATGGTAAGAAATATCCGACTATCCTCATTGTAGAGAAAAAGAACGTTAATTTCTAACTCAGGTGAAAACAGAGCAAATCGTTAGCATTGTGTTTGTTGCTTGATTACAATGTGAGTTGACGGTACTTTCGAATTAATTTGTAGTCATTTTAATCACCATGAAACGCACTTTTTGTAGGTATAACTTTGATAGTTGTAAGTTTTATACTTTTTGAGAAAATCGAATCAGAGTTCCTAGGTAGCGGGTGGCTCGGTTTATTTGCTGACCAGTGTAGTTTCGCTCTTGTCGCTTATTTGTGAACACAGTGAAATACTTTTATTTTTATATTTACATTAGAACTATCGCTGGATATTGTACTAACCTAGATCTTTTTGTGAAATTAAGAAGTGGCGGTGATCTGAAAAATTAAATGCTTCTATTTGAAAGTATAATTTCTGTTTTGAATAACGCAGTTTCTGAAGAAGACAAGAACCTAATCGAGGAGTTCTGTCGACTGTTTTGTGTAAATCTAAATAAAAAGTGGATAGAGTCAAGTAGAACTCAAAAAACTTTTATGAATCGTGTAAGTAATCGCAAGTGGTTAGAAAAAAAACATCAACTGGCTTGATTGTGACAGTGTAGACCTGAGAAGTGAGTTGGACTTTTCGGAAGCAGCCTTATCTGAGCCAGTGGATATGGACTCCTATGTTTCTAATCTTGCAGTATGTATTGCGGAAGCGGGAACATCTACAGAAAAGGAGCACAGAAAACCGTTCGAAGACTTAAGTAATAAGCAAAAAAAAAGACGTTCTACTTCCATAGTAGAAGAAAATTCCGAGGAAGAGTTGCAGCACTGGTACTTAACAAAATTGAAAGACAACGGCAAAACGAATCTGGCAAAAGTGGTCGAATACCTTTCCAGTAATTCAGAAACGCTATCCGAAGTACACGAGCACGAGGCAGAATAGCAACAAACGAAGACATCCTCCATGGACTTCTAATAAGCTCTGATCCCCACATATCCTACATAAGGCCTAAAATAACAAAACAGGTTCATAATGAGTTGTTGCCTGAAGCAATTCAGTTGTTACAGACTACCGAGCCTCCCTGTGACAGTGAGATTATTGAGGAAGAAGAATGCTTCGTAGCAGAGTCCGAAAATTTGCCGGACCCACTTCTGGAACTAGAAATAATAGGACTGTATTTAAAGTCAGGGTTAATTACTCAAGTAGTGGACATAACAGTGACTGAAAATTATTCAGCCAATCAGAGATGAGCATTTTTCGATGACTCATTAGTTTTGCGCTTAGCCGAGCGCACAAAAAAATGAGTCATCAATCACAATGCAGGTGCTACCGATAACAATAGATAAGGGCAAGTAGTTAAAAAATAACAGCTAATCAGAGACAATTATTTTTCGGTGACTCGTTTGTTATGCGCTTAGCCGAGCGCACAAACAAATGAGTCATCAATCACAATGCAAGTGCTACCGATAACAATAGATAAGGTGCAGGTAGTTAAAAAACAACAGCCAATCAGAGACAAGCATTTCTCGTTGACTCGTTTGTTATGCGCTTAGCCGAGCGCACAAACAAATGAGTCATCAATCACAATGCAGGTGCCACTGAACACATGCAATAATAACTAAACCTCGACCAGAAATACTAGTTGTAAGTACCTATGTGCTATTAAAACTATATATTTAACTAAAAAGAAGGTGAAAACAGCCAAATGATACAAAAAATATACTTTGAATTTATTTTAAATGGCAAAAAAATTCATACAATATATTATTTTTTACCGAATGATTACTCGCGCGGCTGCGGATGGCCGGCGCTGATTTATTTTTTCGTGGATAGAGAATGACCCTAGCTATCATATACTCACTCCATACACCCAACATATTTGTACAATTAAAGAAAAAAAATTAAACGTGATTCGCTGTATCTGATATGCTGTATGTGATATGTATATAAAAAATCTAATTTATTTTTTTACAGACAAACTATCAACTTTAGAAGAAATTTCACAAGAGTAAAAGTTGTCAGGAATATCATAACGCGTCATATAAAAAAAAATCGCATCGATATTGGAACTTTGTTGCATATGTCCACTAATTTTCAGTATGGGCCCACTGTGTGGCATGACAACTCACTTCGTGTTCACGTGATAGATATAGCCTTTATATATAGGCTATACGGGAACGGGAAAACGGGAAAAAGCTAGTTTCATATATTTTCGTCACACGGTTACCCTAGTCTATGAACGGCCAAAGCATCTGCTAGCCCGTTCATTAAATGAGGTAAGGTATTACTGGTATAAGACGTATCTGGCTGGATGCCATTTAGGCCGCTAATTAAACGGCGCCGTTTAATGAAAAGGCTAAGCAGTGCGACACAGATATCCGTAGCAATACTTACTGAAGAATTTGTTTATTTGTATGAACGCGCTAATCTCTGGAACTACCAGTCGGATTTGGAAAATTCTTTTAATAATGAAAGCCACATTTGTGAGGAAGGCTATATAGGCTATACGGGCGGGGCCCGCTAGTGCCAGAGCCTGGAGGGCCTGGGAGCCAGGGTTGCGAAATTCGTTCAAAAGAGTTACCGCAACCCTGGAACGCAAAGGGTATTAGGAGGAGCACGGAAGGGTTTTAGTCAATAAGACCCTTGACTCTCCCTTGAGGAGACATCAAATAACTCCCAGGAGTTATTTGATGATTTCCCAACCCAAACAAAAATAAAATAAATAGGCTGTACGGGAACTGGAGAAAAAGCGATAAGCGCGGATGAAATCGCGGACAAAAACTAGTGTATCTCTAAAAACAAAAGGAAAAGAAACAACGTAAATAATAAAATCAATACATCACGCCACAGTCAATAAAGTGACAACTAAGTTGTTACTGTTGCCAAGCTGGTTGTAGGTCAAGTTGTAACACTTGACTGCGTGACGCCATCGCCAATCAACTGCGCGTCACTTATGTAACACGACCATGCTGACCATGTCGTATAAATATGTAGCATCTATCAATGACTTATACATTATCAGAATGTTAAGGTGACATAACATGATCTCAGTATGTTATATGCATATTTCTTTTTGAGGTCAGCTTAGAGAATGTATTATTTATTTTGGTATTTATAAGGCAACACACAACAGACGTAGCATGCATTCCGAATTAGCTGTTCTGAATTTGGAATAAATGACGGATCGTTAAATGTCACCGTATTACAACTCGCAACCAAAAATAATAGACTAGGGATAATGGTGTTAAACCTTTAACAATGTACATCTTTGATTCTAAGGAGGTCCTCACGCAACGAGGCTAGATATTGCCCTTATTTAGTGATTCGGTTTCCATATTCCTTTGTACCCAAGTAGTACCCAGCTGTGTTCATTCAACAACACAAAGGATGGGCAGTTAAAATAATCTGTAATGTACAGACAGCTGATTAAATATATTTAACATAAATAAACAAACTCACTCATTAATATTCATGTAACATTAATAAGCTAAAACACGCCAGCATTCAGCAGAAACTACAGTTATGTACTGAAAACTTTCCAATTGGAGTGTTCACATTAAGCTGCCAATAGATGGCGCTACGTTATACAAAGTGTGTTAACAGCTTTAACATGATGGTCGTACTTGATAAAAATAATACGTCGAGTGTTCAAGTACATTATTTAATTTCTTGAATTTATCTTTTAGCTTGAAATCCGGAACCTATTAAAGCTATCACAATAAAATTACGATAATTGCAGTACGTCCTAGTCGTCCTTTAAGTACCAAAGTACTTATTTTGATTGCATTTTTATTAAATCATAAAATATTCATAATCTCGTGTACAAAACTAATGAGTCAATTAATAGTCAATTAATTTATTTTAATTCTGACTAATCTGCATACTTAATTGACACTGATACTGCACTTTATTCCTTTTGTTTAGTCTCTTACTTTTTGTTTTTCTTTTATATTCTTAGAGTGAAATTACTTCCCCCTGACGAAGGGTGAGATCGAACGAATTGGACCATACCGTACATTTTATTCGACCATTACGTTAATAGTGTTATACTTCCCTTTGTTAAGCTGCTGAAACAGTCATCTCCCAAGCTTTTATGGTATCCCATGGTCCTTGACATTTTATGATGATTAATATTTTTAAGAAAAACAACAAACTTTAGCTAGAAGAGTTACCGTAAATAGCTCAGGAATCCTTGTAATTTGATATTTTATAAGCTTTTATTCTGGGTAAACTAATTGCAAAGATAGGTAAATACAAAAGGAATTAAATGGAGCTTATGAAAAATCAATAACTTATTTTGATACGCTCCTGAAAGACCTATTTTTACTGGAATCATTTCGGCAACTTAAGTAGTCTCTCTTCTACCTGTGTTGAGAAAAACGTTTTGTTTTTGCATCGGTTTTTATTGTGCAGAGAACTCGTGATTAATTGAAGTAACATGAGACCTAAGTACGTTATGCGCGGGGAAGCTTCTAAAAATAGCTTAAAGAAAATCGTCAATATTTTGTCCGAGACGTAAAGAACCACATCAAAAGGCTTATTTATTACTTTAAGAGATGAAAGAGGCTTGGATGGTAAAAAGCAAAACGCATAAGCGACCCAATTCACAGTGAGACGATACGAGTGTTTATCCAAACTTGCGCGCTTCGGCGAAGTGGGGAGATCAAGGACGATGTCTGCCAAACATGGGGAGGGTTTCCCCGGGAGACGGGCTGGGAGGGGGGGCTGGTCGGGTGGCGGAGGTGATCTGGCGAGGGGGTGCGGTATGTTTTGATGCTCGCCGCCCGCTTTATTGATTTTCCGCGCCCGCTCCGCCCGAGCCTCCCCTTTATTATATACATATTTGGAGCCAGGTGGATGGTGGTATTGCCGACTGTGGTGCTATTTTCGGTTAGCCCGGCCCGACCCGTGGAAACGCTATGATTGATCGGCTGCTACCCCGCAAAGCCAATTTTTTTATGTTTTGCAATTTCATCACATAGGAACCCCTCAAGTTTTGTACGACTTCTTTTAGTTTGAAGGCTGTCTGTCAGTTTAATTAATCCCCCGGTTCCATGGTAGGTGATTACTTTCGTAAATTGATATCATAACTGAAATCCGAAAATAGCCAGCAAAAATCTGGCTATTTTCGTCAAAATGTTGGTGGAAAACTAGGATTTTGAATCATTGTAAGTAGATAAGGATAAGCAATTTATTTCGGAGTAAAAATGTCGTTACTCGAGATTTGAGAAAGTAATTTATTCTGTGAAGACATACAATCGCTTGAGCGGCCCTCAGCAGAATATTATTACGAAAAGGGATGTTCATTAATGTTAAATTTCCTTTCACCGTCAGCCAGCCGTGCTCCCGATCTTTAGTTATTTTTTTTCTTTTCTTTGACATTGAACTTAATTTTAAATTAAATTTATTTGAGAAAGAGATCCTCCCCTTATTTCTCGGACGGTAATTTATACTAATTAAGTACGTGAAAGAATTTATTTTCAGTTTACTTAGGACTAGGTACGTACGTACCTACATAATCGTAGTAAATTATACATCTTTGTGCTACAAAATGAAAAGTACGTGGGCGAGAAAGGAGGGCAAGGAAGGAGACAATTAAAACAAATTGATATCATAAACGAAAAAGTTTCGTCACTTTGAGGTCGTCTTTGTTCAAAGTCTTCAATGAGTTTGAACTAAACCGAGTATAATCTATGGTATTCGAGATAAAGAAGTTGTTAGCTCCGTGTTATTAGTAAAACAAGTCGAGAACAATGGGGGTTACGTAACTCCTTATTGCCCTGGGGACTGGGGTGGCTGTTATTGGTCAGATGTGGGTGAGCGAACATAGTTCTGAATTGTTGTAATCTATACTGCTGTGCTGTGATGTCGTACATAGGTTAATTACTATGTGCGATAAACAGAGAGAATACACGCGTTCGATAGAAGAGAATGGAAATGTTATATTGATTTTTGATCTACCTGCTTGTATCTAACAGGTGATTTTATTATGTTAAAAAATTGTTCAATTAGCAAAGCAATATAATAATAAGTTTCACAAACACAGCCAAGCAACAAGCGTGAAAAAACAAAATTATCTCATTGCGCAACTGTACAAACAGCTATTTGGGCGTCATACCGTAGAAATAATTAAATCAGCGAGCACTTGAAGAAAAAAGTATTCATAATTAAAAAACTCAATTAGCCAACCGGCAATGAAAGTTTATCGCGAGTTTCTTAACTTTGTCGTCAGCATGCACGCAACCCAACTCAGAAACTGTTCCCGCAAAATTTAAACGAGTAAAGTTTGTTTCAGTTAGCTTACTCAACTGTCCGGTGCGCCCCATCCTCCTCCACCCACCTAATAGGGGGGGCTGGGGAGCTCTGGCTGGTATAGGCGTGTGTTAGACACGAGACAATGTTTCTTTGATCGTGCTCCTATTTTATGAAGGACATCAATACCAAAGAAGTAGTGAAATATTTCTTTGTTGCTAATTTTATTGAAAGAAAATATGATGTAGGATTCTTGACGGATTCGCTTTGTTCTTTGTTACTGTGCTGTTATTAGATCTTTATACATTCTGGAAGTATTATTAAACGTTACAGAATAAAATAGAGGCTCTCTTAAAGCGTACCTCGTTCATTGTTTACTTAAATAAAGCTTAGAACAATGAATCTAGGCTCCATTGTACGTTCCATTACCGTTCCATTAATTACTTCACGAATTAATTCTTTAATTTTCGCAACGCTTTGAGCCTCCCAAGATTAATTTGTCAAGCTTTTCAGACACAGTTTTTGACTATATAATGGTTCATTATAATTTTATACATTCTTGTAACGGAGCGGGAGTGCTAGTGAATAACAAAAGCACAATTTATGTTTTCCGCTCTAAGTGTTTGCATTTTCCTCGGCGCGGAGGGGATCCGCCAGACGTTTCATCTCGGTTGATGGATGCAGCATGAGTGCATTGTCTAGGGAACTGAAACCACTCGTTTATGACCGCCCCGGGAACTTTTAGAGTTTGCAATAAAGCCACTTGTGAATCTCCGCTCACACACGGATTTTTTCGTGCGTCTATTTTTATTTGTGTGCAAATTCGACTGTGAACAATGAACGAATATTTAATATTTGTGTTCGCTCTGCGTTTTCGAACTGTATATTAATTTCTATGCGGATGTGAGGTATCCGTTTTCGTGCACTGATCGTAGGCAAGATCGTTTGGGGCTAAATTATGGGCAGTTAGGATCCTACGACTGTTATGCGATCTTTATATGCTGCCTAGATCTTAGACAAGGAAGGAACATTAATAAGGATATTGGAAGGTAATTGTTGTGGGAGTACCGTTAGAGTATAAAGTACTTGGGTATTTGCGTTACCCAATACAGGCAATATCTTAGGAATAAATACCACAGATAGGTGTATTATCTAAACCTGTTATCAGTAGCTTGATAGTAGCAGTTGGAGCGCTGGCAGGAAATTGAATGAGAGTCGCGGGAGACACGAATGTGTGCCAGACGTAATGGTTTCCTGGTGGAGCTTGTATATAAGTGCTGAGTATACGGAAAACTTTATGTAAGGATCTTACCGTTTGGAAGTTATCTTTGGAAGACCTTCATCTTCACTTGAAGGATTTTCCTTGAGATGTATATTATTAAACCTTGAATATGATACAGATATCTACCTATCTTGATGAATATAATGTTTTGGAATGCGATATTTATACTAGTGAGTGAATTACAGAATTCAAAGGCAGATACAATTCTTCAGGCCGTTATATAACATTAAAAAGTTAGTTAAACGTCTAAATAAGTTAGCATATTCTCACACTTCAAAGTTAGAAGCATCAAAACTCTTTAACACTTCTCGTAAAAAAGTTAACACGAAGACGATAAAATTGATAGCCGTAATAAACTTGAAACTTTCATTTGTCAGAGGTGACCACGCAGACTTAGGGCCAAGAATATTAATATTCATCACTTTCACAAACAAAACCAGCTTAATCCGTTGCTTGATCCTGGGGCCACGGCCCGGTATTAATCACGACGTAATCTCACCAAATAGAGCGGCCCGCGAGGAAAATAAACAGTAATGGCTGCAGGCAACGTTGCGTAACCTCGGCTGAGCTGCGCTTAGCTAAGCTGTGCTGTGCTGAGTCACCGCCGCCGCGCCGCCACGCTCATCAGTGCGTGACTTAACAAATACTTACCGCTCACAATTACTACGTAGGTTTCCAGACCATAATATCGGAAAATGATTTGACCGTGAAAAGGGCTTCATTGTATTGCGCCGTTTCATCCGTAAAGCGTTCTCATTCGTTCTACGGTTTAAGATTACAGCAAGCCAAGCAATATTTCTGCTTCTCTGAATTACATTTGCAAACATTTACAATCATACTCGGTAGCGTCACCTTGAACAGTTTATGTTATAAAGATACTAACTGTACCCTTTACATTTATAATTACACAATTGTGTTTCATTGTCTTTGTTGGGTTTGGTATTAAAATTCGTTGTTGCGCTCCACATAAATACTTTCGAACAAGCTGTCCACACAGCGCGGGTGACCCTGAATGCTCCAATAGCGTTAGTTAGCAAACAGGCGGATACAGTACGTATAATATGTAGATATAACAGCCGTTTGTAGGGGGGCGACTTGTGTGTGGGGGGAGGGGGGCGGGTTCAACGCACCGGATACGTCTGTCGCCGGGCACTGGCTTGTATGCAATACACGAGACAGGTGTGCGTTTGTGTCAATGTGTGTGTTGTAACATTGACATAAATACTAGTGCAATCGTGTGCACGCTGCGCTCCGTACAAACAGGTATCGTGTGCGCATGTAGATTGTGTGTGCACGGTGAATTATTGCTGCACTTAACACGATATACGTGGGCAACTATACTAATGTTGATTTGTGGAGGTGTACCATAATGTGGGCCATAATGTTAACATGCGAGACGAGGTCGTAAAGGCAACTATCGATGTTCTGCATTAATTAATATATAAGTACAGATTAATGTTCTGGTCGGAGGTATGTGCGCTACCTGCATGTATGACGCTAATGAAACGAGTTGGCACATAGATACATAAACATTATACTTAAATAGGCGTTAAATTATGTTGAAACTGTAGCAGCTCAACTGGAAATTATTACCGTTTGGGTTGATTAACATTTCTAGTTTCATGAAATTAGCATAGTAGACGTAAGTTTTTATTTTGTTACATAAGCATTTGGAATAGATATGTCACCGAAAAATTGTAAACTCCGTAAGTTTGTAAAATATCGCGTGAAATTGTAAACAATTTTTTCTTAATAAGACACGGATATATTGGAAACGATTGAATTTGAATGGGATTTATTTTATACAAAACGATTTTTTCACAATATATCGAGAAATTATAATCTTATAAAGATTTACTACAATCTTACGGAGTCTGCAATTTTTCGGTGCCAGATACATAATGAAATTGGATTCGAGAAAGGCAGAGCTATGTTTAGTGGTATAATCTAAGTAACCTATGTTCGTAAAGTAACATAGAAAGTTCTTTCCTAATACGAATTCAATTGGTTTTGTAGGGAGGCGGTTGTAACAAAGGTTATCTAAGGAATAATGGGAACGCGACACAACAGTCTGCGCTAAAGATGTAGTCTTTCATCTTCAGAAAAATAACAACTATCTGCGAATTGCTTACGAATAAATCTTGAGGTTTTTGTGTTGAATTTCTTAAGATAAATAAAAGTTCAAGGACTAAAGAGACGAATTAATTTCTCAAGACATTCCGTCACTCACTCACTAATTATTATCTTTTTGCTTTAGAAACGTTGTTTTTTTCCACAAACAATAACATTTTTTACTTGAATAGAAAATGTAGTTAGTACGATAGAGCACTCGTAATGCCAGAGATTTAATGACCGAACGTCTGACCTGAATAAAATTACAAGTTATTGTCTCGTCGAAATTCTCCCTTCCTTCACTTTACAAGCTTAAACTTTTGTTTCTGATAGCCCATACTATCCCACTGCTGGGTAAAGGCCTCCCCCAAGAACTTCCAGGAATTCTTTTCCCGCGCTACCTCATTACCGCTCACGCTACTCATCCAGGGCGGGAAGTCTCGACATAGTTACCGATCGTCTGAATTCGGTCGATAAGTCCTAAGGCCGCCCTCGACGGCGAGGCCTTTCGTTTTCGGGTACTCCGTTTGTGGAGTCTCTTGACCAACTGTGACGGTTTATACGCAGCTAACGTGACCCACCCTTCCCATTTGAGCCTGGCACACGTCATACCCACTGACATATTATGTAGATAACTATTACATAAACTTACATTTCAATTTTCTACAGGACTGGGACCCTCGCCAAGCCGGAGCAGACGCTGGCCTCGACGCCACGATACTCTCCTCCCTGTCTTCCGAAGCTGCAGAATGGAAGACCATCCAAGACGGGCAGCGGATCCTCACCACTACTCCTTCGGTGCTCGGGGGCTGCCGCGCCCAGGTGTACCGGTCTGCTGGTGCCACGCAATGGTACACGGCCGTCATAGTTGGAGTCAACGAGCATACTGGGGTTAGTACAAACATGTTTTTTTTTTCAACTTTAAGCAGCTCATGCATATAATGTTCCCATTTTTGGGAAACAGGCCTCCTCTCTGTGAAAAGGAGTGGTTGTATTCCACCAATGCCAGTTGTTCATGAACCCATAATACACAGACTGACCAAACAGGTCAGTCTGTGAGCGGGCCAGGTAGTACTGGACACTATGCTAGATGTACAGACCCCAGCACATCAAGCTACCCGAAACTGACAATTTTTTTCAATCAACCTTGTACCTAATCCTTTAGCGATAAAGTTGAAAATCTGGTAAATAAATTTGACTGATTGTTGTATGTACCTACGTTTAAGTATCGAAGATTGGATTGGTACTTTTTGTCGCCAAGAAAGTTTTGAGTATGAATGTGATAGGGGAAGACCAAATAAACGACGGATAAGATGATATGGCAAGGAAGGGTGGCAATTCAAATTAGGATAAGGGCACGAAGGTATTGAGATCGAATGCAGTGTGTGTTGGATAGGTCGTTGTAGCAACATTTGAAAAAGGCTTTACCGTTGGATGTCATTAGGCTAATACGATAATGATTACTTTGGGACCACTCGCTTCTAATGGCACAACTAAAGAATCCATAATGGATCCTTTAGTTATGCATTGAAAAACAATAACCGCTTATTGGCTTTCGTGTAATCATTTATCCATTTATCCTGAGTAGTTTTGCCATAAGATAAGCTGATTGATTTTGGCCATTAAATCCATTCCAATCAATTCATTTAATTGATTTCGATACTAGGGTTCCATGAAGGACAGGCATTCGCTTTCTGTAAAGTAATATTTTACCTAACCTGGTCAGACTGGAAAATAATGACAAAATAGTAAGGAAAAGGATAAATAATGAATGAGCAGTATCCGATACGTTCTAAACAAGACGTTTTATGTAACAAGACTGTAAGAGCCAAGTTCTTTTGCGGAATTTATTCGAAAGAGTCACCGCGACCCTGGAACGCAAAGGGCTTTAGAAGGAACACGGATGGGTTTTAGTCAGTAAGAGTCTGACACGCCCTTCCGCTCCACCCAGAGCGGAAGAAGTCATTTGATGATTTCACACACTTGAAAAAAAAAGAGCACCGTTCTTACTAAGAAAACTTGTCTTGAAGAGCTCGGATATACTCGGCAAGGCTAAGTTTAGTTTTATTACAAACATTTCATAGAACACTAGATTGACTAGATTTTAGAAGAATTTAACTAACAAAAAATCCAAGAGTACTGTAAAAACATTAAGTGCACTTACGCCATGTACGCGGTAAGTTTCTTCAATATGTATATGGACGTTAAGCAAAAATTTAACAATCTGACCGGTTCTCAGAAATAGCAAAAAATATTAATTGGAATCTACATTAGATGTGATTCCAATTAATATTATATAATATTATAAATTGGCTTGAAGAGCCATCTACCGTTTTCTTTATGTTCCAATTATTCAGCGAATTCTGAATGCCAAAACGTAACGTGATTGACGATCTGTCATAAAAATCTATCTAAAGAATGTATCTCGATTCGAAAAGATTCATCTCTATTAGAGATATACCTGCTTATCATCGAAATAATAATCTTGTCGTTAGATTCAAAGATTTTATGTCAACATCCTCTCAACATCTACAAGTTGTTGAATATTATGATTTTATGAATTTCGAACAGGATATATGTATAAAATAACAAAAGCCATTAAGATAATACGTTCGTGAATTCTTATCACTAAACTTGCTTTAGCTAACAATAGAATCTCGAGAAATACCTTGAATAATTGAGTGCAGGTGAGCATTATTATAACATGAACAAGTAACTGTACAAGGAATTCTACAAGATAATTCCAAAGCGGGAAGTTCTACAGAGAACCAGTTTGGTTTATTGAACGCGATGGCATCCGACAACGATGTTCAATTTATAAGGGCGCTCATAAGTAACGAAACAACTTGAACAGCGTGTTCGTTACTTGATCAACATATGGAGACCTGTTCTGCAGAACGCTGTGAGCCTGTGTCGCTCCATTAAAGTGTACACGGAATCCTGAACTTTCCACATGCTTCCAATCACTTCCAATTATAACGCTGCCTCTGCATTGGTCGCCGGCGCCTGTTGGAAATGTAAAACCTGTTCAGTACTTATTGATGGATCGCTAAGTACTTTGATGGAACTCGTTAATTCAAAGGCAGCTATGGACGTATTACATGCACGAGTAACTGCCAACGTCCACCACGTACATGTATAAGAAGTTAGTAAAACAGCGAGTCAATTTATGTCGACAGCGTCCGTGTGAGGTAACGCTGATGGAGATTTAATTGAATTCCGTGATCGATGTGTCATGCGTAGGACTAAGTGCCGTTCAATTAATTGCAGCCCATTAAATTGTGTTTAATGCCACAGTTTGGCCTACAACAGTGTGGTCTTTGATAGCGGTTCTAACTAACATAACTGGTAAACTTTGTACGTTTATAATTACGAGTTAGTCTCATGAGAGTTAAGGCGATGAAACTTTGCAAAGTTACATGTATGTGTTTGAAAATAGCAGGCCACTTTTACTTTGGCGCGTTATTCTCTTAGGGATTCAGAATTATCGTATGTTTGCTTCAAGTTTAATCTATTCGAGCTGGGTGTAGTCTAGTTGAATATTAATAACCATAATTTCAAATTCCACGCCCGTATAGTACTTGAAACGCCAACCGTTCATTGTTTACGGATCAAGGCCGGCTCACGATATTAACTGGGATCTAACAGCAGCTTAACTTGTTCCATTATATTAGTTTCCCATGTTAACTCACGTATCGTGTACTTGGCTCGATATAATAATATACGCTACGTTTACAAAGAATGTGTAAACAAGGTATCGGATGAACAACTTATTGGTATTATGATCAAACGGAAACTATATGAAAAATTCATGCTTACGTCTTGTGAACTGTTATTGTAAATGTATTCTTTTACACGCCATTAATATCGGTTGTCTCAATTGATTACATTACAAAATTATGTTCTGCGATGGATTTTTTGTCTGTCGATTTACAATCATCAATGTTGTTATCGCCTTCTTTCATGAGCATGTTTATATTTTCTTCTTACTTATTTTTCATAAGCAGAACCGCTATCCTTATTATACGATCGATACCAATTTATTACGACCATTCGTTATAATTATGTATGAGAGGAAGTTGTAACCGTCTGCTGTGTGTTATCTCTCTCACTCTTAACGTTTATTAATTTATAATTGTAATTTCGTTTCCTTTCATTGCTTCCATAATGCCTTCGGTTCGTTGCCTAGCAGTCATACATGCGTTAATTTCGTTTCGGGGTAGCGTGAAATCAGCTCACAGACTATTTAATCACGATTAATCTGTAATATATTCGGGGTTTTTGTTAGTATAAAGCTGTATCGATAATACTGTGTGGTGTGGGGGGGTTGGGGTGTTCGTTCCACTTCCACCCCATTCACCCCTTCGCTAACTTCTCTAAACAAACTTTGTTGTTTTGCGTTATTGAAACACTTTATTGTTTTTCTTTCATCTCCTCTCCTTTGAGGATGGCGATGCCTAACTTGTATTGTACGTATCCAAACGAAATGCTTCTGTTTGGATTACTTGTTAAATGTTTTGTTGCTACTGTTTATTGTTACATGAATAGGAATTGCTTTTGTTTTATTTTTTAATTTAAATGTTCAGTCTTCAAAAAGTTTTGTAGGCCTGCAATTATTAACTTACTAACATTGTAATATTTAAACTACGTAATTAAAAGGAATGGCGTACAGTTTTACTTTATTTCCACTTTAATTCTCAAAAAAGGTCTCAACATTGTAGAGACATGAAAGTCTCCCAATTTGTGGATTATATGACCAAACTCAGCTTTTAATTTAACCTTAATAAATTAAAAAGCTTTTTACTACTTTGTAAAGGCGCTACTTTATAAATTGTAAGGGCAAAATGTTCAAATATCTGGCAAATGAGCTCAAGACTGGCAGTTAAAGCGAAAGAGTGTTTCTGCTGGTATATCTGAAAAGATACACAAAGTGAAGGCCTCTACAAAGTTAGAAGACGCATAAACCTCACGACTTCTAGCCGCTCTCGCTTGGCGGGTGATTGCGAACTGCCAACTACAATTATTACAATAACTCATCAAACTCTTCACAGACTGTCAGAGTTTCGGAGTACTTCAATCTATCCCGAACTTTGCTAAGTAATTACAGTTAAAAAGTTGAGACGTTAAACAAATTTATACTGCGAATTAGCGAGTGGAAAACTTCGTTCGTAGTTCGCGAGCTTCGTATTACCGGAGTCCGAAACGTCGAAGTTTTGAGTAACCCCCTCGTTCGCCCCCTATCCCTGTTTCTCAAGTAACTTTCTTTAAGTTTCTTCTGTGTTTCTCGCAAGTTTGCGTCCAACTTTGTCTGTCGGCTGTCGACATGTTTATCGACAACTTCTCTTTGTTTATTTTATTGATATGTTTGACAAACGTTCGCACTACAATCTATTCATTTTATGCAATATCTTGGACGTTTTCGATTATCAATGCGTATCATTCGTCACTTCTCAACAATTCACCCGACAAAGGATATCCGCATATTTTTTTTCAACAAGATCATCCGTGCGTATGAATTAGATACAAAGAATGATCCAGACGCTGTTTTTGTGCAAACTTTTTCGATTCTGATTATACTCACGGTAGGCGGAGTTAATAGGTACGTTCAAGGTTATATTCGCTCAAACACCTGTGCCCACTCGACGAGCGACATAAAACAGAGGCGTATTTGTTTACGCCATATTCTACCGAACTTAACCGAACAGAGCTCGGGCGTGAGAAAGTTTAGATGGGAATTTAGGGAATCTTGTTTGCTTACGAATATAAAACACCTGCCAAACTTTGTGTTTTACTTCCAAAGAAATTCGTTATTCTTATACATACTATGAGTATTCTTGTTTGTATGATGGAATGGAAATTTATTAATAGCGTCGATGAAAGAGCTAAACAAAATATTTATGAGTCCGCCTTTTGGCTTCTTTCAAACTCATTTATAATTCTAGATGGATTCTTATAAATATCAAGCACCCGGCTGCCACTGACTCTATTGAGAGTTACGGTGCCTACGCTTGTAACTAGATGGCGCTAGTGGTAACGAGTTTAAACTGCCACGATCAAGCCAGACTCGTGAGGTGTTATAACGGTATCAGATCATCATAGGTGATCATATTACCATATCTGGTTCTATAAACAAAGCGATTTCTTAGAATCCAGTATATGGCAGCTTCAAAAAAAAAAAACAGAGTAATAAAGTGTTTATTTTTTATTTTTTTCCCAGGAGCTGACTGTGACAGATGATACAGTATTGGAGGAGCACAGCGAAGATCCTTCGCTGGTGCAGATGAGACTCCTGGGCGATGGAGGTAACTACGTTTACAATACCTTTTAAATACATTGAACACAATTCAAGCCGAAAGCAATCAGGCAATGGACTCCAAACAATGCGAAACCGTATCGCTACTGTCGCATTACGCACCATTATTCTGGTGAACGATTAAAAGGATCGTCATGATTGATTACGATAACATTTATGTGGGTACATGGAAACAATGGGCTCTGGTTACATAACGTACACGCTGCACTGAACAATCTTCGGCCATCTGCAGAACAATGGACGGTTTCACCACGCACAGTTATGATTAATACTTAATGTATTTTTAAATAGATATCGCTCAACGTTGAACGGCTTATTGTAAGGTCATCATTATAAATGTTTATCTTAACTACTAACCCGATTACGGGACGTTGAAGTAAATCACTAAATAATCGTATCTGCCAATTAACCTTTAGGCCTATCTAAAAAAGAATACGTTCTTTTGTGCCTACAAATAGAAAGTTCATTAGTTAAGATTCTCTTTGTTCAGACTGTCTGAGAAATTATTAAGTACACGTACAAGTAACATCAAACAATGGATCTAGCTCGGGGCAATGTGAGGCTATGAATACGAAGCTATCTTTTATGAATCGATCCTTTGTTGAGATAACAGCTGACAGACTAATAATAGTGCATTATAATATTGTGCAACCGTGTGTGCCAACGGCTGTATTGCAATGAGAACATAGAATGGTGTTGTTAATACTTTTACGTGCATAATTGGATTGAAGCCTTAGTAATTGACGTTGCATTATGCTTAAGAAAGAATGTACGCTTAGACTTACCTAGTGTAAACACCTGACTTAGCGCAATGAGGAAATAAACTAAATAACACAGGAAGGATATTCCTCTTTAATCAGCTTTGCTAAAGATCATAATTTCAAAACGATAGATGAAGATTTAAAAAAGATTGAAAATGTTTTAGATTTCAATATAGAAAACATAGTCGATGTTTTTATTTCTAGGTTTATTTTACTGAAGCTTACACGCTTACAAGTTACACAAGCTACTCTGAACTGTATAACACCTAATCCCTACTTGATAGATAGATATAGAGCTAAATCCGAGAGTCCACTCCACAAATCCCAACATTGACTTTACCTTTATTTTTTCAGTAATCGAATCGATCATGAAGGGCGAAGTGGTGGGCGTGATGCCAAGACGATCTCGCTCCAACCTCCAAGTAAGTTGACTAGCTATTAATCTGTCGTGAATATTTAATTAAGTAAGTAAGAGAGCCGAGCTCCGCCGGTATAAAGGAAAATTATCCAGTCTCAACGATGCGATGTTTCTCGAAGCTAACTGTATTAGGAACATGGCCCACGTTACTTGTTAGTCCTGTTCCTTCTAATTGAATTCGCTCAGATTTTGGAGCGTTCTTGAAATAAATACAAGACATTTAAATGAAATATCTTTAGTTACAATTCTAAGAACTAAGTAAACGTAACGTAAAGAACTACGTATAAGCAAAAGTAGAATAGTAGATTCCAACGTAAACAGTCAACGTTTAGCTAATTTTGTAAAAGCGAACAAGAATGAGCCTTGCCTACCTACTTCAAAATGTCCATAGCATGCAAATCACATAAGTGTATACATATTCAAGTAGCGTTTGTCTGTCTATCCGTCGGTTATTTTGGTGTTCGTGTCGCGACAAGACCCCGGCGCCTGGTGACGCATTCGACGCCATTTTCCTGAACTCACACCGGTTCAGCTAAATATGGTATAAATGACTAACTGGTAGGTGTAGTTACGATCTTGGTAGATGCTACCAGTTTGGAATTAATTGGGTAGCAATCGTAAAATGAAACTGATATTCACGCTCTGATAAATACAGTAGAAACAGAAATAAAATAATGCAAATGGGGAATCGAATGATTAGTATCGAACAAATTTAGAAATCGAACTGAGGAATTCTTTAATGCAAACAGCTTTAAAGAGACGACAATAAAGATCAAATCGATATTCGTATCTCCTTACGCCATTGTTCCACATAAATCCACTAAACATTTATGACATTACAATGTTGTAGACTTGTAGTCAACCGCAGAATGTTTTCTGAACAATGATTCAGCTGTTCAAGTTCTGTCGCTCGAACTCTAAACTCTAAACGATGGAGTTTCCGCACCACTGAACTCATTTGAATATTGGAATAGAAACTTGTACTAAGAAGTTTGGTTTTAGTATTGTTTTAATGTTAATCGAAGGATGGTTAAGGACACAAGCGGTATACTCCTTTTGAATATTGAAATACGTGGAGCTAAATTTGAAACTTCTCGGGAGTTTCGAATTTAGCTCCGGTGTTGTTACAAGCTTAGATAATTAGCTTTCAGTCCATAAATATGTCCAGACTTTATGACAGAATTCTGTTTCCGAGTAGATGTATTTACAAACTGTATTCAAAGGGCATTCGCTAATGTAATGTAGCAGACGTAAATTATATTGGCGGTTGAGGAACAACTTTTGTTAATGTTTCTTCTTTTTGTAGTTCTGTTGGGGCTTTAGCTTCGACTTTTATTTATTTATCTGGATAACCAAAAATTGTTTACACATCACATCACAGTTACATTCTATCTTCTTTTACAAGTGCAACAATTAATTAAAGGTTAACACACCTCATGCACAATTTGTGGTAATTCACATAATTAACTCTAAAAAAAATATATAAAATATTAGCCTTTTACTTAATATTTAAAATCTAAGTTGAAACAATGATAATGAATAAAAATAAGCTACGTAAAGTTCATATAAATTAAATTAATTATATATTATATTATCAATTATATACTGGATAATATCGCTCAATATAAAGTCTCATTCATAGTTTCTATATATAATTTTTTGTAACCTAACTTATTTAGCAATTATTTTCTACAATGTTTATTTTAATTGAAGACCTTGTTTGAGCAATTAACTCTAAAGTTGTCAAGTTACGTAGAATTTCATTTTTATTAAAATGTCGGTCTTGCTCAAGACATCTTTCAAGGTTTCAAGGATCGGACGCTCCAAGGTCCCGACATTTGTGAAGGACGTGTCTCGTACTCGTGGATGGAATGAGTTCTGAATGAGAATGACTAATTATGTGGTTCACCTTCAGATAGTCTAGTCGCTCTTGTCAGAATCTTATCAACTGGAATAACTTCGTTATTCCAGGAGAATTCTTGCGTTTTTTGGCAAAGATAAAAGTTTTACTAATTGACTGACTTTTTTGTGTTATCTCTAACTTAATTTACATACATTTTTTTGTCCTGTTTAACTAGGGATCTATGACAAGTCGTTTGCTAAGCGTCTTCGTAGAAGATCCGCCACTCTACATTGACCTAGTTTTATTTGAAGTTGGCACATCATCAGATGGAATATTATAGTAGGTATATTCCATCTATCTACCTAATAATCAAACAAGTAAAATTCCCCTGTTTTTTCGAACAAGGTATACATATATAGCAAAAGAAAATACCTGTTTGGAGAACAAAGAAATGGTTGAATAGAACCTCGGATAATAACTGTATAGTATCAACGATACAGATACAGATAAACATAAAACGAAGACAAAGAAAGTCGTCGGTTACTGCGCAGTGACCCATCCAAGCCCCAGGATGTGTAGTTATTATTCAGAGACCAATCATAGTAGGTCTCGTACCTCGAAACTACTGTCTACCTTTATTATGTAGGTCGCAATATCAAACTCGTGGAAAGGGTCTTGTTAAACTGGTCCTATTTAGAACACCCACGCTTACTTTCATATTCCTTTGAACCCATATATGTAGCTATTTGAATAATCTTTGCCCAAGAACATAAACGAGGTCTCCACAATTATAGTTTGAATAAGAGAAGAGTTTCAAATTACATGATAAATTAGCTTCTATTACCAGACTACATTACGAAAGAGCAACATCTGAATTAGATTTAAATTACTCTGTCAAACGAAGGACATAATGTAGATTGCGAAAACGAAATGGAAGCATTTTATAAAACGGTAATACAGTCGTCCGAATTCGTGTCACCGTCCATAAAGCATATTTCTTTTTGAAAGCCAGGAGGCAATGAGAGAGATTTAGTGGTGCATTGTACATGGATGTCACGTACAGTCGTGCAATGCCCGATAGTGCTCATCTCGTATTCCACCAATACACCCGGCCATAACTCTCATCTAGCCATGTTTGCCTCCGAGCTGACGACACGCGCACCGTTCATCAAAGTAGTGGACTTTAAACGTTCCATTAGTCCATTACACCAGTTTACTGTGTCAATCATAACCTAACCTAGAATGAACCTTGAATATTTCGCTCAGCTCTGACACTAACCTAACATTTTTTAGCTAAGCTCGCTGCACCACTTTCCAGGTACAAAAATATGAAAAAGACATTTGAAAGCTCTTGTAGTTTGTGACGTGAATAATTCACATCGCATCCACTCCCACCGACAACAAAGCGTTCAAAACAATCCCACATTTGCATACACAACGGAAACCTAGTTTGACATTCATAAAGGCACAATTTATGCTCAATTACTGCAAATTTCGGTTCCTCTTTCCTTTTAATTCGCCCGAAAATTCAACTCGACGTAAATCCTGCAAATAATACGATTAAACCGAACATTGCGCTCCGATTTGACAAAGGGGGAGCGAAGCAATTCTCTTCGTAGCAATTTGTCTGGTTCAGTGACCCTTTTCGGAGACATGAGTTTGAGTATTCTCCCAGCTCGGAGCCCATAAACAATTTATCTTGCGAAATCTACGCATAGCGATAGTAGATCAGAACAGGGGAATTATGAATGCTCTTAGACTATCGATTCAAAAAGTACATTCAAACAAATCATCTCCACTTTTCCCTCCAGCCGCGCTGTAATAGCACCGTCTCTTTCCGCACGTGAGCGGAATGCTAAACTGTAATCCTAACTCGAGTTGTTCCTGCACGTTCCACGGGAATAGTAAAAGGGACTTTGAAAAGTGCACTTTTAGAGTGTTTTTAGATTGCAAGCGACAACTTGGTGTGCAGGTGTTCCGTGATCGTGAAACAGCTATAACTAAGCTTCTTTTTCTATTGACTTTTCTGAATTGAACGGTCAAGAAACATCTGGCATTGCTTTTTGTCTCACGCTAGCTCCAGCTCCCACTTGTTATAAAGATTTCAATCGAAAGTTGGCGCCGGTTGCGTCGTAAAGGTTTATTTACAACTCGTTCTAAACTTCGCTAATGACCTGGGATTTTGGTGTGGGAAATCCGGTTAGTCACGATGTTGTCTTCAGTAATTTGGTAAATGAAAACATTGTTTGACGTAATAGTTTTGGCAACATTACTGCTTTGTATTGCTCGCGACTTCGCAATAAATCTCACACTTTTGCAGCTGTCAAAATTCGTTAGATAGGGGTCATAAAAATAAGTTATTGGCATCACATTTTTAGTTGTATGTGTTTTGACTATTAATCAAAATGTATTCGTTCGTTACTATAACCTACTTTTTTGTTGATTTATAAGAGAGTTTAAATAAAAAAATATTGAAAGATATCGTGCAAATAGATTATCCGATAATGAAACGAATGCTATATAATTACTACTTTAATTCGTATCACTTATATCATTATGTTAATTTAAGCAATTAAAATCTATAATATATATATGTTTATTCAGTATCCATTATATAAACTTGAATATTAATGACAGCAGTTACATAATTCGATTCAGTTAGTAATTATGGCCCCTTAGTAAAATTAGGCCAGGTAATTTATTTGTATTAGTGGTCGTTAACATTCAATTCATCTTATAATATAACTGCTGATAATCTCGTGATTGTAGGTTATATCGCCCATTTGGCAATCGGAATGTTCATATTGAACGACAAATCATAAAATGTAAGAGCACTTTTGACGGCAATAAAATAAAAGTCAGTCTAAACAATAATATATTCTTTGTTATTCATAGATGCAGACACACATATTAAAGACGTAAGGAAGTTTTGAATTCGCACTTACGTTTCAGAGAAACCATTTCGAGTTGGAGAGCTGCCAAGAACAACTCTACACCTCCCGGTCAATTCAAATAAATTATCATTTGAGACTTAGTGTTGATAAACATGAACACAAGAGAAATGAAAATTTAATGATATTTAATGTTGAAATATAAACATCTGTTTAATTTTATTTATAGGCCCTCTATTAAAATGATCTAGAACAAAATACTTATAGAAATAACTAGGCAATAGATCAAGCACAAAGTATTCCAACTGTTGCTTTAGTTATTTATCAGATTTATATTCATATTTTTATTTCCCAAGAGAAATATAATCCTAAGATAATCCAGAATTCCAATCCAAAACTGGCTATCGTTGTCCCCAAGTTCAAAGAAGTAGCAATTGTATTTTAGCATTAAACATTTTCTGAACGACAAATAAATTCATAAAACGTATTAAAGAGAATGTCTGCTGTGTAGTTTAGTGTCTATTGGATGTTAAAAAACGAAATAGGTTTACAAAATGGGAATATATTGAAAATAGAGCGTGGCATGCAAATTCGATTGCAAGCTGTGCCGTATCTGAACATGATGTAGAAAATGTAGGGCCCTTGGTTCCCGAGTAGCGCTCGAGTCGGCGAGAAACTTGCCTCGTGAATCGATTCAAACTTTTCCTATTACCACGGAATTGGCTTCGACGTCACACTTGTTTTTTGCCGATACATATGCATTGTCTACGATTGTAACAGGTGTGATTTTTGCATAAAAACTTATTCTTCTTCAATATTGAATCTGAATCAGATATTCTGTTTTTTGTGGATACCTTTCACCATTTTCCTTATGACATTAATTAAAGCCGCAAGCCTTCACCCTGGCTTGCACTGTCTGGACAGGTCCACTCAAATCTGGGTGGTACTTTCCTCAAAAGACCACTTCAGACATTAACCTACAAGGTTCTCATATGATTTGACCAGTACGATTGTATGGACTTTAAAAGAGACTGAGCTAGGAAACACCGGCCTCATCTAGTTTAAAAATGACCAAAAAAGATTGACGTTTAAAAGTATTATGTTTAACCTACTTACAAAATAAATATAATTTATCAATTACCCGTCTGTGGGATTGTCTTGTTTAGTTATATTTGTAAATTCTCCGAAATTTCTTCAAACAATTTGAGAATATTGGCTTAAATTTACAATTTATTTACTTAAAGTTAGGAGACGGAGAAGTTTATACAAGCAATTTCGCTTAGACATACTGTAAACAACAACAAAAAGTTCTTATTTAATCTTTAGCAAACGTAGCACACCGGCAAAAATTCTACATTGAATAAACTGCTATATAGATGATGTGATGTGTCATCACATCATCGATAGCACTTTATTCAAACCTTGTTTGCCACAAAGAATACCAATATTTTTATATGACGACATATAAAAGATGAGAGTAGTAAGAAAGAAAAACATCTCCAGCTTTTACGTAGTCCGGAATAGTTTCTATTTCTCATAGAAAACCAGTAAAAAATAACATAAACATTTCACAAACATCAAATTGGGGGTACGTCTACCATGAGTCCTTTGTGTTTGTTTCCCATAAAAAGTCTGAAAACACTTGAATGGAAGTTTTTGTATGTAAATAACGTAGATGTCGAATAAATAAAGCGCCCCTCTGCGACCGGGTCACTGGTGACATCGTAACAAGGATTAATGGTCCACATTTGCAATTTATTCCGATATCGTCATATTCGTTTTGGAGACATTCGTAGAACGTGGCTGAGCGTGGCTGAATGTGGCCCATTTCGCTTCATTGTGTTTAATGGCTGTTCTAAAACTCGTTTGTTCGTGAATCAGTTCGTCTGACAGATCAAGGGCATATTGAACAATTTCGATACTCAGCGTTGGTCATCGTTTTTGTTTTTGGCTCCCCGCCAGAAGTTTTGTTGTCAGTAAAAACAAACGTAGTTAACCTGGTAGTCGTAGCAGTAACTGAGCGTGATTCATGTTCCTGATATAATTTACGAAGAGAATCTTTGCACGTAATCTTGGAATCGTGTCTTTTACCATCTACATGATAATTGCAGTAATTATAATAAAGTCAGTGTTACATACAGCCCCGTTGCTGATATGGAAAAATATGCAAAATTATGATATCTTGTTAATAAATAATGTCTTATTATAATATTGAATTACTGATTTTCATTAATTTCTACATGTTTATCTCCGTGATAAGTGTAGAGTAGAGTAACAAGCATCTAAAATATTATTATTCATATCGTTGGCGTCTGTAACAGATTTAATCACAGAAATAATTAAATTATATGTAGTCTTGGTTCTCAGAAAAGACTCTCGTTGCTTTATATCCACGTACATATTTTGATCGTGATATAACGTTGCATAAATTACATTATAATTAAGTCTGCTGCGAAAACGCTTTGAATTGGATTGGCTGCAAATGACATTTATATTATAGTATACACAATCAAATGTATACTCTCCAAGTGACTTGCGTAATGACTTTACTTTTATTCTTGGTTTATTCTTGTTGATTCTCTCAATGTTCGTAGTTCTAGCCAATCAGTCTCGGTTGTTCGGTTAGATCTTTTTCTTTATATACATTTCATTGAGATTCATTCATTTGATGCTTTGCCAAAACGTAATCTCATACTGGTGGATCTTTTGATAGGTGGGTAACCTCTGTTTCATGAATATTTTGGGAGTTAAAATAAAAACATATAAAGTATTAACGACGAAACATTCTTCTATCTTAATTTTATCTTTTATCTACATTGTTTCTACTTAAAATAAATTCGTGAACGTTAGGCTTCGTTAACCTTTTACGTGCCAAAAATAGAATCAAGTAAAACTTCAAGCTCATATGAGCTCCTGAGCAAAACTTGAACATTCGAGCGAAGCGTCAATATTGTTACTATCCAGAAACGAGTTGTTGATTCATTTAGAATAACAAGAGGGAGAGTATCTCGTGAAACTGTAATCGGTAAAGTTCGTAACAACATCGGCCGACTTTCCACCTCCTTCGGTGAAGTTAGTTAATGCGAGTTCCCGTGGCGTGCAGCGGATACGGATATCGATCGCGACAAGTGCGGGACGCCCGGGATTCGTCTGGCAGTCCCGGGTAACCGAACACCCTCGCCCCACCCCAGCGCCGCCCGTCAAAAGGGTCTGTATAACGTGCCACTCACTACTTTGTTCTTGTTTTGTTTGAAGGTTAATATTCATTTTGACCTGAATGACAGAGTTCCTGCTCAAACGGGAATTTGAATTAGAATTCGTTGTTGAAATTCTTTTGATGATAGATGTTCTAGTAGGCGTTGAGTGATGTGTGCTGATTCTATTGAAAAATGATTCACCATAACTTATAAACATTTTACTGGAACCAATCTCATCAATCTTGAAATAATCATATTCAAATCTAAACATTCCGATTCCATTAAGATCCAATCCAAAGCATTCGAAGAATTAATAATTTTTTACTTATTAAATATAATGAAGCCCGTTAGGTTACCAAAACTAAACTTTCTACAACTTCCTCTTTCCTATCGACTAAAGATAAAATGCTTTTAGTTGCACGCGTTTTAGATAAGGTCCAACCAGTTTACATTATACAATATTACTCAACAGATAAATCTTGTTTATCACCTGTCGATATGAGCCGTCAGTTGCCACAGAGATAAATCTATATCACTAAAAAGATGACCTTGCTTGTGCGGAAGGCGCAATGTGTGTGAACTATATAATTAATTATGCAAGCCTGTGTCTGTTGGCCAGGCCGGCAGGGGGGGCTCCGGCGGGAGAGGCGGGGGGAGGGAGGGAGCGCCCCTCTCTCCCGCCAGCCAGTTTGCGCCATTCTCCCGCGGCGGCATCACTACGCTCGGTTACTCGTTACTCGGAACGGTTTACTGAACGCATCTTACCTTTCACCGCACTAGCGTCACATGTTTTTTCGAAATTCGAATGTTCCGCGTGACGTCGTGAAGTGATTTTGGTGCTTTGTGGTCATTGTGGACCGCGGACCGTCCCGCCGAGCCACCGGTACTTGTCATGACTCATTGTTTACTATCGCCTATTAGTTGCCGGCTTACTTGTGTGATTTATTGTATTTATTTATAACAGCAATAACACTTTATTTCGTTAGGTCATCGGGTATTACACGTTATTATCGTATCACAGTATGTTAAATCATTTATTCGCCACAAATATTACTTCAAAGAACTTTATGATACTTATTTATTTGCATTGCCGCTTTATCTTCTGCTTCCTGTTTTAAATGTGAATGAATTATATCCTCATGAACGTGGATGACAGTCTGGCATTAAGTTTATTTACTGTCAGGCTAACTGTCCACCTGTAACTCACTTGTACCCTAATACGATTAAGCATTTCTTTTGTTCAACATAATATATTATGATCTTACGTAGGTACAGGCCGGAGCTTAATCTGCAACAGTGAACATGCATCGGAAAGCTAATTAGCATATAATGGTTCGAGCACGACCGGCTCGTACATACGTATACGTATAATACATGCATATGCATACTATATTACGCTCGCATGCAACTATGTAGGCGCAGTGCATACAAAGTAGAGATAGCCACACCCCGATAAGAGGACTGTCTCTCTCCCACCTTCACATCTCTGTTCATTAGACAGCTTTTGGAAAACGTTCGCGAGACTGGAGTGCAGTCCCGGAGACCGGAATTAGATCAGTTCGCGAGTGTTGCGCATCACTAATCGACACCGCACGCACAATGTGCGCCATATTGTTATTGTTATTACACCGCCTTGGAAGGAAACAGCTCGTTTGACTCGGTCTCGATGTTTTGTTCTTTTCTAACTTCTTTGTTGGTCGTTATTGTTCCTTTGTTCGGCATGATAAAGCGACGGCTGCGGAGGAGACTATTTATAAACATTCACTCTTCGATCGGAATATTTTCTATTGCGCTACTCCCACAATAATCAGAGAATTCTCAAAGGTCATGCTCATGCGCGGTACTTTCTCTGAAACAACAAAAGAAACCAAAGTTGTATTCATAATACGGCGCAGGTGCTGGCATAATTTAAGCTTTTGTTATTCCGCTTTTACGAAATAAAATATGACCGTAAAGGGCAATAAAGCCCAAATAAGGAGTTGAATAGTTCGCTAGACGCAGCGACATAAAGGCGGTACACGAATACCAGCCTGGCTACATCCCACGTACGCCCACTCCGCATGTTAAGGCTATTCGTGAATAACTCTCACCTGACAACGCGGCTCCGAACTGCGGGCCGAGTGCCGAGTGCCGAGTGCCGACCGAGCCTCCCATACACAGCAAGCTTTATCTTACGTTAACGGATTTAATAGAAACGTGTGCGATTCCACGAAAATGCCGAGCTATTTTCCAATATGAAACAACAATGTTTCCTTTGAGAAAATATTACATTTTGATACCCCATTTTATCCAGCGGTGTGATTGTGACAATGTAACAATAAATAGCTAGATGAGAAAACTCCCAACCAATTCAATTGTTCGACCACAAAAAATGTAACAGAATGTTGTTATTCAGAGTTGACGAACTGCGGAGCCTCGGAGAGCTATCGAGATGGAAGTAACAAAGGCATAAGTTCCGACTGCTGTCACGGCGACATTCCCCTCTTATTTATGTTCGGCTATCTCTAACCGCATTGGAGACTTGCCATTCTGTATGTAAACCTCATACACTTATTATATTGACGTCATAAAACGATACGAGTTATAAAATACCCGTTGCCTGCTTATATTAAACTCATCGTAACTTTGATTTATTATTCATTATGTTAGGTACATCTTAATTTGTTTTGGCTTTGGTCTGATAAACAACAACAATATAAATACCAGGCAAAACAACATTGTAATCTACTTCATTAAAGTGAGTAAGTATTTGGTCCATCGATTAAAAGCCAGACTCGAGTAAGCCAGCAGCTTCAGTTTGAAATCTTATTTGAGACCATTAAAATGCGATGAAGCGGTGTAACTTTCAAAGGTAGTTATAAAATTAATCTGTTCTTTATTGTGTTGACCCACTTTCTGTACGTTCTCGTAGATTAATTACATATTCCCTTTTACTTATTGCTACTGCACAAGACATTAATAAAATAGGTTTGGGTCGGATCCAACTTTCTGTTGTGTGAGTAACTTTACTCGTATGTGTAATCCGTTTATAGCTTTCCTCACTATTTTATTTGTATTGTCGTTCACCTCATTTCCGGCAGTTGCTGCAGTGTTATTAATAATATTGTTATTACTTTTACTTAATTATTTTACCCTTATTCGGACAACAGTACTTATTCGTTACACTTACTTATCTTAAATTATTATTGCTTACATAATACAACATAACTGGTATGTTTAATTTATTATGCTCACGTTTGAAGTTAATCATTAGAGCTTCCTGTTTGGCGATGCTTAATATAAGCAACATACCTTCCTACTTCTCATGGTAATAAATACCATGAATTAAACATCATCGAATATATTATTTTTAAACGTTTGCAATTCGCATAACGAGAGGTGGAATAAGTATTTATTCGAATTCAATAATCGAATCGGATACCAATAACGAGAAATCGTATAAAAAGGAAATTGTTAATTGAATATCGCTTACGAAAATACCCACATAGAGGTATAATAAGGTAATGTAGTCATAAAAATTATGACTAGATAGTAGTATCGAGTATCGACGTTATAATCTAGTTAGCGAGTGGCCCCAAAGGCTTAGGACCGGACTAGGAATACCGGTTTCTAGTGGGAACTAAGTGGAAGGGGGAGCTGGTCCGACCAGTCGAGTTGCTCTCCTGCCCCCGGCTTCACAAGATTGAGAGATAAACGTACCGGGAACTGCTCGTATGAACACGCTATATCTCTAGATATAACCGCCCGAGGTACTATGTTTTTTCTCTCCGCGAGCTTGAGAAGTACGTGAATTGTATACCCGTGAATACGGAACGAACCGCGTAATACATATTACGTTCAACAATGATAAACGCTTAATCATCTTGAGTAATCACAACAATCCTACTCCACGTTACGTAATAAAATAATAACAACAGAGAACGATTACAATGCATTTACAAAGTACTGTGTATTTTAACGATAGTACTCTATTTAAAACTGTTTGTGGAGTTGAATTGATTACATTCAATGTACTTGTAAAAGATAAGCAATGAAAGATACTTAACATAAGAGTATAATACCCCAATACACAATACTGATGAGTAATTAAAAGACGGACAGCTTACAAAAGATAATATAAAGATAGATTATTCTACGCTTGAACGGATTAAATGTACTGATCCTCATAAACCAATTACTGCCAGTAGAGAACAAACAAAGGAGAGTGTAACAGTATTATATAAATTATGTTAGACGCATTCATCGGCAGACAAAGGTCAGGCGAGCGTGCACTTGCGTAACATTTGTAAAGTGTTACTTCTCAGACAGAGTTCCGTGCATCTGCATTATGCAATGTTACTCGTTAATGTCGACAAGTCTTTCTTTGCGGACATGCTGGAAGATTTAGTCGTATGTCAGAACATTGAAATGTGCTGAAAATATTTGATAATACTCTTGTGTTTCGCTTTGTTGCTTACTTCTCTCCATAATGGAGTGCCGAATCTTATAAAATATATAAGCAAAAGAACAAAAGTCTCTAGCAGCATTCAATGCCGGTCTCAACAGGATATGAATCCATTACATTTTTTTTTATGGTACCATTTTCAGCCTGATTATCTTGAAAGTTTCTCATAAGGCAGCTAACGTTATTCTAGGATATAAACTCGTAGGTTCCTTTCTAGTTAACTGCTTTATAGTCTCCCCAAGCTTTAGGTTTAATGAGATTTTCTTTATCACGCAAAATCGTGACTCACTGAACATTTACATAGTGAAGAAAATTTATTAAGAATTAGATTGAATGTTTACTGGGCTATGTCTTGAAGGTACTTCAACGCTTTGTAGTAGAGCCGTGCCGTTAACCTCTCATGCTCAAATTAACCAATTAATCAAAGCTATTGTGTACCCACGTATCTATTATCACGATCTTGTAAAGGCAGAATAGTTCAATTTATCTTGGTTATTTTGTCGATATTACTCTCCGGGGAGCAGGCGGGTGTCTAGAAGGTGAACTTGGAAATAAATCACTGTGTACTGTTGCCGGAGACATTTACCTGCACTGTTCCGGTCTGTTCCTAGTAAATATTACACGTGTGACAGATTGATGGGTTCCTTTATACTAGTTTCTGCTTCCTCAAGCGTTGTTGTGGTTTCATAAAGGATTATACTGTTTGAATGCGGCCCTGTTTGCACAACGTGGCAACGTGGAGCGTGTCGATAATCCGCTTAGTTTTTCTGCCGCTCGTTTAGTTTTCGTATTAACGTGGCGGGGGTGATAAATCTCTCCATTTTATATACGGCCAGTAAAGATTTTGTAGCGTCGTCGTTCAATTGAATCTTTACTCCGTACAGATCATTATCGTTCTTCTATTTACATTCCCTAATTGCTGAAAGTACTCCATTTTTATCATAGCACTTTATATCTGCTCTTTTATGACTTCTAAGTGAATTGTGTCGAGACGACATGTGACAGTTTGTGATATTGTGCGAAAATTAATGTTATTACACAGCGAGTGGTATGAAAACTACTTCATTCTGCCAGTTTATTAAATATGCAGAATAATATACACATTTTCTCAAATACCTCGGTAATAGGTGCTGGAGCACCGTTGCTAGGCAGAGATCCTTCAAAGGCTACTCGTGCTCCATGAATTTCCCGGAAAATTACTCCACGCTCCACTCGCAAAGCTCTTTAACATTTACGCGATCAAGTAATTTTAACGTTTTTCTTTTTATAGCTGAAGGCAAATTGGTACTTATTCATTACAATTTCGTCTTATCCTTCGGAGTTATTAAGATTTTGTTTTCATTTTCATCCTCAATTTTGATTTCCTTGATTTAATTTGCGTTACTTGAATCTAGTTCAATGTCTGCCAAACATTTCCTGGCAGAGCCGTAGACATCAAATTCAATTCTGAAAGCACTTACAAATCTAGTCTAGTACGTTTGAATCTGAGTAATCAGTCCGGCCTCCGGACGTCTATATCCAGGTATAGATAGGAACACGTAACACGTTGACTTACTATAGACAAGCGACTTGATAGTACCGTTGCTATAGAACATGGTTCAGTACACTCCGTCCACAATGCTCAGTTTGTTTATTGTGTGTTTCAAAGGGAAACACACAAAGGCCCGATACACAGAGTGTAACGTGCGGTACAACGCCACCACGGAGAATATAAACGATCTGATTGTGTTCCCATTGAATCAACTTGCACTATACAGCTTTCATGATGGCGGAATATTAATCGTTTATAAGTTCTATTTGGAGCGCTTGTGAAATGGGTGTATTGAGCTCGAAATTGTGAATATGCGAATGGGGAAATCGTTTTGCAATGAAACACTACATGTCAAATGAGGTATTTTTTGCGAAATGAGTACGTATGCTTATTATCATCCATCAACTCACAATTGTACATATATACAGACAGATACACTTATAGAAATTAAACACACCCAAGCTTAAGTCATTATCGGAATGTTGAACATATCCTGTTCATTATCATAACGCGTGTTAATATTAATGAGTCTCAGTTATAAATCGATTTTAAAACTAGGTTATTCTGAGCAGGCCAAGGAGCCAGTGATTTACACTCACGTTACACTTTATTCAACCAACATAATAGTCAATTTTATCTCATAACGGTTCCGAGGATTTGAATGGGGTGAATGTACCGTTTTCGGTTCGAGGAAGCGTTTCCAAACTGGCTTTTGGAAAATTCACTTAATATCTGTTATACATGGGAAATTGAATGAGGCAACCCATCCTTTTGTATAATGAGTTGGTTGAAATCATAAATTGGTGTGCTTTACCTTTTTATTTCTCTTTAATTTGATTGACACCAGTGTTATGCTTTGCATGTAACGATTGGCAAAGATCAAGCTTTCGGCCATTTTTACTGTTGTCTTTTTAAAAAATTAATGATTTTATTGTTTTTATTTGTTTAATTTTTAACTTTTTTGTGTGTCCTGTAAGTGTTGAGTTTAAATTTGTACTAAATAAATGTATTTTCTTTCTTGTTAAATCGATTCTTCTAACACTATTTTTCCGGGTGCAGTGCGTAACCTGCGTTTCTGTCATAGTAAAGAAGGAAGGGTTCTATGTAACCGGTCCTTATAGACCTAGTATCACGCTTCTCCTTTACAGGATAAGTAGAACCGGCATTTGTAACTTATAGCGCTTCAAGCAAAAAACGCCTGAACGAGGTGAATAAATAACAAATCGTTGCCAACTTTCAAACGCCAAAAAAGGCTTTATTATTTTGAAATATCTGACAAGTTTCCTTAGTATTCGACGACTTAATTATAGGTGGTTCAAAGTGCTCTTAGGGTTCTGTTCATCAAAGGAAAATACGGAACCTTTATAAAATTACTTTAGCGTACGTCCGTCTGTCGGCGGCAGACATTTTTCCTGGAATTGACGTGCCGTTAGTGACTTGAATTTTTCCTTGATTTGTTGGCGAGACGCAGAAATCTCCATATTCTAAGAAAAGAGCGATGTTTCTTAAGTTTTATAGTCGCTATCAGTTTTAAAAAGATATTGGACCTATGTTTTGGTTAACATACCTTTTTAGCAGTCTATGAATACGACAGTGAATGTCCGTATTCAAGTACTTATGGAATTCATTGAAAACGATCATTATAAAAATGAAATATATAAAAAAATATATATTACTTGCTTTTAATTTTTGTAGTAGGTATGTCGGTTGCTATCCGCTGTGGGCCAATTTAATGCAGCTCGATGAATTGAGGACCATTCAATTTAAGTAGTACCTAATTGGTTGTACTTGGGGTTGAAACTCTCGGACCAAAACCACCGTTTAGCAGAGGACACACACACACACTTGACTCTTACAAAAATTAGCACTTTAAAACTTAATATTTTGCAAACGGATCCTTGGATGGAAAAATGGTTTCCGCACACCCACAATATTCTTAAACGACATATCCAACGACACTCAACACCATAGAATAGACGATAAAAAAAACATCGCCACTTTACGTGTAGGACGGGTTAAAACATTATTTTTCAAGATTTTATTGACTACTTTGTCGGCGTGATTAATATCTATACCCTTACCTAATTCCAACTTTCTAGTGCTGAGCGTCTCTGAGCTAAACCGCGGACAGACAGACAGATAGACGGACATGGCGAAACCATGAGGGTTCCTTGTTGACTACGGAATACTAAAAACGGGAATTGTAGCCAGTGTAAGATGTTGATTTGTTCACATCATATGCCAAAGATGATGGCGTACCAAGTTAAAATGAAATACTTAGTTATTAACGAATATGTAACTGACATACCGATGTATTGTAGTTGACAAAAGAAAATCAGCCGCAAGGGTCGATCTTCAAGGTTAAGTTACGCATAGTCTGTGGATGGGTGACCATCTTAAGATACCGAGTTTCCGTCTTGCCTCGGAAAGCACGTTAAGCCGTTGGTCCCGGCTGTCATTTGTAGATCTTTGGCAGCCGTCACGGATTGTCAGAAGCCAGTCAATCTGACTCCAGTCTTGCCAAGAACTACCGTGTTGCCTAGTTAATGGGTTGTGGAAGTCTGGTAGGCAGCCGCTCCACTTAAAATACTGGTATTCAGCTGAATCCGGTTTGACTGGAAGCAGACCCCAATATAATTGGGAAAAGGCTAGGCAGATCATGATGAAAATTTTAGTTGACTCTCTAATTTTTAGTTTAGTTTGTTGTTTGATAATAAAACAAGCTTATGTATGTATGTTAATAAAAAGGGAAGTTTTTACAAATATTGTACCACATTTCTCCGACAAACAAAATCCCGACGAACGCTATCTCGACAGATCATATTACCGACCTGCAGTAGATCGACAGAACAGTAAGCCGATGGATTTTACCTCGACAGAACGCTATCTCGACAGTCATTTGGTCGACAAAACACAAGTTCGACTAACAGTTGACCGATTGAATGCCATTCCGACGTACAGTAGATCGACAGAACACCACGCCTAAATATTTTAAATAAAAATATTCACAGAAAAGGTATAAATAGAGTGCATGCAAAAATAAATGTGTATAATGCAAATACAGAACATTGCGTATGAAAATCGGCTTACAATACTCGGCTGATAGGTGATCATTCTGAAGCACCCGAATTATAAAATTTTAATCATTTGAACAAATATGAATATTCTCTTTCATGAGGCATGAAAGAGAATCAATCATTTGAACAAATATGAATATTCTCTTTCATGAGGCATGAAAGAGAATATTCATATTTGTTCAAATGATTAAAATTTTATAATTCGGGTGCTTCAGAATGAAATATAATTTTCATATGAAAATTAAACGTATAATCTACTTATGAATTTTATTGAATTACATTAAATTTTATTAATTTAACTATGTAAATATTTCTAGCTTTTTCAATGTACCCAATGTATAATTGCTCTAAGGGTAAAGTACAAAATACGACCCTCCATGTGAAATCTCATTAAAGCGAAAGATGGTTTTGATCTGTCACGCACAACGGCATAACGTTCCATACATAGCGATAAAGGGTTAGGGTTGTAACACACCCGCACCGGGGGTGAATGACACAGTAAAGGATGACTTCACATAAAATAGTGCGCTTCATGAGAAGCGGTGCCAAATGAAATGTGTTTATTTCGAACTGTAGAGACCAAGGTCGTTATTCGCATATTTTTGTGAAATGCAGCCAATTTATTGTGAGTGTTTCACATTTCTCTTCTTATCTTAATAGATTCGAGTCGTCCAAACAATCGAATGGGGTCAAGAAAACTTTAATTCTACTGAATTATTTGTTTTTAAAATCCAACATTGTGATGTTGTGTCCAAAGGAGCATGCATCTTTCAAACATCCATGAAAATACATGCTCCCCTATGGCCAACAAATACTATTTTTTTCTCATGAAATCATCATCATCGTTATTTTCCTCACACGTTGTTTGATTGCGTGTATTTTAGCGTAGCGAGTTTCTATACGAAGAAATCCTTGAACTGCGTGAAACGTGATAAGAGGTTATAAATACCGAATGTACCTATCAACAAAATTGCCAAAACATCATCGTAAATAAGTCTACAATACTCATACATAACAATATTCAATTGTAAGTTTTATCGAGAGTGTTATCGTTCAATGGTTTCCAAACAAGACGCTAGGAAATTCAAACAGCGCCATGGAACGTTGCCAAATATTTGAAAAAAAAAACTGTGAGAAAAAGAAGCGTTAATTTCTTTATTCAGTGAGTATAACGAACTGATCTAAAGCTATGAATAGAAGTGCGCGGGTGGACGTTAATAGCGCCTATTATAGATTACTCCCCGGTCAATAACGGACCACCCACGACGTTAGGAACACGTTCCGAGATACGACGCCCCGTTTTATTACAACCTTCCCGACAAAACAAATTATTTCAGTAAACAATGAAGCTAATAATGTAAACTAAGTCAGGTTTTTCCTAAGCTGAGGCTTTAAACAGCAATCAAAGTGTAATTGATGAATAATTCATACGGGGTTTTCCACATAAAATAATTTATTCACATGCATAAAATCACACTAGACCACGAGGTCAGAACTCGTAACTCAGAATGAGATATTTCCAAGAATCTAGACACCTGTGAACCTATTAACGTAAATCTAATAGGTTTATTGACTTTGATAAACATTTTTATTACTAAAAAAACCAATATAAAACATTAAATATCTGAATTAATTAGACGTAAAGTCTCAATAGATGTAGGTAGATGTAGCAGCTGTCTTTTTGTTAAAAATAATCTTGAAAATATGAATTTAGTATAAAATTAGTCAAGGTAGACTAATCTTATTGTAAGATAAAACAAATGCATCGCGGAAGCCATTAAAGCTGCATCTCGCGTCCATGTTGAAATGTTTAATTTAATTTATCTTGTGCAAATACTTACGGGCGCGAAACACTAAGTCTATTAGCATAGAGTAAGAAGTGTAATGCAAAGTATGCAAGTAGTGTTGTGCAAGCCGGCGGCCCATGGCCTAGTTTGCAAGCGCATTGCGTAGGTCAGCCATGCCGCGTGTGACCAAACTTTCTCTTTAATGTACCATTTCACTTTCACTCGCCAATCGACATTTAGATGTCATTTTTCAGAGCATTTAATTTTTAATGTAATACACAAACGCAATTTCATGTTCCACTTTTTTATGATTATTTTTTTGCACGAATTGTATAAAGTTGCCGGCGGAAATGTGTTACATGTGTAGCAAAAAATTCTGTTAGCTATGATTAGCATGTACCTAATTATTTTTAGCGGCAAAAAATGTGTAGTTTACGATGTAGCTCGTATTGTGCAAATTAGACGAAGATAATGATAGTAAATGTACATTATGATTATGATGAATTAATCATACAAGGTATTCATAGTAACAACACTGGTCTAATCACCGATTTGATCTGCCGTGCGTAGGAGTACAAATTACAAGCGTTTGATTAAACTGTGATGTAATTTCAAACGTATAAAAAACACTGTCAATACTGAATTGAACCAGATGACTCATAACTTTCTCCAGTTCGCGCTCACTCGACTTCCAATGCAAAAGTTTTAATTAATGTTTTAAAAACTTTCTATTCATATACAAAAAGTTTCAGCGCGTGGAGATTGTTTGAATTTTGAGTCTTAATTGATGTAATTCTGGAGTTTGATCACTGTTATTGTTACTTTGTGGAAGATCATTATTATGCTGAATATTTCTTTGTGCTATAAAGATTTAATTGCATAAAATAGTTAGTCGTAGCCGTATGAATTTTTTATCGCAGCACTTTGTTTCCTTTTAAACAATTTTCCAGAAAACAACCCATCCGTAACGACGGTTTCACGTATGTATGCATGTGTAAGTAACAAAGTTAGTGTAGGTATTGAGCCGAGCCACACAGAGCCAACAATGTTCGTCGATCCATACAAACAGGTTGTTTGTCAATTTCCCGATGACGCAGCGCGTTGTCAAAGCATAGCTCGCTTGTGCACATAAACAGTTCAGTCGCGACCGTCGACTCCTCCACCCACTCCCGCCCCAGTAGGGGGCTGGGGAGGACGGCCCACCCACAGTGCCCCATTTTTCACAAGTACTTAGCATGTCGTGGTCGGCTCCCAACCCCTACCTCCCCAAGTTTCGCATGTTTATGCCATAAATTTTTGTTATGACAACACACGGTCAGCTGAGCCTTACATTTATCCAATGTGTGTTTTGCTAATAAGTTACTTATATTTTCAGCGTGTAAAGTATAGCCATTTATTTTGGAATTTCAGTCATCTACCTATTTTATGAACTGTCTAGTCTTGGCATACAATTATTTAATGTTTTATTCGTAACTTTGTCTTTTGGTATCATTAATTAAAATAGAGAATCGTTTGTGTCCTCTTGGCAGTCGTTCAGCTCTAACCGGTGTTTTATTAAATCTCCTGTTACGTTCTTGACACCGTGATTTATTGAGTTCTTGCCCTCTTTCGTTAGTTCTGTCTACAAAACGAAAATCCTATTAATTCTCATTGATCGAAAGTATTAATACTGATTACTGGGTAATGCCCGAGAAAGGCAACCGTTCAAAATAGAGGAAGTATTAGAAGAGGTTTAGTTTGTGATTATCGGGTATCAATCAGAATTACTGCATAACAGTGAACGGGCGGCCGCTTTCCGCCCCGTCAGCGCAATAACCGCTGGCGAGGTGCGGCGCTGAGTCGGCACAGTCCTGCCGAGTCTTGCCGACTCGGGCGTGAGTCAGCACGAGCCGACACGAACCGGCATGAGTCATGACTCGACGTAATTCGGACTGGGATCGCCCGCCGTCAGCCAAAATAAGTGGATTGCTGCTTCACGGCTGAATGATTCCATTTCAAAGGCGCCCTCTGATGTCATTACTTCATACTTATGTTCCATTAATTCCATCTTGGAGAGGTTTCCTCAAAACACGGCTCGTTTGACTGTGTGATATCTTTATTTATGTTACGAGGTTAACGCCTTCTGTAGTTTCAAAGAGCGTAAGAAATTAGAATGTGGCCTCAATTACGTTTTGATGAGAGTGCTGAATCCCCAATTTGTAAACACACGTTAATAGAGGTCGAGTTACCACAAACATGTTTTACACGCGTTTGTGTAAATACGGAGTAAATACCTTTATTAATAACATTAACAGTAATGCAAGTTAACGTTTTCCCGCTTGAATGTCGAAGGAAACGGTTTTCAATTACCATAAATGTGCCAAATAAGGCCGTTCTTGATAACTTAAAAGTTTAGAAGCTCATTAAAATATGTATAGCGCGGATGTAGGGTGGGGGCAGCCGGCAACCCCCCGTTTAGCCAAACATCAAAGGGTAGAAGGGCTTCGAATTAACATTGTGTTCCGAACACAAAGACCTTTGTTTACTTTGACTCAAGTTCGTTATTGAAACACGTCCTATGTCCACTTTTTCCTTTTGTATCAAATACCCAAACATAATTTGAATGTTAGTAAGCAAATAAAATAAAAATACTATTTACTATAAACGGCAAAATAAGCAAAAAGAAGAAAGGACAAAAGGTTCGAATAAGATACAGCCCAGATTAACTCGAAACCGTTGTAATACAATCACGTTGTATTTCTCTCTTTATATTTTTATATTAAGAACAAGTTTATTTTCGGAATTCGAATCACATATTATTTCTTTTTTCCAGAGAGTTGAGCGCGAGACCACAAAAAGTCCAGCGACGACCGGTGGCAGGAAGAAATCTTCAGCCGTGAGGAGCAACGGGCAAATTGCGCCCACTGAGCCGCCGCCACAACCTGCAGGTAAACAAAACTTTTTTTATTCCACCTCTGTTACAAATCTCCTTTGTTCATCTCATAAACTCTTCAGGAAAACAGTAAAAAGCCAAAATTTATGGTGCCATTACAAAGTTATCTATTTTTGCCGTGAATGTATTATTCTTGAAAAGGCAAGAATTGCTGTCTATGGTCTTGGTCACGCACGGGTGTTTTTTCGAACAGACAAAAATATTCCAAAGGTCCTTCTTTATCTCTGATCATTAATAAAAAGTAACATCTCATTCCTTTTAACCGTGTATTGATTCGTTTTTTCCCAACCCGCACGAGCCAGGGAATGTTCAGTATGTCGCAATTGAAGTAGCGTGCAATATACGAAGGGGATGTGCTGTACAGTATTATAGAAGGGGATAGTTACAAAAGCTCCCCCGAGGGGTTCGGGCTCCACGACTAATACGATAGAATTCAGAGCATTCAGGTGTGCTGACTGTACCTCGCTCCGCGGTACCCGTGACCGTTCCATTTGTAATTCCTATTAGATTGAATGCACTATTCACTAAAGCTTTCGTTTAAATTGAAATGTATGAAAACGTTCGCTATTCAAGCGAGATAAACATACGTTTAGAGTTTTAACTTTCACGTTTGAAAGACTGCGAAAAAGGGAGTGAGAGTCGTATCGTTGCTTTTTCATGTTTTAACTTTTTTCTTGTTAGATTTTGCGATTATAAAACATTGTATCTTTATGGCTTCATTATCTCCTATCCTTTCCATCGTAGGAATGAGCCAATGAGCCAAAAAGCCAATGTAGTACTTTGCTTTTACGTTAAACCAAGAACCATTCGTTTTATCTCCTTTTGTTTGGCGTTAAGTAAATCAGCTTACGGTAAAATACGCATGTCTTTTACCACCTGAAATATGAGTTCAGATAACTTTGGGTCAGTATAAAGTGTGGGTCGTTTCTCGGACGTCTTTAGGTACTTATATACTTGTGAATGTATAGATAAGAGAGTCTCAAATTTTACGGCTTTTACTCCTTACGTTGGCTCGGTGCCAGTCGCCGGATATAAACGGGTAACTTAAACTTAAATAGTACATTCGGCCACAGCTGGGTTTACTGCTCTCGGTGCTTACTTGCGAAATGTACGTACAGCATTTATGCACTTACTGAGCGTCCCAATTTGTTCACACTAAATTAAATTACCCTTTTCACACACAAATAATACAATCGTTTCTTGGAAAACCAATCATGAGAATGTTTCTTCGCACATCTTACTTCATAACCATTTATAAGGATCAAAAATAGTTCACCTCTTGCGTTCAAGATGAATAATGTAAAGCGTTTGCCTTTTCTACGCGATAATTTTAAATATACGAGAAGTTTCTCACTAAACTGTAAAAATATTTAACTCGTAATGTATTTTGAGCGTAGATGAAAAGTATGAGCGACGTGAATTACACACGTTTGTGGTTTTCAATATCATTTTTATGAGTATTAAAAACATTTTAATTTACTGTCAGTGATGGTTGAACCACCACTTTGAGAATTAATAAAAAAAGTATTATAATAAATAATTCTGAGTTGGTGGGTGATAAATATATGTTATAAGTTGTACATTTTCCCTAAACTTCCCCTAATGGATGTTCCTGCTTCGCCTTTGACTGCACCCAAGATGGATGGCTACCATTTGCAAATAACCTTTCAATACTACTTTCTAAGTCCTTACGACATCTTCCCCGATATAATCTCTAAATCTTTCCACCCAGTGTTTGGAAACAGTTCATCACAACAAAGGAATCTTTTAAATGCGAAATTCTTGAGTGTGTGAATTCTTTTTTATTCAATATCTTTTGTTTCCTACATCTGTGTGAACTGACATCGTTGAATGTTTTGTCTCAAGTCGAGTAGGTTATAAACACACCGTTTGTTAGAGAATTACATGTGCAATAAACGTTTATTATGTTTATGACACTTGGGTGAAATAAAAATATAGACAAAGTCCTGTTTCCCATATTACGTAAGCTCTGAGAATAAATTGAGATTTTTCATTGTAGATTTTAATTCAGGCGGCACTGTTGAGAAAAATTTAATTAAAAGTAAGAAAAATTATTTAATTAAAAAGAAAAGTCTGAAAACAGTAACTTTCATCAAAAGAATTAAGTTGATATTTTTCCACCCAATTTAATATCTGTTTTCTAATTAAACGTAACAGCATCATTTTCGAGCACCTCGACTAGTCTAATACTGTGGAACTATCGTATTCAGCTATTCAAGCACTGTCCTAACTTTCACGTAATCCCGCCTAAAGGCGAATAGCGCAATAATTAGGAGAATCCAAGACCCGCAAGCCGACGGTATTAGCCTAATGAACTAGACCACTTCAGGATATAAACGCACAATTTATACCTTCGACTACGTTCCAGACTCCCAGCTAAATTCTACGGAAAATACGGATTTCCACGCGAGCTTTGTACGTTGCATACGATTTAATTTCAGCATTAGCAATTTATACAGGACTAAGGTAGTTTTTTCTAACAAGAATCCTAAGATAAATTATTGTTTCCTTTGTGAGTTTAATTACCTATTCCACCTAATCTAAACGAGTTAAAACTCCCGAGCTCAGGAATCTTTTGTTCCTTTTTAACTTTCTAAAACTTTCAGTTTTTTTTAAATCCATTTACTCGTTTGTAGCAACTTAATTCTTAATGTTTAACTTCAATTCAGTTTGAAACAGAAAGAGTTGAAAAGAAAATGAAATAGGAAGCAGAAATTCTCTTTTGTCTGTCCAGCGGGGATGTTATCCTTTGAGTGAAATAATATGTCCGCGATAAAGGGAGATAAAACGTGCTTTCATTTTGCTGGGGGTGCGAGTGACAGTTTCGTGACGTCACAGAATGGCCGCCTGCCCGCGGGGTGGCGGCGGGGGATACATGTGAAACGTACATGTGTCATATAAATCAGAGAAGTGCGTAGTATAATAACTTTACGTGTGCCGCTTTGATACCGACCCGCCACGTGTTTCTTTTACTATATAATCAGCGATATGTCACGACCACGTCTGCAGAAAAATAGTTAGATTGTTTCTATGAATTTGTAACTCGAGTTTAACTTCATTTACAACAGAAGATGTGGGTTCTTTCCTTTTGATGTAAATTCAATAAATTCTTCAAAAAGAACGTGTCGTAGAAAACCGGTTCCTTTGGATTGCCCAGTCTTTAAAAATCACATACATATTAAAGGTTGGTTTCAGAATGAAAGAGTAATGTTGATTATTCCTTGAATAATTCAAAGTGCCTATATTAAATTTCGTCGCCGCTGGGCCATATATATATATTATATTAACATAATAAAGAGTTGGGATCTAATAACGTAGGCAGCAAGCGTCTCCGGCAGTTTTCATAATTTTGCACAACCCTCTTCGTGATTTTGAAAGCCTAAAGTTTTCCTTTTAGACATCTTTTCATTTTTTTTTCAAATAATGTTCAAATACTGGATCAGCGTTTGTTTGTGATGCGTTTACATAACTAAAGGAAAGTTATTGTATACTTAGCAGTTGGCAAGTTTTGCCGAGGGGCAGTGTATTTATATGTATGTATTCAAACGGCAACTAACTTTATATTGGCTCGAAACTTGGAACTACGAAGTTGCGAACAACCGTGGGCTTCGTACAAATATTGCTCGGATCGTTGAAACTTTGTTCACATTGTTGTTCATCGTTCCAAGTTCGGTCACTTTCGTCAGCATTCGCGACCTGCCCCGTCGGCCAGTGGGACCAACTTTTGAATGCGAAACTAGTTAAAGTTGCTAAGGTTGGTAGCTACTCGTGTCGTTACCGTTCAGTAAACAATACTGTTTTAAATAATTGAGAATGTTTTGCTTACTTATACGGAAAAATCTATCCGTTTCTTGGTCACGTTCCTAAGCCGCATATAGTATCGAAAATGCTAAGATATTTGTGTCGAATTTAGTGGAGTCGATCTAATACAACACAGAGTATGCACATAATTATTGTATACCCTGATAGTGTGGCATGTTTTTAAAATTCAAACAGGTAGATACGACTGGTATTTATTCCAAACAAAACTTGGTATCGAAACAAACTAAGCTAATGAATGAATTTTGTGTTTATTTCGTTTTGTATTGCCAACTAGCAACATTATCTATATTACTTGTTAATTAATTAGATACTATACAACGTGTAACACAATCCCGACCATTAATATAAGCTCGAGCGTGTTCGATTAATCCCAATTTGATAGCACATAATATACTGGCAAACAATCGGTGTATATAGCTCAGTCGATGGCGGCAACTACTGCCAAAGCTTTCAACCGTATACCTCTTCAAATACATATGCGATGTTGTGTATTCACAAAGCGGCGATGGAAGCGACAGTCCTTTGTGTCAGTTAACGGAATTCGGATATTGGATAAGCTTCCGCGGTCCCCCGCCTGCTTGTTTACCTAACAATTTGATTTTAATTGGTTTTGCAGCAGCACTAGTCACCGCGCCGTATCGTCTCGTCCCCGCGTCGTGCCGTTTAAAACACACACACAATTATCGCATTGTAATCATAGTTCGTGTTTGTATTATTAATTGATGTTTGGACAGCCTTGTTTATTAATCGAGTTTCAATTTGCGACGGAAATGTTCTACTGGTATTAAAACAAATGCCAGTTATAATAAGCTAGCGGGCTGTTCATTGAACTGCTCGTAATTACTTGTAACGAGATTACGATCGAACTCGGTGTATAATTCAACTAATTGTGCGCCTGTCTCAGATATTTGTCAGCGATAATTCAATGTGCAGATTAATAATGTACATTAGTTAACCCTAATGTCGTGTCACGTCTGTTACGAGTCCTTTAATATTACGTAACGATGTTTGACAAGCGCGTCGCGTGGTCGCGTCACACCAATTTGCACATTTCAACCGACTATATTAACCTCTTCTTTTGAACATTTACATATTCATGCTAATGTTCCTAGAAAGCGACAGACATTATTTTGATAAAATAATAATGTCTTCTGACTCGACATGACAGATTAATCACCCCTTCGCCCCTCTCGTGCTCACCTACGCCCCAATTTAAAGGTTCATATAATTCTAAATTGCAAATGAAGAAGATAGCTTCATCGGAGCAAATTTTATCTCATTGACAGATTTATACGATCTTGATATTCGGTAACGAAGTAATCTGCATTCCGTTGGCGGACCACCGCAAATTTTGCGTGCGCGCCCGTTGGCTCATGTAGTTAGCATAACTTTACATATTTACCTTTAAATGCACCTGAGGTACGCTGGGACTGCCGTATGACTAGTGCATATGATCTAAATAAGCATAATATGTACCTAACCTAAGCTGCACATGGGTAATTATGCGCTTGAATTATTAATATTTAATGTACATGTATTCTGCAATCTCAAAGATATGCAAAAACACCAAACAAAGAACTTAATTCATCGCGAGTTCGTGACCCAAAAACTTGTTCCAACTGTAAAATTATAATGCAATTCCGCATACGCGTAGACGTTATCATACTTAAGTGCAAAATGGTGTAGTCAATAATAAAACATCCTCAAGGCAGCCCCTTTTACATGTGAATATTATACGAGTTTAGGAAACCAGGCGTACATTAATACACATTTATGCCCCTTTATCATACTTTGCTTCCCCCACTGCCCTTGTAAAGTTAGAATAAAAATAACAATATTAAATTTGCATGTCGACGAAACTGGCTGAGGCACGCGACTCACTCACCCCCGGGCGAAAGGGTGGGCGGGAGGAATGGGGGCGAACAGGGAAATTGTGACACGTCTAGCGCACGATTGTGGGGTGGCGTTAGAAATTCGTGCAGGAATGCAGTGTCACCCTAATCTTTGCTCCATAATAACCTCACCTGACTGTAATGACGTGGAGGTCGAGACAATGGGCTGAAATTATGCAATTTATTTCTGCACAGCCATGTTATTTAGTTTTATAATTGATTTTATTTCAATTTTAAGAAGCACTTTAGTCTTTAATTTTATTTAAAGTGTCTATTCAGAAACAGTTTAGTTTGAATCCCACGTACTAACTGTATCCAAACAAAAACATCCGAACGCTTTAAATCGTATAATCGCAGAGAAGTATAATGATCGAAGCCCACGTAACGATTACAGATTCAGTCGACTTATCAAGTGCGTGAAAGTGCGTGTAAACAAAAGACGATTGTATTAATTAGCACTAAATAATGAGTCAGACAACGTGTTCGCGATGTTTTGTTTTGATATATAAAGCAGAATGGAGCAGCGCCGCGCCGTGTGATGAAGTACACAAACGCATGACAGCCGTATCCGGCCCACAAATGCGCGAAGGTCAGTGACACGCGGCGCAGCGAGCGTGCGCGTGCGCGTGAATCAACATCCACTTAATTAGAAGAAACTGTCTGTTAGACACGCAAATACACCCTACCTTCTATTTGTCTTTTGCTAGCTAAGTCTTAATTGTTTTCATCTAATAATCGCATCGACAATTTGTTCCTGAATGTTTTCTAGCGCTTAACGCTACTTTTATAGCGTACTACTATTAATCAATGAGATCCTTGACCATGCTTGACGTCCTGAAAAAAACAATTCCAATTAAACGGTCGAACAAGCAGTCAAATTACAATGAAGTTCAGTTTCATTGTCTGACGATAGATGTCGCTACTTGTAGCGTTCGAGGTTTGTTTGAGCAAACCATTTCCATTATACCGAAATAAAAACCTGTTTTCGAGTTAAAACTTCAATAACACCCACTTATTTTATTATTACGTAACCAAACAAATTAAGTGTACTCGCACACGCTTTAATAACTTTTTTCTATATCGAAAGCCAGACAAGAGTGAACGATAGTGTAAAAAATAATGGTTACTATATTTTCCGAACCCTCAATAGACAGCCGAATGCCCTTTTTATGTTGGGTCGACCGTTATGGAAGATTTATGAGGGCGCACTGGAGCCGGCAACCCGAACTCATTTAATTTTTATTGCATCGAGGTCGTGTTCAAAACGTGATAGTAAGTAACGGAGCGCCATTAATGAAACACGCCAATTGACAAACAATCACATTGAATATTGAACACTGTTCAATATTGCATCACGCGATGATCTTCAGTCGCCGCGACCAATTACCATGTATTTATGTTGAACGAGTTAATTATAATTCCTGTGTGGCTGCGTTATTAGAAACAACCTTATAATATCGGTGTTTATATGCAGATTAGCGCGATTACGAGAACAATAGTCGGTGGAAATCGACACGGTGAGGAGTCGGCACCTGCGTAAGCATAATAAATGTTGGCGGGGCGTCGCGGGCGTCGCGTTGTCGTTACGTAAAGAACAATGGCCGGCTGGGAACGCGGCCGTGAACGCGCCGCGAATCCTCTACACGGAATCTATGCCATTTATTTATTCCGAGTGACGTCCCGGCTTTAACAATATCGGTGTGGAATCGCAAATGGCCGGCAGTACCGTTTCCGTCCTTACTGTGGGACACAGCGATTTGCATATTTTCGTACGGCCGTGTTCGGCGTGCGAAATGAACTAATTGTAGTCTGGTACATATTATTCATCTTCAGATTGTTTGTTCTGAGGTTATGTTCGTTCTTTGATTTGATTTATTGAGATATTACAATGTAGAAGCACTTTATATGAGGTTGACAATAATGTATGTTAGTTATATAATAAATAAGGAAACCTACACCAATACATTGTTTTTAAGTAACAGTTTAATAAAATGAATTAGGGTTATTGGTACCGTTAAATAACCTTAAAGTTTTACCAAGTCAATAAAACGATAATTTCAATAAAGTACCAAAGGATTTTTTTTTTTAATTTACATTTTCCTGCAAGTCAACAGTCCTTACACACTTGCTTGAACGTTACGTTATTATGTGTACTTTCACCTCGAGGCACCGTTACTTGAACTACTGAATACTCGCTGTCTCTCTTACACACGATCACTATCTCGGTCGACTCAGCTGTTTGTTACACTAAATAACGGACGAACAAATAATCATTAATTCACGGATAAACGTTTTTGTCGCTTTTAAATTTAGAAGATTTAAAGATTTTGACCATCGGTAAATTCCACAACTTTTCTCATTCAGAAGTCCTAGTGCGAGTTTTTATATTTATTCCATTCGCCTTAAAGTCAACGATCGATATGTAAAATCGTATGGAAAAGAAGTTTTCCGATATTGTCACCAGACGGCGCTTATTGAGTTTTAGTACCTACCCATTTGCACACAGCACACAGTTGATGTTACCGCGATCGAGTACATTTATGAACTCTCAGTAAGGTCATTGAATAGTCATGTTAATTATATCTGAGGATATGTCTCACTACCTCAAGACTCAACTGATGTTCAGAGTAGCGTAGTTATTTACTCAGTAGGTGTTTTCGTATCTAAATAGCCCCGACGGCAAGAGACAAGACTGGCCACTGTAATGTATCTGCCTTTATTTTGTCCTCTTTAGAAATTTATTGAACGGACAGAAACAGCGCGATTTATATGTTTATTCAGGCCGGGTATCTGGCCTCGTTTAAACATGCTTTGAATGGAAACAAAGGTCTCTTAAAAGTCTACTCATAATAGGTATCTACATGAATATAATTATTCTTATTGATTTTGCAATAGATCGTTAAATAACGAAACATAAACAGCATTCAATTTAGTACTGAATGTTAAAGACACAAATGTCAATTGTTCATAGACTCGATAGACGAGGATCAAATAAATTCAATGAGGTAACAACGCAATTGCCTTCAAAATACGCTTTTACTATTCTATCGATCATTTAGCCTCAATCGTTTCATTGTGAAAGAGACCCTAATAAGGTCGTGAAACGTAATAAAGAGTCAAGGCAATCCGGCCCATTCCGCGCAAGTTTTAACAAGTGAAATCAGAACCCGATTGTATCTCACACCGAAATGTGTTGTGTTTCTACATTATTCAAATCACACGTCAAGACCACGGAGGTCGTGTATTTTTCACACGTCGGCGCAAATGCATTCCTCACACAATTATCACGCCACGCCGCGCCGGTGGCTGGTGGCTACTCCCGCTCCGTTATGACTTTTATTTGCCCTCCGGAGAACGCATGTCCAGCTCAAACAGGTTTCGAAACCAGCTCCATAAATACGAGTAGGGCGAGGCATGCAGGCCCTATCTGGATAATCTCTCACATACATTCATCTCCCTCTAATCGCCGTAAACGGGAAGATTCATGGTGCCCTTAAAGGGAATTTTGCTGTCGAATCGTAATCGGTTCCTAGAAAAATTTATCACCAGCCTTTTCGTAGAACCTGTTCCGATGCGGCCGGCTTTACATTAAAGGGTTGTGAGCCTTATTTTTATTTTAATGCCTATCGAGTCGAATGGACCGTTAATTGGATCGGAATGCAGTCTAATATAATTAGACAAAAACGAAGAACCTTATAAGGGTAGATTATTCGAGCTTGTAACTAACACAAAAGAAATTCTTTTGGTGCTGGATTTATAGAAATCCTTCACGTATTGTTTAAACTTTTACGAGGTAACTTCCCACATTTTGCAACAGTTTTTTTTCATTCGACAGTCATTATGGCGAGACGTGTTTTTGTTTCGCATGGATACACATTGCTGTTGCCATGTGCCATAATGTGCAAAGATTATTCTGAGAAGTAAACACATCTTCTGAGAAACCGGATAAAAACCAGAAATAAAAGTAAGAATCATCATCGCCACTTACTACAGAGATTAAATTTAAACGGAGTTTAAAGTTAGAACACATAGTTCCCCAAGATGGCCGCGGTATGACGTCAGCTGCCGGTGCGCGGGCGCATTAAATTGATCGTTGTGTTGATTGACGCTCACGGTCTTTTTTGCAGTCGTGTATAAATACAGATCTGTGTCGCAGTCAACTATGTGAAGGACATTAATGAGGAAAAAATCGAAACGATTGTCTATTACAATAGAGCATAACCATTATTAGTAATAGCATGACGAATCATAATGACAATAATTAATTGAAGAATGACAAATAAATTATTTTAATAGATCTTTAATGGAATCTTATTTACATGCAACTTAATGTTTTAATTAGGTTTGATTAACTTGTTGTTCAGTTGATTTTTAAAATGTGACAGAGTCAGAACTTACGAAAACTTTCAAAATTCAGACAGAAATAATAGCTTTTACAGTAAGAACTTCCACAAGTTGAATAACTTATTGGATAATAAAAAAACTTCTTCAGACACTAAATGGAAATTTCCGTTATAGTAAAAGAGGACAATAGCCCTCGTTGGACCGGCAGGCGCACATCAAGAACAATTTGTAATTTATTCTGACTCTACGGGTGTTATGACCGCTACCCAGCACGCAACGCCTAGCCACATTATTATTTTAGCTGGATTAAAAGTTTTCAATAATGCCTAATAAAATGATTAAATTATCCTTTTGTTCACTGAATTTTCCCTCTTGTGGTGTTGCAACACGTTTATTTCAGCTAAATATTAAATAAACATAATTGTTGAGGATAAGTTGCATAATTCACGTAGTAACAATGACATCATTATTTAATACAAGAATTTTAAGTTTGATTAACTGTATACAAATGTATTAATTTCTGCTCTTAAACTATCGGGCACTGCGTATTTCATATCCTTGAACAAAAAATATTAAGGTAGGTGCCTACTGCGTCCATATTCATTTGACTTTTAAAACCCAGCGACTCGATTTACCTTTTTCAAGTGGCATTGGTATTTTGAAAGTATGGGTAGTGAAGTTTTATTGCGATATTATCTTTATAGCGAAATTAAACAGGTTCCTTTCATTTTCAAGTTGTGCCATTATGTTTTTGGAGATTTTTCCAAAGTTTTATGACAGTTTCTGGAAAGTAGACTTCATTTTCTCAAATGTGGTTTGTAAAAGGCATCGTCTTCAATAGAATTTTCTTAAAACATAAACTAGAAGTTAGTACGATCATATGATTTATTTTTATATAAATATGATGTTATGAGGCATTACTGTACCGGTTTGGATAATAATACCAATTATAATACCATAGCATGGAGCAATTATATTATTTATAATGCCCACTATAAGCATTTTTTATCAACATGCGCTATCGTATAGACACAACGTTCTTATGCAATTTATAATTATGACGTCCATAGCCAAGGAAACTCATTGATTTGCTACGTAGCGAATCAATTATCATAATAACAAACGTGTGTATTAATAGCTCCATATTTTTATTCAAATTAATAAACTGATTTTAATTCGTAATATTCCATCATCTCTCTTTCAACATCATCATAATTCAATCATTAAAATGCCTGTGCTGTTTTAGGAGATACACGCTTGTTAAATTAACATCCTATCTTATTACGGATAAGAACCAGTTTCTAATGCTAATTCCAACAAAACTAAAACTAGTCTATTTTAATTTAAACGCATACATAAATAATCAGGCATCTGATCAAAACCAATTTGATATAATTTGGAGCGGAATATTTTTGATTCACCCAAAATTGTTTAAATGGAGGTCACAATTCCCGGGACGGTCGGGGACAATGGGGAAAATTAGGTCACATGGACGAACAACATTATACGAAATCTCCGAAGGGTGCACGCTGCGCAAAATGGCCGCCCAGACACGCGCAGTAATGGCCGGCCTTGGGTCGTACTCGCAATCAACTTATTATTCAATCTCATGTCGCGAATTGGTCCGAGGTCCGCCGGCCGTTGACCCAACCGTTCCACTCCACTCGTCGTTAACGTTTGCCCGTAGGCTGATAGATTAAATTACATAACGTAGGTATGCCATTATTTTTCTCCTTGTGCGTATAATTTTTGAGTTTATGTTTTTATTACATTGTTTTCGTTCTTCTATTAAAAGATCAGGTAGAAAAACAAAAGGTCACGACTTCACGAGGTTATTATTGTTGTTCGTTTGTTTTTGGTTTAACACATGGCTGTTAATTTTAACTGTTAGTTTAAGGAAAACGTTATGTTTAATTTTGTCAGGATAAGAGAGAAGAAAGGGTATTGCTTGGCATTCCAAAGGTCGCCGGTCGGCGCAGTTGACGTAAATCCGACACGGTCCGTTATGTCCTCTCAGAGAACAATAGATTGTTCGCGCTACTCGCCTAATGAGAAATGTTTGTTTTTCAGCTTCGTACAATGGCTACTGCTCATTGTTGCTTTTATTATTATCTCCTTCGGTGTTCCGTCGTAAAAAATAATAATCGTCCACATTTATTCATCTCATCTTCCTTATCCATTCGGCCGTCATTCTTAACTTTGTTATACCTACACTTTATTTAAATGTCATCTACATAAAACGGAACACTTAATATGTTTATAAAATTATAACCGAGCACAAAAAAGAGTTAATAATCGTGTAAATAACCAGACCGGGTGAACAGGTTATTTTGACAAATTTTTTGAACAAAAATTAAATGATTATTTATATCTACTTCAACAAGTTTTCATATACTACAAAATAATAATAGTACAGAACGGGTTATAATAAATTACATAGTGGAAACGTCGCTGTTTTCGAAGAGTCGACCTTGATTGAAGGCTCATTAGCCCCGGAGTCGAGACGAGCGAGACTACGCATCGAACCGGTCTCGGTCGTGAGCCCGCATGATTTATGCCTTTGCCTTTACAAAGAGCTTTTTTTTCCCCAGACCGGTTTGCCCGCCTCTCCCCCGCTCGGTTTTTGTTGCGCTACCTGGATGCCACGGAAAAAATATAGTGTCAGCTTTTTCCATCGTAATAATAATACTAAGCATTCCTTTTGTAGCACATGCGGACGTGGCCAGTGCTAGGAACGTGATGTGCTGGCGCTGTGGCTTCATTATATTAATGGACTCGACCGGATGAATACAAAGACGGGGCCTTTAAACTTTATCGCGTGTAGAATACGTGTTCCCCGGACCCCGGTACACGCGGCATGAAATTCAATTTATGATTCACTTGATAGCGATCTTGGAACTAGTCATTTAAAAGTACGAATAACAAACGTGAATTAAGAAATTAATGTTATTCAAATTAATTGTCTGCTCCTACATAAGGTTGTGTATTTGTTTAGTCGGAATTCTTTCTTGGAACAGACGTTGTTATCAGTAACTTAGTACATGGATAATGTAAAAGTAAACATGTTACTACTTCGTTCTGCCAACTGTGCAAAGACCGAAAAATAATATTTAATGAATATGGTAATATCGTTCTTATATTCATAGGTATGTAAATAAATTACACTGTACTCTCTGATGTTAATAATAAAATGTTAATTATATTGTTATGAAGGTAACTAAGTCAATAATTCTTGCTAAATATAATACTCGGAATAAGTACCGGTTTTCCTCAAAGAGCAACCGCAAAGCTATAATAATTAATTGATAAATCGTTGTAGATGTTTCGTCGACCTCTATTTGACATTGGCGGGCTCGCGGTCCTCGCCTCTACAGTTTTTGTTGCACTTTTTTTTTCGTGTAATTTATTTATCAGCCGCCATTTTATACCACCTGCCGCGGTCGTTACCCGCACAGAAAAACTCCCCTCTTGTAACAAAATATATTCCCAAAGTTATTCTTACTTATAATTACAGCTCACAAAGCATTTCGGGCAGAAAGCACCGCTTTTTGTCGGCCAACAAAAAATCTCCCTTTAATTCTTTGGAAAGAGGCATTCTACAGCTTTAAATATGGGGCTCTATGTGGACCAGTTTTTTCATACGCAAAAAAATGTAAACAATTCGTTGGTGCGTTGCGGAATCGGGATTTACTGTGGGATCTGTGTGTTATCCGTCGTTTCGCTAAAATTTTCGATAACAATGAATGGAAAATGGTGATTGTATGACAGATTTACAGCAGTATTGTGGATGTGAGTGACATAGTTGCGCAGGTCACAATGTCGTGGGACATAAAACGTAACCGTGCGCTTTTCACTTCGTAGCTGCCGCTCAATACTAATCTGCTGATTACCTACACATCTTGCAACATGTTTACGTTTCTTGAATTAAAAACATCTTATCGACACCGACTGTGTGTAATTTTCGATAACACACCCTGTAAGATAATGATAGTATTTGTTATTAAAACGCTTTCTAGAACAAAAATCATGAAACTAATCGCGTTGCTGATAACTTGGTCGTTATTTCTCGCTGATAAGAATCGCGAAATTATCATGTCTACACGGACATGTTTTAATTAAAGGTTATCTTTTAGATATGGTTCGTTTATGTAACTAAAAAACATCTAATCAGGAATTAATAAATAAATTATTAACAAGAAGTTAGTAATCGGACCAGAGCTGTAATTGAAATTCAAGTGTCCTTTGATTTCAACCGTGACTCAAGATATAATGGACAATAAATTATTTCCATTGTTAACTGTACGGAAGGAAAAGGAAATGAATTGTTATTGAAATTGATTTCCAGATGACAATTAATTTGCTTTCAATGACAATTATTGTAACAACATAAAGAGTTGGTTAGTCTGCGGTTCACCGAGTAGTCAGTAATCGAATTTCAATCTGCAATGTAATTATAAACTGCATAATAAATTAATGTTTACAGCCGACAATATAAAAGACGAGTTAAGTGGATGGAGAAGTAATTCTTCAAACAATTAAACTGACCTTTAAAAACACCAGCACAATGCAGTTAAAACAAACAATGAAAGAGGTGAGAAAAAGCCAACAAAATTATGCGCTTTCGACATTGCCGCCTCTTTGTTTAGCTCGGGTCACTTTGACGTAACCTTAGCAGGCAACTGAGCCAATAATCACCGGTATGTAGATATCGTCTATCAGCTGAATGTATCGGAAGTTTTAATATTAATATATCTACTTCATTATAATAAAAATATAGTTGTCCGATTGACACAGCTGGTTGCAGACAAGCTGTTTATTGGTCGTTCTCACTCTTTGAATACGAAATGAAATACAAACGGAAAAGTTTCACGACATTTTGACTTTGTAGTCCAATGTGCACGTGCGTAGTGCAGTCTCAAATCTTCGCCAGTCTTAATTAGATAAGATTTTCCTTGTTGCCATGTTATTCAAAAGAACTTGAATATTAAGATTGAATGGTGTTGTTGTGAAACTTGTTATTCGTGTCCATATTATGCATGTTGTTATTTTAACTGACGACCGTAATATTTCAATTAAATTGGCACCCAGAAACAAGTTTTAAATACCACAGTGTGCATGCCACACAGAACTTGAAAGTAAAAGGTCATCAGTGCAAAGCTGGTAACAAATTAAGAGTTAACAAACTCTCCCAATCAAGTGAAACGTTACAGACAGTTGTCAAAGAAGTTGTAAGCGGATATAAGTCTCAGTTTAGCCCGATATTGCCCGCCACTGCTCCTGCCAACTTAACAAACTTCTCAAAAGAAATGCCAAACTTTTAATGCTCTTTCCTCGGATTCTAATAATAGGGGAGAAACTTCGTCTTCTGCGGTTCTTTATTACACTTTGCAGCAAATATAAATGATTATAATATAATCATTTATTATATTATAAGAACTTACGTAACATCTGCCTTTGAATAATGAATTAAATTACAATAATCTAACATCATCAAGATTCTTCTGTGCGGGTTTTTGTTTTCATTAAGATGCTTTGGCTTATGTCAGATATGAGTTTGTTTATACACTCACGATTCTCGTTAATATGGTAAACACATGTTGAATGTTTAAATTATGCAAATATGTCTTAATTCTGTACAGGATTGTTATAAACAATATTAACATCAGGTACCGCGCAATGACCTCCAGTTTCACACTGAATTGTATTTTTAATAATTGTGTAGTCTTTAGCAATACTTATAAAACCAGTACAGCAGGTATTTCTTTTATAAATAAACTCATGACCTTCTTAATATGAAATGCGTTAACATTCGAATGCTTGTAGTTTAAAAATAAGTTATTCAACTGCACCATTGGAAACTCTATCTTAAACAAACTCATTAGGTAAAGGACTTTCTTAGTGCGACTAGTTAGAGACGTCAATGTTTATTTAGAAACCCGATCGTGTGTGTTGGTCCCATTACAGCGGCATGGCCGGGTCGTGCCCTCACTACTTGTGTCAGATCAGATGGCCGACTTCTGCTAAACGAGCTCGCTGTAAGATAAGCCTTATTATGTTTTGACTTACCACATGACCTTTAGTTTATCACGAATTTTGACATTTGATCCTCTTACAGCTGGACCCCATACCGAACGTGGTTTATTCGTTACTTCGGTTAGTGTATTTTGATATTGTGTTTACATTGCTGATTACAAATACTTTTTCTGGTTTCTGATGAAACTCTTCTGTGTATTGAATATTTTATTGCAGTATCAGTTACTAACTCGTACCATTAGTTAGCATGCCAAGACACTGAGTTAATGAATACAATAAGACTGCAAATTAAATAAACCATCTTTCGTGTTTTGTAATTGATCGGTCAAGAATATTATCCAGCAGTTAGAACACTAAGACTTAATTAAAGGCTCATTAAAGTACACGAAGGTGATCGTTAAGATGTGATGGCTCCTGAATCTATAAATCGACTTTAAGTTAGAATAAAAACTACAGTGATGAAAACTGTAACCATGCAGAATAAAATTGTTTGAATACAAAAGGAATTCCGCAAGATTCGTGAACAGTCGATTGCACGACTTTTATGACTCAAATATTGAAGTTTTGTTGAATATTATCAAACAATAACCAATTTTCTACTACAATACGAGCTATTGAAATGGCCAAGTAACTGTAGAATCACAAAAGAATTTTGTGATGTTTACAACTTTCTAATGAAAAACTTCCATGTGGTGGACGTGTGTTTATCAACCTTGAAAGACCCCTTAACTGTAGCTATACTTAAATGAGGATGATTTTTAAGTGTTGTGCTGTCTTTTGTTTATTTTGCCATATGCCGTGCACCTGTCGACACATTCCACCCTTGCACTGAACGCAACCCCCGAAAGGGCTCCCACAGCCTTGAACGAAAATAGAAACAAAAACATCCAAGGTCAACACGTTCAATTAGGGTGTCTATTCTTGTCTCAAAACTCAGATGATGACAGATAGACACCTTGAAACACGAAAACATATCACTAATTTCTTGAATTTATTAGATTAAAGGTCAGATCGGTCAAACGATATTAAACGAACAAATAAAGATAAAACCATATTTATGATAGGTATAATTAGACCACGAAGTTGTTAAACGGTTTTTTTTATTAACAAAATACCAGCCGAGTCATCGAGCAAGGTTGTTATTGAATGGATTATCAACGGAAAAACCTTATCTGTACGCTATCTGTCGAATCGCTCGCACATAAGTAAACATTCATGCGTTTTGCAATGTAACAGTAGATTGTTACGTTATCTGTATCATAAGTGCACGATATGGGATATTTATCACGTTTATCGCACGCCCGATAACAGCTCCAAGTATCCCTTTGTCGCAACACTGCGATAGCAAACGAGGATATTTTATTGCCACTTCCTATGACTATATTATAATTATAGTTTATCATATTATATCCGCTAGCGGTACACAGCTATTGAGTTTCCTTCGCAATATTACGGAATATCTTTGTTTGTACTACATTTAAAAATAGTGTAGAATTTCGCTAGTATTGATGGAAGCAATGTTCAATGTTTGCGAATTTCACAAGAGTGTTGAAAGGTATGTACGTTATATGACGCATTTTGAAAAACCAGTTTTATGTGCGTAGGCTTAGGCACTACGAATAACTATAAGCCTACGTGACTGAATTCCAAAGGTATTCTGTGGTCGTAAACACAAAAGCCAGTTTGATCCAATTCAGAGACGTCAAATGCGTCCGAAGTCCCAACGATAAATAAATCCATCCTCATCAACGGACACATGACGAGAGCTACATTTAAGTGGCTATAGCAGCCACTGTCAGCGGACATGCAATTGAATATGATAGATGGACCGCTGTACCGTTACTAAGAGAATGTTTCGCAGCGAGACCATGCTGTTCCGCACTCACTTTCTATAATGCTAGCAACTGTACTGCACACAATGAACAGTTCTATGTTGGATGTCGTACAACTAATGGTTTTAAAGTAGACACTCAAGTAGCAACAACAATTTTATCAAGAACGGTAATCGTTTCCAATCATTGGAATGAAAAGAATAACAGATAACCTATCTTTGCCTAACTAATTAATTCGCAAATTTATTCTAATACTGAGAGATACTAAAATGCCACTATAAATCTAGTCTATGACTCATAATAGACCATAAACCAATCAAACCGGTGAAACTTCTCGAGCCTTAGAACATTATAGTTTTACAACGATATCAAGACTATAAACTAATCCGGTTTGAATGTACACAAGTCGGTTGCACCATCAAGAATTAACATACAAGGAACTGCAGTTTAACAGGCAATTAATTAGCGCAATGGACCGTTGGGTGGAGTGACCCGAAGGAGTGGCGGGCTCATTAACCGACGACGGCGGACCAACGATTTATAGTGCTATTAAAATTCAAATTAGCGAAAGTTAATTCATTGATATATTGTGGCACTGCTCCTTGCCATTATAAAACTCGAAAATAGATCAAAGATACGCTCGTTTAGGTAAGTCTCTTGATGTTTTTAATTCGATATTGTAATAAAATTAATTAAAACCGGGAACTTGGGTGTTATCAGCGGGGTTATCGCGGCGGGAATTCTGCTCGACACAGTTTATGTTTTATGTATTTAATTCCGCACTAACAATAGTAATTTCATTTAAAACTTGATCAACTCGATGCCTACTGAGAACTTTTCCTCGAACTGAGCAAGTGAATATGTTTTCTATTCGTTGTACAAATAACATTCTCTGAAATGACAAAAATCAGCATTACTTCCGCCACTTTATCTGGGATTCAGTAAATATCTTTATCATAAGCGTCGCTTGATAAAACGTAACACATTTAAAAATGTTTTCCTCTAACACTTATCTTGGTCAAAAAGTTTATCAAAGATGAAAAACTCTTGTCGGAATCTAAATCTTCAATAGAGAGTTTTATCATAAGAAAACAAGTCCATGAATTTTCCTTAATGGAACCTTGACACTAATCATTTATTGTTTACTTTATTTCAAACGTATTTACAATTTGCTTGTTTTTGGTTTCAGGCACACCGAGATTCACAGCGTCAACAAAGTCTGCAGGTACAGTAAACATGACTATCTTCTTTGCCCCTAAATTATCCTCATTAGCGACACTTAATTCTATTATTATCTGAAGTAGATAGTCAATATTATAGTCATTTATTTCTATTCCATTATCGTTTTTATCACTTTGACCTTTATATATTTCACAATATAGACATTATGTTTTATCATTGCCAAATGCCATTTCGAGAAAATACTATAAATAGTGGAACTCATTGGAATTTGGCTCGATTTGGAACATTCGTTAGAGGTTATCGCTGGCAAGAGGAAATCTTTTCTTAATTAACCTCATTGTTCCGCCGATAACCGTCATCCTTTGTTTAAACGTTTAATAAGAATAAAGCTGACGTTACCTACAATATTATTATGAACTAGCGACCCGCGCCGGCTTCGCTTGGGTGCAATTTAATATCTAATAAAAATCATTCAAATAAACCTTGACAATAATAAGAAACAAATGCTACAAAAATATTTTCGGTCCTAAAGTTATAGTTATATATCTTTCATAAATATGAAAGATATGTAACTATAACTTTAGGACCGCATAGAGACTTTTTCTTTTTACGCTTGAACCTAACTGGGTACATGCGGAAATGTATTATTATTTGTATCGATTACAACGCTTTCAACGTCACCAATGTCGACGTTATTTAAAACTGATTTATAATCTTAACTAATCTAATTAGTAGTGTTGTTGGCGAGGTCATCACGCCCTGAAATCTCGTGGAGAATTAATTTCCCATGGGTCTCGTTCATTGTACGTAAGCGATATTTGTCGACCTGATTACGGCCCGGTCTGTTATCCATGCTAAACGGTCGTGACTTTCCGAATCGTTAGTGATAACACGCTAATTTGTTTCGAATCTTACGATTGACTACGATACGGAATTTAGTCGAATTTGAAAGCTTTTATGTTCGGGTATTTTTTTCCAATCAGGCCACGTGTATTTCGAAGTGCAAGATTTTCTTAGTAAAGGGAAAACCCTGAACCGAGTGCTCTTAAGTAAAGAATACTCTTCACGGAAATGATATTGAAAGTTCCACTCATATCTAACGTGATTATTCATGTATGCTTCCAGGAAGTACACATCCATTGTATAACTCAATAATGTAGAAATTGCCACCACATTTCTTAGAAAATTACCGATGCCATACAGAATACCTATTAAACCGTGAAATATCGCCGGAAAACTGTCACAGGGGACAATGCGAAATTGGCTAGAATGTTAGATTCATGACTCAGTAATAAAGCTGTGTGGATCAAAAATAAACATGTGACGTCAATGGCTGACGCATTTGTGTCCGAGGAAAATCAATAGGCATTTGTCCCTTTGATACTAGGAATTGATTGAATGAAATGGGCCGATTCAAACGGAATTTTTCGCCGTTCCAGCGGAGTTTCAGCCGTTTGTCTTCCTTTAATCCCCTCGGGACTTTTATTGTGCTAATATTTTTAGCCGTGGACTCGTTCTGTTTGTTTTGGTTTTTTGTTTTGAAAACATTGCTGTTTAATAAGATTTTATGTTCATGAAATTCTGCTTACCTAATTGACGTATAATTAAAAGAGTGTCATCATAAATTAGACAGATTAAAAATGACGAATTAGCTGCTACTGCCATTTATTTCTATAAATCTCAGACATCGATTCAGTCACATAATTCACGTAATATAGAATATAATTTATTTAAAAATATTCCTCGGTATTGTGTCCGTGTCACAACATTTGCTTGTTATGTCCACTGTGAGTTATGCCATCTGCATAACTATTAATTTAAACAAAGATACAGCTACCACTTCACTTAGCACTTAGACTCACGTTCTAGAAACAATATATTTCTTAGTTCATTCAAACTTCATCGTGTCCTTATGAGTCAGAGCTCAGCAAATATTTGATCAAAACGGCTCATAATGTACTCAACTGTCATGAATTTAGTGCTATAAATCAGACATGTCGGGTTTCGTTTAGTGTAACTACGTTTCCAGACGTATTCTCAACCATGTGTTATTTCGGGCTCCATGCCAAAACATTTTCCAGACATCTCCCAAATGTTTCCATTGTAAATCACAGCAGAATAAGTAACACAAAATATCTCATTAGTTATCTATCATTTCTAAGGATCTCGAATGATGTCATTGAATTTGACACACCTTGCGAACGACTCTAAAGATAAAATGTATGATAATGGCAATAACGGCTTTTGACTTGATATAATTATGAATCTTAATCTAGCACGGTTGCTAATGAGAATCATTCTAATAACTACGAATGATAAATGACATGATTGTGTTTAATATTAATCTCTTGTTCTGTAAAATAGATATACTAACTTATCTTTCGATCGATCGCAAAAAATGAAACCAGTCATGAGATAGGAAAATAACGAGTATCACGCACGTCTCAAATAATCAGACAATATTGAACTCGTTACAATACCGTGACAATGGACCGCATTAGAAACTTTCTCAGAGCTTACTTATCGCTTGTTTTATTCCTCTTACGGAAACATAAGGCTGTAAACAAAAGGAGAAGTGTGTTGGTGATGTTACAAGCCATGTGTAGCTAATGCATTCGGTTTGAAAATCATAACAATACACAATAGAAGCGGCCACCTTTCGTCGATGAACAGCCGTATTCCATACTTAAAGGCTTCTGCAGACAGACGCGACAGTGAAAACTACTTTTCTTCCTACTCTGCTGTTCTTAGCGTTGCGTTGAATCGTTTCTCCAGGACTCATCAAGCTTCATTAACTAGGTGTTTCTTGGGGTCGCCACTGTTGATTCTGGTTCTCGAAAGTCGCAGTAGTTGATAATAATGTGGCGGGCTTGTCAACAAAGATGTGTCATTTTTTAAAGAAAGATCCTTGGTAAACGAGTAGTTGTCGCATCGTCGGTCGTCCCCCTGTCTTAGGGCAGCCTTTTCGAAATACAGCTGTACATCAACAAAGGTTATGAACAAAGAAGTATTCAATAGCATGCAATATTGATATTTCCCAGGCAATTCTTCGGCCTCCTCAGGAAAATAAACAGCTTACGTAGCCTGTTTGTCTTGAATTCCATGAACGCTGAAATGGGCTATCTGCTTCGCAAATATTATGCAGTACATTTTCCCTATTTATACCATTACTAATTGATCATTATGTTGGTGACGTTTGATCACAATTTCAATACGTTTTTAATGTTATTGAGGAAATAACAAATAAAAAGTGGAATACTCATCATGTCTGTGTTTAATTAATTGTTGATAGAGTTTGTCTGCTGATAGAATCGTTTGAGCGCACTCTTGTCGTGTTTTACTTAGTCGCGCTATCTCTAAAGTGTTCCCGATAACATAAATCCTCATTATTATATTTATCATTGGAAACGGCGTGTTATCACTTTATACAAACTAGCGTACGATTGTGAACTAGGTCACAATCACAACTACAGTTTATTTTCATTACGCCTTTATCAGAGACACAATCATGAGTCTCTTAATAAAATTGTTTGTCTGGGAACTCGCGACAGGACATGAGAATATATATCAAATAAAAGACACATGTCATGTAACATTGTAATAGGTTTATTAAAAATAATTTTAACTTCGCTGTCAAGTCGTCCATTTAAGTAAGCTGTCAGCTATTTATTGATATTAAAACTAAGGAGTTTAGTACAACAAGCTAACCATTATAAAACCAGTCACTATATTACGGTTATGCTAACGATTTCAACTCATTTCCCTTGTTAATGAACATTCTAATTACATTATAGATTACAAATGAACTAAAATAACTAATGGTTTGGAAATAAACGATTCTATTTGCATATTTAATCAAGAGAATGGCCGATTTCCAACAATCAATGTGACAAGAATGGAATAAAATGTGGGAACGCGCCCACGTGGCTCGCTTACGTTCTGTCTGACATTTAAGTACTTGATGACTAGTTGATCAACAGCGTCTGACGTCTTTACTGTCGTGACTAACTTTTAATTAAACAGTAAATAAATAACAATTAAGTATATACTTCAAGGTTTTACTGAACTTTGTACCGGTTTTTTCTGTTTAATTACTGTCAATTCGCTTAAGTAATCACCTAAATTGAGATAAGTTTCGTAACGACTATTAACAAACTCTTTACCCAGCTAATGTGTTCATTAAAATTCTATTTACTTTTTAAACAGCTAGTATCCATATGCATCTGGTGAATTATGCAAATGAACTTTATAATCTGGTAATCAATAAGCGCATACAGTGAAACGGACATCTCGGATCACGTCTCGATGTTGGTCAAGGCGAGGCTGCCGACCGTGGCGGCTCGCCAAACGTGGCCCACAGTAATGGCTGCCATTTATCATATTTTTTTATTAAAAACAATGAACAGTGGACAATATTTATGACGGGCGACGTTCACTCAAATAATCTTCAATGAGCATAATTTGACTTTGAGCGTTGGGAAAATTTCAGTAATTTGTTTGGCGTATAAAATTGAGATGAAATACATAAAGAGGCGATGTAAGAGGTCGTGACCCTCGCAATGAGGAAACGTCGAGCTGGAGACAATTTTATTACATCCACAAAGATCGCGGCCGTGAACGAGGCAATTATTTATGCGGATTGTTATTACTGAGCAGTTTGCTGAAACATTAATACTGCAGTCATTATCCCAGTAGTTTTATTGAACTGTCCGTTTGTTTTGTATCAAACTGGTCTAGCATTACGTGTGTGCATACGTCTATATGTCTGTTATTGCAAATATTAACATTTCCTTACAATATGCAATGTCACAATCCGATGCTGAAAACGATAAAACTGTGTGTTAAGTAAGCAAATTAATGCTGTATGGCGAATTGGTTGGCTTCGCTCCAACGACAGAATATGGTCGCAACCTCAAGGGCATTTAGACTTCACGAATGTTACGCTTGTAGCATGAACAGTCAATTGTAAATCTTTATCTACAACTGCAATTATTAAAAGTCATTAAATATTGTTATTATCGTTGATGTTTTTAGAAGTGATACTATCATTTTTGGGTATTTTATACACAGTCACATGCTTACTTGTTTTCTCTTGATTCAATTTGATTGCGTGTCAGTGTTTATTTTTAATCTTATTACAATGTTTGATGAGTATATAGTGTGGGATTTACCTCAAGTGTAAATTAAACGTTTTTTGCATTAAGTAGATGTGCTTCTTCTCTATCTGTAATACATATCTAAATATGTGTATACTTAAAGGCTTCTGCAGACAGTTCCTCCTCGTTCTTCCTTCGTTGCGGGATCTAAGACAGTTGAATCATTTCTCCAGGACTCGTCATCATGTGACTGATTTTAATACGTTGTCATTCACTAACAGAAAGAGCGATAATTTGTTGTTTGTTAATCGTGTAAATGTATCCACGATAATTGATTGTTTGTTTGGTGCGAAACTTTATACGATTCTTGCCAGTCGTTATCCATAAAACGAAAAGCTATAAATTATACTTCCCGATTCGGAACATAGTAAGAAGAAAAACAAACCGTAACTGTGATGACTCAGACTCTTTAAGTGCGCAGAATATACCAACTTTTATCGCATTTTTTACACAATCCTTTTTCCAATCAAGTGGTGTAAATAAACACTTATTATTGCATTGTTAAAATGCTTTAAATTGCTTTCTCTACGTATCTTGAGTACACATTTCAACGTATTTTATGCATTTCACAGTGTTCTTTCTTTGACGTTTGTATCTACGGCATTCATTGCTTATTATATACATTTTTATTAACAGTCAGTACATGAACTCTATGGTTGTAAATAGCCATCTGAAGTGGAATTGGAAATGCGCCAACGTCGATGTACAAGTAATCGTATTCCAAGTGGTCGTATCAACTAAATGTTGATTGATTATTTCCCTTCTCTGTAAACGACCGGATCGACCTTTGAGCAGTTAACTTGAATATAAATGTGGAATCATTTTCACGGAATCAAGTGCCTTAAGCCTTCATACCCGCGTGATTACTCATACGATACAAACATGGTTGGAAAATATGAAGATCGTAAAGGTCGCAATGATCATAAAATTCCGATTTTATAAACGGAAAGAGCAGAGATTCGCTTCCACGATGTTGTCATAAAAGAACGTTTTACATAAACGGCAATACAAATACAAACACCAGAAATGAAACGTTACGTAACGGTACAAAGGTGTTAAACTCCGAAAATAGCACGTTTATAAAAAGTTTCGAGGACTTACCGAGAATTGAAACCAATTTGAGTAAGTTAACAAATATCAAGTGAACCTCGGTCCTCCCAATTAAAGTTCGATCGTATAAAACATGTTGAAGCACCGACCTCTCGGCTTGCTTTTAATGAGTTTCCAGCTTAATTTACAGTTATTGTTTTACCCCAGTGGCCGTGGATTTGGGACTCGTTACATCCGTTGAATACCAAATAGGGTTTGTAGAAACTTTAGTGGTCGCGCGATTGTAATACCAGATTAACGTAAATACTGATATTGGTTTCATGGAAGTTGTTACAGTGAAGTGAGCTAAATCAATTTGTATGTTTTATTAAGTTGTGGTGTATTCGGATTATAATGATGAAATATGGTGAAAACGTGTTGCAATATACCTAGAGGACGATAAACAAAAGAACCCGTCTATCAATGCGGAATTTCAAAGGTAAACTTAAAAAATGCGAAGATAAACTCGTTAAAACCGATAGATGTTTATCCAGTAATTGTGGAAAATTGTAAATAACGTACGATATTTTGTCATAGACAAGATAAAATAATACTAATTTTGATAAGAACGTTGCTAAGTATTTTGCTAAATATTTGACTTTCACTAAATTCAACTGAAAGTGTAATTAAGTGCTGTCTGCTTTAATTACTTTCAAAAATAATTAATCTTTGATTAGAGGTTCGCGTAGTAATTTACCTGTAAATGATAATGATTTTATCGAAGATAATTTATTTAGCTAGGTAACATCGAAGTTCATTACTTGATGTTTAGACATAATGATCGTATGAAGTAATGTAGCCGCCGAGACCCTAATCTTCGAAGACTAATAAGGAGAAACTGAGGCCAGTAATCTACAAACTAATTTACCATCAGGAAAAGTAATCAATATGATCCCTCATTACATTAGAAACGTATTTCGCCAAGTTATAAATATTGTTTTTCTTGGTTATTATAAGTTGAGGAACAATTTCATGTTTTCAAAAAGTTTTAACCGAAGACAGAATTAAATGGAGCTCTCTTTCCTTTGCAATCCCAATTTCAAGTTAATAATCAATTCCCGAAGTTGGCGAATCCGTACAACTCAATTATGTAAGAGAGGTCGCCGGGAAGTTCTGCGTCAGTAAGTTATTTATCGAGGAGATACCAAGTCCGACTCACGTTTACTTGTTTGTATTAAGTTGGGGTTTACCCGGCTTATCTGCAACATTGTCTTATTGTGTGTCAATGCTTTTGTCATCTTTGTTTTTATCATATTATGTTGTACACAACATAAACTACGACTATATTTCTTCTTATCGGACTTCTTAACATTCGTCATTATCTTCTATGTTTACACCAAGTTGAAAATAAGCTTACCTGTATAGTTTTATAAAAAAATAGCTTCTGATAGCGGCTCCGCCCGCGGGAAAGTCCAAAAAGGAACACATACCCTGAATAAAAGTATCACATGTGTTGTTCAAGGACATACGATACTTTTACTACACGTGTGCCTTTCATTCAAATCCGTTCAACCAGACTGACACATAGAGTTCATCTTTCGCATTTATAATATTAAAGTATGGATTACTAGCTTTTGCCCGCGACTTCGTCCGCGTGAAATAGTTATTTTGGGCCGCCATTTTTATTTTTCAAAAACTATTAACATATTTATTTATCTTCATTAATGACGGACTCCCATACAAACTTTCACCTCCTTAAAGAATGATTTCTGGGATAAAAACTATCCTATGTCCTTTCCTGGGACTCAAACTATCTCTATACCAAATTTCATCTAAATCGGTTCAGCGGTTTAAGCGTGAAGCGGTAACATACAGACAGGCAGACACACTTTCGCATTTATAATATAAAAAAATATATACAAATATATAAGGATGGATTATTTAAAGATCTACACACAGAAGATATACACTTTACCGTTTAAGTGTAAATTCAGCAATACTATTAAACACTTTCAGGCTTCAACTTAAAGTTGGCACGGAAAGTTAAACATTATAAGATTTTTTGCTAGATGACGTTCAGTTCAAGTTTCCAAGAGTTGCGCGTTATGAAACATTCTTGTTATTCTTTGTTTCTATATTTTATTTCATTAAATAAAATGAAAGTTTGAACGGATTGTCCTATTTTTAAACGACGTTTATTGTTCCAATTTTATAGCAAGTTTTATTTCTTCGCGTCTACTGGGTAGTTAATTGAGTTAGGTAAGTTACTGACGTTAACTGGTTTAACTTTTATTGTGTCCGTAAGCAAAGGTTGTCAATATTTGCTTGATTATTGTGTGACGTTCTTTTGTTGTTTTCATTTATTGTTATTGAAATAATGAGAAATATTTTGAACTTCACACTTTTTAAGAGAAGCTCAAAAACATTACCTTGATTGAATAAAATCATTTTGACTGTAATGGCTTCGAATTGGAAACTAATATTGATCAAAGACTCGACTTGAAATTTAATATTCTCTTCCAGTAAAATATTCTTGAGCGTAATCAAGATCATGCTTGGAAAGTAATTACGGATCATATTAGCGAAGTTTGCTTACAGTGACAAACTTGCAGATTATCTGCTTCCAGCCATTACAGTTTTGAAGCAGCACAAGTTCCGAACTTGGCAACTTTGTGGACTGCGCCCAACTCGTGTTGCCTCACAGCCTTCCTACTTTAAAATAACGTGTTTATTTTCCACTTCTTCGTCTTTCATTTGTTTTGTTATGAAACCCCTCAGTTTTCGCATACATTTTAATTGGATTGTGCAATTTGGAATTCATTCTCTCTACCGATACGAATCATGAAGCGATCTGCGATACGTAACAGTAAATCGGTGAAGGGTGTTTGTTTAAGTGGAAGTAATGTATCCGCTCAACAAGTAGGTAACCACAACACAAGTTTCGCCCCACCGACAACAATGCGTAATGAAATCGCGGTAAATTCAATTAATCCAGTGAACGATCAACTTTTTCTCTCAGTACCAAGTGTCAAACAAAGTTAGAAGCCCTAAAAGATTCCAAAATAATCGGATAGAATCCGAGGGTGGTGGAACTTTCACAATTTTGCCCCCTGCTGCGAGTTTGAACCGTTTCAAAGGGGTGAGCGACGGGAGTGCGGGGAGAGGGAGCCTCCCTCCTCTTTGGTGTTCGTGAATACCGCTTAAAGTTCTCGACGTAATTGCTGTCTGGCTGCGAATAAACTTTGTATTACATTACCCGAGTTAATTTATAGTGTCTTCTTATTCATTGCTCCAAGTTAGTTTTGTTTTCCAAACGACCGGAGTTATTCTAACTAGTAAAGTTTTGTTAAAAGTAGCGCGTGTATGTTTTATATAGTTACGTGAATACGTCTCAGTTCCCAGACAAACGATTCATTTTTCTTCTCATTTATTCCTATTAGGTCACGAAGTTTGTGCAGCTAACTAAGATGTGCTTTATAGCTGTAATGGAATTTTATGTCGCCTACAAGTATGCTCTGTCTACAGAGCCAGCACTCACTGTATTTTATGGATATTGCACGATTTTACTTCGTTTTCGAACACAAATCATGTCTGAGTATCATGATTAATAACTAAATGGCCATATTATTGAGTCAGTAAATCATCGCATCCGATATAAAGACGGACTCCATCCACTCGTGATCGCCGCTCTCAATGGCCTCGTGTTCGATTTGTCCTTGACTTGCATTATGCCTCGGAAATATCGCCGCGTTTTATGAAAAACGGGGCTTACAAAGAACTAATTCAGATATCTAATGTTGAATTAAATACTTTGTAACAAATTGTAAATAGTCACGCAACGTCATTAACAAGTACATAGCTTATACTTATTTGAACACTGAGTCACGAAATATCGTGATTGTTAGTTTAAAACGTCTCTATTAAACAGGACAGTCTCGAAAGGCGGCCAATTGTATCTCGTTTGCACACAGACGTCGAAAGTTCACAACTGTGTTGCTGCACTAATTGACTATGAACTTTACTATTAAGGGGTTAAGTGGGCCGTAGTTTATCGAAAGCGACAGTAGACACAACAATATAGAGCGTTGTTTTACGAGTAATCTTAACTAATCTATGCAATAACAAAGGATGCCAGTTTGGGTAATCCGTGCAATTAATGGAGCGGCTGCATACTGCAGGCCAATAAATTTGATGAGTCGGGCCGCGGGCGAGGTTATCTTCGATATTGCCATGCCCGCTTGTTGTGCGCGCACATTCCATGACGAGCGAAATCCATTTATTATTAGAGCCGTATGATAACGATAAAGCAACGAGGTCAGACGAGAGCGCGCAAAAAATAGAAACGCTGTTTTACTGCGCGTGACTAAAGACTCGATGCAGGCAAGATGGCGTGCACATCCGTCTCCTTCTAACGGTTGCAAGCCACTATCTCTGTCCCGTTCTATAAGATTTGGTTGCCGTTAATTTTTTTGCCAACTGGCTAGTTTTTTTATCTACTTTTTTGTCATTGAATTTCACGAATTACGTGATGGTAGCGAGCTGGCGAGAGCTCAGCGCTGGAGCTGGCTTTTATTGACTTTTTTGTTATCTTTTGAGGTTATGTAATGATAACCCCGGGATATTATTCGAATGAGTATTTTATCATGAAGTATATTTAGACAGTCGTGAACTCGCAAGATTAGATAAGATTTGCGAAAAATGTTTGCATATTACCGACGCAAATATCCAGCTGTAGGTAGCTTAATTGGGTACATTTGAACGAACCGATTGCCTGCGGCGGGAACAAGGAATCTGTTGCCACATTTGCATGCAAGGTTTCACAGAAACAGTCAATGCGTGTCCTGAGAGAGGCGTCGAGATAAAAACTCTTTGCATAATGTATTCGGTCTGCGCGCCTGTTTACGTTGGCGCAAAGGCGAATTACATAACGGAGCCCACCTTTTTAGGATAGCCTTAAGATTGATGCTCTTGTCTGCGCCTATCGGCTGCCGAGACGCGACACGCATACAAATGCTCATGTTGGAATTTTGATGTGAATTTGTCTGGAATGCGATGACGACAGAATCACTATGCAATTATTCTGAACATTCCTCTGCTAAATAAGTGCCCATGTGTCACACAGCGTATTTCATAAAATCGATATGACGTAGTTCTAGTATTCATACATGTTATCGCAGATAAATCTGAAAGCATCTACTCAGAATAAGGTTATCTTACCTTCTTTAAATAAAAAAAAAAACAACACAGGATACATTGGACATGGATCACTGTCATAAAAAAGACGTATAATTATTAGGCTGAGCTGGCAACACCGCGTAGACATAATAACAATATACACAACTGTACAAAATTGAGTCACGCGATGGGTCGCCGAGGAAACGTTTGTCACGAAAAACATTTGCTGACTATATCCTCCCACATATTATACTATGTACAACATAGTAACAGGCATGAGATGTCAGCATAGTTTAAAGCGTTAGTAATTTTTATGGTGCCTAAGTAATGGTTTCTAATCTATTTAAGCTCATCATCTTATATTTAAAGACCGGCCAAGTGAGTGTCGGGTCACGCACAGTGTAGTGTAGGGTTCCGTAGTTATCCGTTCCGTAAGCCATGACAAAAAATAGCAAATTTTTCTATGACTTAGTTACAGTTACACTTAGCTTTAAGTCATTTTCTATGGGGTTACTACGAAATTTTACCTAATCAGTTACATTTTATAAGTTGGTCGAGTAGTGATGCGTAGTAATGTATATTTAAGGTAATTAACTACTTACACTTTTGTGTAAGTATTAATTTGTAGCAACCTACTTATATTTATATATTGTAATTTAAATAAAACACAATGGTCTCACAGTTTATAACGTGTTTTACTATTACATATTTATTTATAAACGATTTACAACGAGTTTGACAGCATTCGATGGATATAAACTGAAAGAAGTGTTGTTAAACTTTAGGGCATGATACATGCTAATTCTTATAAAAAGTTTTACAAGGTAAACCTTCGGAAAACAGATGCACGGTGGGTTTAGATACGGTATGTTGATAAGATGATTAAAAAGAAATTCCCCTATATTGTTCCTAGAACATGACATACTAAAAAGAGGAACAAAGTGTGCGTCCATTTTCTTAACAAATTGAACAAAATTATCGCATGGTACAACTAACAAACTCTTGCGTTGCTCTTCGTTGTAAACTCTGTAGCAGCTGTAACGGTTCTCTTCAGTGAAATCAGGTATATTTTTATATGGTTTGACGTATGCATTGAATAATCTGCATTTATGTTTTTCAGCACATTTCGCAACAAGGCAGTGGCTTACTTCAAAAAGACGATGTATTTGATTAAATTCCCATTTGTTGTAATCAGAAGTGTTAATCTTAACTGTGTTAAATTTGCTATCAGGGTCTAAAGAACTACCTTGCCGAGGTGACGGTCGTTTGAACTTACTGGCCTGAATCTGAACAAGCCATTCTGCTAAACCATCTGCCGAAAATTTTCTTTCTTGAGGCTTCATAAAGTTGCTTAAAAAGCATTTTCGATAATTCAAAACAAACTGCCAACTCGTCGGCATTAAAGCCATGCCACATTTTGTTTGAACTTGATCAAATAAATGATTAATTTGTTCCATATTGAGCCGCCTCGTTCGTAAATATGTGCATCCTTCTCTACGAATGGCATCAAATAGCTGTAAAATAGATGTAATTGTTATCTGGAAACCTTCGATAAATTTTGGTTCAAATGAGATATCACCACATTTTAAGTTTTGGAAAAATATCAGCATTTCCTTGAATAACTCTGTTTGCGATTTTATACCACGATAAACGCATTTGTATTCGCTGGTTTCTTTCAAGTCAGATGAGTTTAAACAATCAAACAAATTATTCATTAATTTAATAAAATCTGCAGTATCTCTTGCAGATTTATCAATTGCGTTAAAGTCGGCGTAAGTTGATATTCCAGTGGCTACAGACTTGCTTAGTAGTTGCGTGGCATAGTGCAGCTCCTTTTTCTCAAAATTAGTGGGATGAATATGATTCTTAGTAAGTTTTGGCGCAAGTTTGTATTCTTTTTTCTTATCCTTATCATAGAAACTACGTACATGCTCATATTTAGCTAGATGATTGTGAAACCGAAAATCGTGTTGAATGAAAAAGTTACGAACCAATTTGATAAGGTGAGGAGCATCAAAAATGTAATATATTTTTTTATCGTTGATGAAAAAATATGGTTTCTCAATATTGACAGATCGATTTTTCGCGGCTTTAATAAACTCGTTTCCTGTGTCGGAGACTAAAGTTCGAACGTTAAGTCCGATGTCAAACAGCTCTTCTAATAGTCCATCAATCCATTCGTTAAACTCAACAGAGTTTTCACCTTTACATAGCAATGCGTATCCAACAGGTTGTTCCCAGTTACCATATATTCCGCGCACCATCATAACATAGGCTTTATCTGCTAGCTCTGGTAATCTAACTCCATTGATATCATGGAAACCAATAATTTTATCATGTGTTATGCTATAGAATAAATTGGGCCTTAAAGACATAGAACCAATTACAGCTGAGCAGTTCTTTTCCATAGCTGTCATAGTTTTAACTTTACTTTCAAGCAGCAACATAAAGTCAGCGTTTATTTCAGTAGTTATCGGTATGGCAGTCTTATGAAGATAAGCAATACATGGCAGCTGTAAAGTATCTTGCAGCATTCTGTAGGCTTGAGGACTGCTGTGATATAAGTACAAACACAGTAGTTTGAAATCAAGATTTTTTTTCCCCGCGTAATTTTTTAAATTATTTTGCGCTTTCACTATGTCTGCAAGTTTCTTGGTCAGAAATTGACTGCACAATCTTTGGAACGTGTCTTGTCCCAAATAAACCAAGCTATTGTTTTCACGTTCTGTTTTGCTACATCCCGGAGCAGATGAATTCAATAATTTTCTTTTCCTCGCCGGCTTTGGCGGAGGTTCATCGGGTGAACTCGGTGAATCTTCACATTCCTCAATTTTAATGTAAGTCTCCACAGTTTCTTCACTAGTTAGCACTGGTTCATTCGGTAATAGAAGAGCAGGTAACGCATTCTTTTTTAGAGTTTTCCGTTTACTTCCTGGTAAAATATCTTGCTTGTTAAAATGATCTTCACATACGGTATAATATTTACCTGGTTTTTCTATCAATTCTTCACGGCCTATCAGTTGGAGCCATCTAATCCTCCTGGAAAAATACATATTGTTATTGAATTACTGAAATTTTAACTTCTGCATAAATCACTATTGCGGGAAAATGCGTATATTGGTCGAAACATGCATTTTAACCAAATTAACCTGCAATATTTTTTAACCATTAGTTGACTTAAATACAGATAAGAAAACTCGTCCTCGCGGGTAATTTCTTTACCCTTAATTTTTTTCGACGCTTCTTTAGAAAAATTTGACCAGAATATCACCTTTTTTCACATAACACATGGTGCAAACTTTTTACCGGGTACAGGGTAAGAAAGAAATAGGTCATCTTGGAATCAGCATTGAATTTCGCAAGTCCACAGTCTTCAGAGCAATCATCGTCGGCGCAACGCTGGCGGTGCCTCTGCGCGCCGCCAATTAAAGCTGGCACTTCACTTGGCGTATTAATCACAATATTTGCGTTTTTTATGCACTACAAAATTAACCTTACTTCAAATACATAAGGTACATTTTGTAATGACCAAGTGACGCAAATATTTAAACAAATTCGCCAAGTGGATTTGAAAATAAAATTGAAACCTTCAAGCGTCACTCATGGTGGCGGTGCGGGAACGCCAGCGGCGTATAAAAAAATGTATAATACCTCCATGTATACAAAAATCAAACCATCATCAACACATATGGTTTGATTTTTTTAGGCTAGGCACATGCCTAACCCAACTATATTGGGGTCGGCTTCCAGCCACACCGGATTCAGCTGAATACTAATATTTTAAATCAAGTGACTGCCTATCTGACGTCATAGACATTGCAAAAACTGTTAGGTACCTATACCTAATTGATTGAGTGACAACAAGCTTGTTGATATGTAACAAATTCACACAGCAAAAGCGAATCCCAATTGCAAATTACCTACAAAAATAAAACTTAAACTATTGTCGTAACGTAGGTAAGTTAGTAAAAATATGCCGCGCGTTGCATCTGTACAAGAACAGGGTCGCCGCCCGCTCAGCAAAATGCTGTGTTTTTGGACAAACTTTAAATTGCATTATGTTGTTTAGTGTAAACTGCAGACTTACGTAATTTGATATAATCGTACTATCCATACTTACACTTACATTACGTCTGTTTGAATTATTTTTTAAAAGCAAGCGTTTATCGTAAAGTGACTGGAAACAAAAGGAAGAAGACTTAACGAGTATGGAAAGTACAATGTCGACATACCTTTCTATGTCAAGAGGATGTTTGAAATACGATAATTCAGGTCTTGAGTCCGTTGTATTGTAACATCCTTGGACACTGCAATATGTACGTCCTCGGCATTGGGTCCGAGCACTCCGAGCTGGTTGCACCTCCATTTTGAAATCACTAGCGCTTTTCACGATTCAAAACACAAGCTGTCACCGCGAGGCGGCAATCGCAACTGCTGTATAGCGAAACTGGTCTAGAGCGAGCGCTCTGCCGCCGTCTCGCTCGAGCTGCACAGTGCACACGCAGAAATGTAGGCGTGTATTCCTAATGTTGCACATTGCACAGTGTGCCAGTGTGTGCTCATTTGTTTGAACGGACGACGTTGAGTGTTATTTATTATTTTATTTCGCATTTGAATTATTCACTGTAATACAGGGTTTATATAGAACTTGTGTCTTAAAAGTACGTAAAGCAAATGGATTAATGCAAAAATGCAAGCATAGTATCACGCATGCCTGAGTTTCCCAAAGGGGATATTTGTCGGTGTTTGGGTGTAGGTGACCTACCTATCTATGCCAATATTTGAAAATTATAATAATCCCTTATTATTGTAAGCCGAAGTTTAAATTTTTTATACTTAAAGCATGGTTATTTTTTAAGTTTTGTTAGTTCATCACTTACCTAAAATTATGTAAGTAACTATTAGTAAGTAAACACATAGAACATAACATATACGCAGCAAATGTACAAAAGACCTCACATTCACTTTGTTTTATTCACCTTTATACCTACTTAGGTAAATTAGGCAATTTAAGGTTCTAAGGTTCATTAAAAGGTTGACCAGCCGGTAGATTTGTAATGCTTTAAATTAATTATTTTTTCAATGCAGCTGCTGACAGAGTACGCGATCCAATCAATAAATACATTCAATAGCCGTCAGCCATCGGAATGTTGCACTAATAAAAAAGCACGTGGTGTACACGAATTGTTCCGCTCCGTTTAGCGCTAGTACGCTGTTGCCAGGCGGACGCGAGGACACGTGATGTTTTCCGAACGAGCCCAATCCAAGATGGCTGCCAGCTCCAAAGCCGCCATTCGCTTTCCCACGTCGCGCGCGCACCAACGCTTTGCACGCTTCATTCTCGTTTCTTTTCTATTGTGCATCGCAATTCGCCATTGCATTTTTGCACAAACTCCAATGATGATTGCATCTTTATTAACTTTGTTACCGTTGATGCTCATTCTGAAAAATTGTACGTTTTTATTTTGGAGTTTAGAATGTTTTATTTCGAGCAAAAGTTTCCTTTATAAGCACGTAGCGAGTGTTAACACACACGTGGCATGTCGGGATGGGGCCATTAGCTAACATGGTGTTAACAACGTAACCGTGAGCATGACAGATGTGGGTAACGAGACTTATGAGACAGAGAATGGCTGGACGACATGTGTTTTCTACAAATACTTATGACTCATTAAAATTGCTGAATTAAGTGCCGGTTGATTGACATTCCTTTTGATACTTTGATGCTTTTTTCCGACAATACTATTCGGTGTAAACGAACACGTTGTATCTTTTACATTTGTGGTAAAATGTTCTTGCTTATCTAAGCGTCATTTAATTTGCATTTGTTATTATCTACTCATTGTTCTTCGAGGCATTAATAATAAGGGGTTCTTCACATTGTTCTCGGCTCGCACGTCGTTATGTCATGTTCATCATTCTCGGAACCTCTACAGCTTTTTTTGCTTTTGAATAAACAGATTAAAGTTTTTGTGGGCCATATTCTACTACGCTTAATCAAATATTGACTAATGCGATGCCACGGAATGAGGCCATTGGCCTTCTATTGGACGCAACGCAATTATCGCGAATAAAGGACACCGGTGAACGGAAATAACTGAAATAGATTAACGACTACTGAATGGATTACTGTTTAAGAGGGTAGCTAATAATAATATGATTTTATCGAAACATTCTAGAGTTACTTGGATAAGTTAACACTGATGATGATACGGAAGTAGCCTGAGCCAATCGTCTGAATAAATAATTTAATTAGTTGCCGTAATATATATTTTATACGAGATTACATTACTACAATAGCTCATTAAATTTTACTTGACCTAAACAATGAATTAAGTAGGTAGTCATTACCATTAGTGAACCCATTTAAATTAACTATATGTTTAATAGCTGCTCTATTACACTTTTAAATGTAGTTTATTGAAGCGTAACATTTCAATGAGTATGTTAAGTGAGAAGAATCGGTTAGCTATTTGTCGAGGATGTGTGTCACGGCTGAACTCGTGCGTGTGTGGTGTTCGAGCGATACTCATACATATTCAAGCGGCGCCGGGCTGCGATCATAGTCGCTCGCCATTGGCCCGCAAACTCGCTGAATACTAATCGAACGCCTTTGCAAGATATGCATTGAAATTATATTCGATTTCGGTTTCCTGTAGCCTGTAGCACGATCGGCTAACTAGCAGGAAGCTATCAAATCTACACGTCAACATTACTCTATTGAAGTTCAATACGTTGACTTCTATTAATATACGTGACGTTATCTTTAGCGGATTAGAGTTGCTATGTATTTTATACGAAAACAAAATTATTATTCCTACCTACCAAAGTTCCAATATGTAGCACACTATCCATTTTATAATTCAACATTGTAATTCGCCATAGGTACTTATAGCTGAGCTGACCCACTTGCTTCCGATAAGCGTTATCAATTCGTTATAAGTGTGATGTATTAGTTGTGCAATTTTGTTATCGAATATTTATTGCTCTATTGATAACATTGTTGTTTTTTTCAAGTTCATCAATATCCTTTGTTCTTTTACAGAGTTCTGTAAACATTGGTTACAGTTCAGTGTTCCGATATTTGTTTGGTATTCAGCCTTGTTTACATAAATAATGACGCACTCCTGACGTGTGTCTTGTAATACTAGAACTACCTATCTACTTGTTAATCTTTCACCTTTGAAAGACATAAGGTCATAAGTTCAGCACAGGTAAACTGGTTTCCACCAAATTGGCAGTTGGCACTTGGTACCTAACTATTTTAAATAAGTTAGTTTTTAGTTAAGTAAGTACCTACATACCTATAAAAATGCCGATTTGACACAGTCTTGTGAATAAATGCACTCCGACCGAGTAACATGACTTACATGACCTATTTACAAAGGGATACAAGTGATACGACTACATAGGTACCTACTGATAAGGTCGACTCATTAACATCCTAAAATGTGTTATTTAGGAACGAAGCATTTAAGTGTAATTTAATTCCAAGTTATTCAGTCAGCAAGACAAACTGCCGCGCTCGTTCGGTCAAGGTGACCTTCCTCGCGTCCAGTCACATCGCAACTTAACGGCTCCCTATTCAATGTAAATTCTGAGAGACCTTGTTCGCGACTCGAGCTCTAAATCCATGTGAAGTAACAACTAGTGAATTTTAGTACCTACCTCGGCCGCTCTTATGCATCAAATAAATTAGGTATTAGCACATTCTGCCTTTGAAATGCACGAGCACTAGTTTCTTTTAATAACAAAAGAAAGAGGAACACGTGCTGCGTGCCGTCCGCCATTTTGCAATATAAATAGCAAGATGGCCGCGGACCGTCGGTTGGCGAAAGTAGTCGGTAATTATAAGCGGCGCGGCCGGCAGGCGGCGAACAAGCCGAGGATCTATGGCCGCCTGGCCGGCCGATGCACGCAATGCTTAGCTTGATTTATATCGCTCTCTTGTTTCCATTCGCCCGATTGTTCTCGGCTTTATGCGCTCGAGTCTCGCGATTCTGGTATTGTTTCCGACGGCCATGGGAACCGAGTTCGCGTGGGTTCTCAATGACCTTTATTGCTTATACGACTCTCAAGTCTCAACTAAATGAATTTTTGTTCACAGTTCAAGTTCACGACATTTTCTTTTCAATGCAAATACGATCATTTTGATGTGACAAACCGGTTTTAAATTCAATTTGATATTTTGTTCGAAACATTTCGTAATGTAGGTAAGGTAGTGGTGCAGATACCTCGTACAGAATCATGAAATTCTAATGTATCAATGACGCAAATTGATCGGATTATTTAGTCACCCGGGAAGATAATACATACTGAATAAATTTCCTCCACCTTGATCTGTTTCCATTTATGGTCGATGTTTATAACATCTACAAGCCGCTTATAAAAGCCTTAACAAACACGTAACATATGTGCGTCTTCCACGGTATGACAGAGGATAATACATATGTAAACATTCATAAATAATACAGAATTATTACGGACTAGCTGTGCCCGCGGCTTCGTTCGCGTGAATTTTGAATTGAATATCGTCGATCGATCCGCGCAATATAGTCATTATCAAGTTGTACATGTGTAGTGTATGGCCGATACAGCTGAATCTACGATTGAGATGAAAGGTAAGGAATGTTAGGAATTGGGATCAATCTGTAAACGTTTCATGGAAATTCGTCAATCCATTCTTAAGTCTCACGTGATGGTACAACAAACATACAGAACGATAGACAAAATTGTAAATAAAAAAAAAGTTGGTCTCACTTCAAACAATAAATGAATCCCGTGAAAATATTCTCGTCTAATTTACAAACATTTTGATTACTTCAGCTATTATTAGTTATTAATAGATAGATACAAATATGCGCCTGATATTAAACTATTCTGGTCAACAATTTGAAAACGTGAGGGCTTAGAATATGTATCACAAACATAGTAATTTAAAATTCCCATTTATAACGACTCTGTTGTATATCAATTCATGCATGATTGATGTTTATTTACGTAGAAGATATTAGTATCTACTATGCAGTTACATAAGTATTTAAACGTGTACATCTGTAATGTGATTTGCATTCCAATATGTAAATGTAAACACTTATTGATCAATAGGTACGAGGCGTTAACGTAACGTGATATTGGGAAACAAACGAGGTGAGGCCGGGGCGTGTAATTGATTTCCCTAATACTCTACGTACCTTAAAGACGATACGGGATTATTATATGATTCACAGGGAAATAGTAATTATATGAATAACTTTCTCATCATATATTTTTTGCACTTTAAGTGCACGCTATGTATATCGATTGTTTAGTTCAATTTCTATAGCAATTATTAAGATAACAGATAAATTAGTCAGTTCTTGTCTCCTCTAAGGGGACATAGAGTATTAGGAAGATCAATTACGCGGTCGGAGCTCAGTGGCTAGTGGCTGGCTAGTGAATACCTACTGAGTCTGACGCGTCTCGCCTCGCAAATAGCTCGATGAGTGATTGACTTCCACGAAACACCAACATTCTCTCATTAATCAATATTTAATGCTCCATTTCCGCTGTTACATTGGGTAGTTCAATTTACAAAACTTTCAGCTCTTTTACTGCTCAACTTTTCAATTTTTGTTCAGACAAAGTTCTCGAAATACGTGTAACAGTTCCTACATTTATGTTCCTTTGAGTATTTAACAGCTCGATTGAGATTGCTTATCACAATCGAGTTGTTTCTGTTATTAATAGACTCGATTCGTAAGTTGTTATTGCTGAGACTTTTGAATAGTCATGCATGTTCCATTTAAATACCAGCCAATCAATATTTATTGGCATCTAAAATGGCTGCATATTTACCAGATAACAGCAATCAAGTCTACGTTAAATTTATGACTTGATTGCGACAGCCACACATGGTATAAATGTTACTGCACAAATTTATTGGAATTCATGGCCAGCCAGTTATTATCGGTGGACAAATAAGTGCAGATAGCATAGGCTGAGTGGGCGGCCTACAATCGATGCCTCCGATAAAGTAATGGATCGTAACTTTAACGACGCGGGCACATCACTAGTCTGTAAAGTGACCTCATTTCCAACATTTTTTATTCATCTTAGTACGCAACAGTTGTCACTTAAGTGCTTTTTATTCATTATACGAAGGAAGAATCTCTCGACACGGTCTCTGTACAATCGATTAAGGTTTTTGCTCCATTTTTCGGTCTGTAAAATAAAGCTGAATTCGGCGCATTTGCAATGGCTTCCTTTTTCGAGCGACCGCCCGTGAAGGTTCGCATCAACCCGGAAAATAAAAACTCCTTTCAACATGAGCCATGATAGCTTTGCCAGAGTAACACAAAACAAACAAAAAATAACGAAAAAAGCCAGTTGCTTTTGATTGTTTTTTTTTGTCATGCTTCATTCATAAGGAATTATACGTGCAGTGATTGTTTTAGCATTGAAACCTAGTCTACTTTATAGAGAAGGAACTACGAATTGTTTATTTCACTTTCCACCCAACATTGTTCAATATTTGAAAGTAAATTGTCGTTTTTCTCCGAAATAATATTATATCACGTTGTTATTCTGGTTCCGACGTTTAATGTTACGTGTTTGAATATATATCGTCGAGACTACAACGTGATCAATAAGATTTACAAACAAGTTTCCATTCAGTTTAATTGGAGAGACGATAAGGCAGTGCATTGAACGACACGACACTCTTGATAATATAATACTCCTACTCGTAACGCGCTTGCATTTCAATCACCATTGTTATCGTAATGAATGTTATTCATGTCACGTATTTACGACCTCTGCTTATGATTGACGCCGTGTTTTTACTTGAAAGTATTAATAAACAAATACCCATGTTTATTTTCTTTCAATTAGTACAAAGTTTTATTTAGCTATGAACAATTGGCGAGTTTGCAAAATTTAGTTCCCAAGTTTCTCCAGTGGGTGTTAACATTAAGATGCCAACGTATTGTTTATTACCGTTGGCATATTTCAGCAGACCGACAGAGGATCGCATGCCAACTCGTTTGACCTCATTCCCGAGACTAGTTCTGCGTAAACTCTCATATCGGGTTTATGAAAACATACCTATTTTAAGACTATATAAAGCGCAGACCGGTCCAACTTATTATTTGTTTGTGTAACAGCTGGAACGTGTGCCAAGTGTATGCGTGTTTTCAATGTTCGACGTTACTCACACTGATTTAGTATAAACAAGTCGAGAGAAAGGCACCGATGAGAGATAACTCGTTTTTTTCGACATCGATTCATTACACCAGTCTCGTAACATGTAAAATATTTATGCAGCAATACTCATGCATTCCGGTATCTGAGTCCGATTATGTTTGGGTTCGTAACGCGAGATGTTTCGACACGTGAGCCCGTTTTGGTGGGTTATACATTATGTATTGTGGATAATTCTTCACAAATTCAATGAGCTCGTCCGGTCCGGCAGGTCGGGGCTCGGGTCTCACTGCTCTCGCGTCCGGCGACATCCGTTAACTAGACGACAGCGACACAAGACCACCACAACCAGTTCTTAAAGCATCTTATCTCAATTAGAAAGTTAAACATTATCTGACAAAAGTGACGTTTTGATCGATGAAGGTAAAATTGTTTTTGCCATTAGAATTAGATCAGACGCTCCTCCTATTTTCTATTGAACGATCGCTTTCAGTTAACGATACGTAGTTTATTGCACAGATAAGTTCGTTTATCCGATGGAATTTATTTTGCGAATGGTTGCGGATAAAGTAAAGGCATTCTATCGAATGTAAATAAGTATATTTGAACGGATTTTATTCGATGATATGCCAGAAACAATAAATCACGACTTCCTATTGCAGCTGGGACATAGTAATTATGTCGTTCTTAGAAATGGTGTTAAACGGATGCTATTAAAAATAGTTAACACAGCAAACACACATAATTTACAAACATTGAACCCAAACAAACTCGCCTTCTCAGCAATAAATTTATGAACGGTACGACTCCAAACATTACAGATTAATTCGCTCGTTTCGGTCGATCAAATTGGCCTGTAATGGCGGGCGTAGTATCAAGCACAGGTATATCGGGCAATGAACGCAGTCGAGTCCCCATTTCTCACGTCCAGACCAGTTGCAGACTGGTCGGTCGGCATACCGATCAAGAAAGGCTGTGGTGCGGTGCCTTAAAGGGGAAAACGGCATGTTTTTTGCTCCCCCGAGTATGCCGGCCGCCATTACCATTAACCCGTGCGTGCGGCTCAAATAATGATTAGATTTAGCCTCGCAACCTCTCACGTGTTGGGTTAGACCGAGGTAAGGCTGGTGACACACTGGGCTAAAGCTGTAATTTGTTTAACTAATTGTCTTGACATGACTGGACAACCTGTTTATAAAAAAAAAAAGAACTATTTTAATTATTTTTTTAGTAAGTATTCTGCACTGCGAGGTAGACAACTAGTTAAGTGATTAGCAAAATTCCTAGGACTGGAAGCGTAGCAAATTGGTACGATACTAGGAATTCATAACTGCCCTTTTTCGTAGAATCCCAAGTGCTACGCTTTTGGTAGCTACGTAGCTACCCTGTAGCCGACCGTAGGGGCTGCTACGTAGGGTCGCTACGAAATGACAAAAGCTACATTTTAGATATCAGCGCCCGCAGTCTGTGGCCCCAGTGCGTTTTCTGCCTTAGCGAATTAATTTCGGCAGAAAGTGTTTTTTGTTCAGACTTAGTTATGCGCTCCCGAGTGCCTCTGAAAACATGCGTATAAAAAGTAGACACTATTAAAATAAACAACAATTCATTCTTAAGTATAAGGCTTCAGAAACTTATATTGTAGGCTGGTCTGCTGTTATAATAGGAACGAAAAGATTACTGTGTGACTACGTGAAGTCATTAGTTTTTACTTTTTGTTAGGTCTTAAATTAAAGTTTGTTTGATTATCTCTTTGATACCTACTGCATGTTTTTTAACTTTGATTGAATACGTCTAGCTAAGAAAACTATTTATTTATTTATGTCAAAGGGCAATGGAGCGCAGTATTTTAGGTTTAAAAAGAATTGATAGAGTACGGAACACCACGCTGCGCTCCAAAACCAGTATCATTGACGTATGCAAAAAAGCTGCCAGGCTAAAATGGGACTGGGCGGGTCACACCAGCCGCATGCATAATGACCGCTGGGCCAAAGTCTCCACGCAATGGGTGCAGAAAGCGGTGGCGAGATGACTTGGATGCACACCGCGAAGGCTGGTTCGAGCAAGAAAAGAATGTCTGGAAGGATATGGGGGAGGCCTTTGCCCAGCAGTGAGACACAATAGGATAAGGAAAAAAAAATGACAACCAACAAAGCATACACCAAAATACATGTTACAGTACTCATCATATTTCTTTTTACATTTTATATTGTAGCCTTACTTAACGGCATGCATTTACAGATTTCGCTGATTTTGTTAGATAGATTGTCACATAATTATACAGTTATCTGTTGCAAAAATCAGACATACAAATGCAAATTACAACTTACTACTAATTAAAGCGAGTTTTGTTCGATTAATGAAAAAGTACAATTTTTTTTTTTAAATCTGTATTTAAGTGAATAAGAAAAAATAGTTATTAATAAGTTATTAGTTCACCATTCACCAACTAAATCTCTATTCATTTGTCAAATGGTCACGTCCAAACTAGTTTAACAATGTAAAGTTGTAGATTAACCCTATGGTCGGAATAGGATTACCATTTAACCCTAAACTGGTTTGAGTAGTAGCGATTGGCTGAACAGATCCGGCACGATAGGACCCAGCAATCACAATTTGTCTCGACCGAAGGTATTTTACTTCGACTAACTATGATTAATTCATTTAGTTAATCTAGTTTACAAGTCACCTGTGCAACTCGGCCTTGACTGGAACTACTACAGTGGTTTATTAAGCGTTTAAATATCTCCCACTTAACTGAAATGCTTAAGGAACTATTAAATTAACTGCTCGAGCCATCCTCAAAATAAATTCTCGTTACTGAAATTAAAAATGTTACTAACGGGTAAGTAACATTTTTAATTTCAGTATCGAGAATTTATAAGTACACAGAAACTATCGGTGTCATTATAGAGACAATAACGATAAAGTGGAACCAGCTGTGGACATATAGAACGATGAAGGTTTATTAATAAATAATAAGACTTGCTACGCAATACCATTAAAGTCCACGAACAGGACAAAAACCTCCTAAATCTATGTTATTACAGCACAGCTCGTGTATTTCACTACACTGACAGGTGATTATGCTAAACAGCCAGCCTCGCCGGCATGCCAGTAACTGGATAATGTTTTCTATTGCATAACTTAAAAACAGGTTCCGATAAAATATCAGACGAGTCATACAAGCATTTATACTCAGCTGTTTCTTATACACCCACACCACAATTATGGAAGGCCTTTTTATGAATTGATTGCAGACTGACTGGTCCACTTTCTTAATTTGGAGTTTTGTTTACAAAAGGAAACTATTATGTAAAGTATTTCGATGTTGTGAGCATACATTTCGAAGTTACGATTAATAGGAAAATTAAGCATAATTTTATATATAAGAAAACCTAACGGTCATCGTCAAAAAATAAAGCTCGTGTTATGACAGCGATTTTACATATAATGACAAACGTGCATGAATTAGAGATACATGAATAGCTTGACCTTAAGAAGCGCTGGCCACCCAGAGATTCGAAAGTCGTAAGCCAATAAAGGATGTAAAAGAAAATCGTATCACAAATCCATTAGGTGTAGCCACGTCGGCATCGCCGTCGCCTCGCATATGAGAGCGCGGGTTAGTGAACCGGCAGCTGCAAGTGAGTGCCATGCGGGCGCACTGGGCGCACAGAAACATGAGGGACTGCCTGCCAATGTTCCACCTGCCACACACACCCACCCTCGTCAGATTTGACCAGCCGCTCCCAGCATTACCTTGCCATTAATTATTTCTGAAACTGCAGATAATGGCTTCTGCAGATATCGTTGACGTGAACATATTTTGAATCGATAATATAAAGAAATCCTTCTAACTTCAAAATGCTCCAAATCGTTCCAAATCATGTTTGTTATTTATTCGACATAATTATTCGGCTACGAAAATTTTGCATGGAACATGGCCATATTTAAATAGCAAATTAGCTATAAAAAACTTACTTATAAATAACAGACCAGTCCATTTTTTAAATATACGTGACTAAAAGAAGGTTGTTTGGCATACCTTTTACTCACCGAAACAGGTTACCGTAACCGGTCCATGTCTGCTATTTCAGACGGCATTATAAATATTCAGTGGGTAAAATAATTGACCTTTGAATCGAAAAAGGTTCCGTTTTGGCGGCAATATAAAGTTAATAATCTCTCGGAATAAATTTAATGCAAGTTTATCTAATTAAAACAAAGTGCTCGTAAATTTTCGTCAACGGCTGTGTCGTAACTTTGTATTTTAATATTTCTGTAAAATTATATATCAGTATTACCTATTCATAGTATTTGAAGACTCAATTTCGTGTTTCTGAATGTTAATTGTTAATGTGAATCGGACTTTTGGAATTGGTATCATAAAAATAACCTGTTTTAATTTTTTGATATTAGAACATGTTTTACTGCTTTTTATTTATAGATTCACTATTTATTATTCTGGGATTTTTGTTCTCATCGAAACTGGCTAAAAGAAACTGTTTGTCCGTTTCTAAGAGTTTGGTGGTTTTTATAAACAACCAACAATATTTATTTTACGATACCAAATGTTGTGGTGCGCTGGAAACTCCATACCCATTTATTTGATTACGATACGAACAAAAAGAATCCTTAATTTTACACTTACATTGCATAATGTGTTGTGTTTTCTGTTCTTGTGCCAAATAAATGTTTTATCTATCTATCTCTTGTTGAATATGTTGTATTTTTTGTTTCAGGTTCATCACCAGAACGTGAATCTAGCGAAATTAACAAAAAAGGTAAAAAAAACAAAGAAAAAAAAAGATTACTATTCATTCAAACATGTATTCAGTGGTTCATATCGATCACAGCGTTTGCCTGATTTTAATACCAAATAACCGTACCTCAGCCTCCATAACGCAACTGTTGTTTTTTTAATTTAAAAGTTTATTTTAGGCTGATGATATACTAGCTGTAAAAGATATAAAACAAGAAATTGAAAATCGTCTACTTGACATGATGGAATCTATGGGTTCCCGAGATAAGCCACCTGATGTCAAGACAGATGAAATTCATAACAAAAGTCTATTCGCTAAATCTGACATTGATGAAGTGAATATCTATTAAGACGACCCAGAAGATAAGATCTAAATTGAATCTTAGTAAAGGAAAGCGCGAATTAATATTTAGGCGACAGCTTAAGATGAGATCGATGTACTCCTTGAATAACCTCAGCGTGTCCATTTGGACGAATAACCGGATTGAGTATAGAGATATGAAATTTTATATTGGCGTGATAATTTTATGTTCTCAAAATAAAACAAAAATCTTTTTATCAGGTTTGTCATCCCCATTATGGATTTTATTTTATTGTCTCTCAGTCTGCCGCCACCTTCACGAGAATCATAAACGTGTTTACGTTGAACAATTGAGATCACCATCCTTAATTTCACATTCAAATCGGTATCTTTGTTTGTCCAGCCCTCATCTGCGTATGTATGGAGTATTTATGCTCCACAACGCCAGTTTTAAAAGCCAGAGGTCACTGCGGACGACAAATACATTTGTTATTATCATTTCACAATCTGAATTTCAATTCGGCATCCGAGTAACGGGGTCACATCGTTTTCGATAGATGTTTCTACATAATTCTTTATTCGTGCGTCCGTTTCATTTATGGTAAATAGGTTTACACTGTATACTATTTTGTGCAACGGTACGTGGCTAATTGTTATTTATGGTATTCATGTATCATTGAATGTGTGTTCGTATGTGAGTCTTCTCCGGATGGATGTTTTATTTGCCGGCTGGGCTCCTGTTTGGAGTAGGTTAAAACATCACGTTCTGTTCTCCCTGCGGCAGTTAAAGGCCGCCACACACGAGCTACCACCCTCGCTGCTATAACTTTATTTTGTTTTCACCACGTTCGCCGCACCTTTTCGAGCTCGAACGTAATAAAGTAGGTACACACAGGGTCACTCGAAACTGAGCTGAAACCTTTGTTTGTTATGTTTGAGAGCCGGTCTTAACTGTGGAGCCTTATTTCTCGCTTATTCGTACCTGGTAACAATAATATCACGTATTTTCATTGAGATTATTAAACGCCTACAGAACGTGTTTATGGCCCACTGCGCGGTATTCAATTATAAATTCTTGTCTTGTATTGGAACCAGAGAATTTATTATTTAAGTCGAGTTAGAGATCATAAAATACCTATTCAATTTAGAGTATAGAGTCGGCGTCATTCATTCCACGAAATCGTGTTATTACTTTATCGACCTGTGCTATAAATAAGAATAAATACGATACTAAACCGGTAAGAGCTCCGGTTAAGTAGGTGTGCGTCATCTTGAATCTCGTATACAGATGTATAATTAAATGAATATTCATAGCGCGTTGGGGCCGGATCAATTTGTGGTGGTGCCAAGAGCTGGCCTCTGGGTTTTTGTTGGTCCCTCGTTATTTAACTTGGTACATTGAGAATGATTACAAGTTATTATAACCGCGTGTGTATCATAAAACTCATATTTATAATTCATATACACCTGCGTGTAGGCGCGTCAGTGCGTCCGACGGATACGTTTAATCAAGAACTTGTAATTAATTGGAAGAACGCGTTCATACCGTGTAGCGTGTGATAGCTCGGTTATTTGATGACGCACAGAACTGTATCGACGATACCTTTATAATTAGAGATCACACGACGATGTAGAATGTCACAGACAAAGACTTAAATTGTTTGTTAACTGTGTATTTTGTAGTGACAGATGATTGTAACGGTGGAATGTTTCATATACAAGCGTTAAAAAAACACAGGAAATACTTTCAGCTGCCGTTGTAGACTGGTTTACTCTATCAAAGGCCTATGAAGAATCAAAATCCTCCTAACGTTTGTAACTTTGTAACAATGCATTAATCTTCAAATGCATCTGCATTTCGCGTACTGAAGCATAAACTAAAGTTATAAAAAGGGACGTTAATTGTTCCGAGGTATTCTATCTGTAGCATTGACATTGACAGGCGCACAATTGATCGCGCATTCAGATTGACAGCGAACAAAGAGATATTCAGAGATATGAACAGCACCGAACAATACTTGAGACTATTTCGTATAGTATCACGAGTAAGAAAGTCGCAGGTGAAAGTACCAAGCCACAGCTAATTCGACCGACAGAATTATTAAATGAGTTTCATAATACAACTCGTAAAGTCGTAACTAAACCGGTTTGTTAAGTTCAGACTCACAAGGTAATCTTTTTTATTTTATTATTATTGTAATATAATGATAGGAGGAATAATAATAAAGGTAATGTATGTGAGATTTGTAAAGCGAACCTGTCCCTTTTGTTAGAATCGACCGGGACGAGGGTCTGGGGGTCGACTATTATGTCGTTGAATAGATTCGGGATCTCCTTTTGAACCGTTACTGTTATTCTTGAGTTACCTGTTTGATGGGGTGCCTTTAGATAGGAATGTTGAATGTCCTTGAGTTTTTTATTCATCTTATCTTTTTATAAGAACAATAAGTTGTTGGCCTTTGAGAGCTGTAAATTAATTTTATCGTGGACGATAATGGTGGAGACACCTAATGCCTCTCTAAACTTGAAGCTAACATTCGAGAGTGTTTTATGATTGTTTTTGTCTATATATTCTTTGGATGATAGTAGCTTATTTACTTGTGTTTTTTTCTGTACGTAAGTAAATACATTTCACATTAAAATTCAAATATGGACACAAGGGTAGTCAACCAACTCATTACCATAAAAAAAGGAATTTCTCTTTTCACATTACAAATACAAATGATATGCTTTTGCATAATGAATGATCCGCCATATTTGTTGCCCTTACTGAAACGGGTGCAATTAACGAGCCCGCATGCAGCGAGCAGATATAAGCCGATTACTTATGAGTTTCATTTTTGCTAAAGATAAGCTCGCTGTCACTGAATTAAAATTCGACTCTTAACGATTTCATGGCAGTTTTAACGATTAAATATACATTTTATTCGCGAATAATTTCAGCGTGGGACATACAGTTAATGAGGGCCCACAATGTAGTGTGTAATGACGTCATTTAAATTAATTCGCCCGCATGCGTGTGTATAGCGTAGCGGCTGATGGAGTTTCCAGCACATTGCCCGAGGAGCGATAGGTTGTGCATAACATGCAATTTTGCACGACTTTCTATCGCACTCCGGACTCCGACTCACGCTCGAACCGCGTGCATTCACGTAGAGCCTCGCAAATTAACCAGTTAACAATACGAGAAACGAACCACTATGTTAATGTGAATTCAACTGACACAACTTTTTAAAGAAACGAAACGTTCAAAGTAACGAGAAATGTAGTAGAAGACCAAAGTTAATTTATTACACGTGATCACGAAATATCCGATAGTCATGTCTTCACGGGGAAAATATTGTACGGGAACTATCGTGGTAAAACAACGAGTTAAACACGAATAGACAATCGAAACAAAAGAACAAGGTATATGATATCGGGCATGTGAGATGTTACTGAATAATGATTGTATGATAATGCCTCGTTGTTATTCAAATTGAATATTAAACGAGACAAGGGGAAAACATGAACTCCATAGGTGTATTCATACGACGTACTGGTAACCATCGCATAGACAATTTACGACATAATTATTGTTTTATTGCTTCCTGGAAGGTGAATCGAGTAAACCTTACTTATCCTTTCACTTGTGGAGTAATTGCTGTTTCGATTCATATACCATCGTTAATGAGTAAGAAATTACAAGGATTCGAGCTGCAATAGAATAACCCTGATAAGTGGACCAATTTTTCCAAGTAACGCTTAAAGAAACTCAATAATTACTTCACGAAAGCAGTAACTACAAAAACAGCGTCAAAACTGCAATAACTGTCCACATCATAATTAAAAACTTTCAATAAATCTACCAGATAATTATTGGCAATAATTGAAGTGACCTTTAAATCGAATGCCTGTCCAAATTTTCCGTTGGTTCGCGGAGTGGCGTGCCATACTTGAGATTTCGACGTAATTGCTCCTTCATGCGGTGCAGCAATAAGCAATGCAGTTGTCAGGGTCGCGGGAGGCAAGTGTCAGCGACGCGCGCGCCACCTGCACGCCGACCGGTGGAACGAGTTCCGATACCCGTCACCGACTGCAGCCGATTCGTGTAGTTATGAAACATTTATCACCGCCATGATTTAAGTTTACCGCTTGCGCAATAATTGCTGAGAACTGCTGAGTGCCACGCCTCAATGTTGAGTAGCATCGGCCAACAAGACTTCCTCGCGTTGATCTCCCATAATGAGACCCAAAGCTTCATCGGCGCTTTTTTCAGCTCTAATGATATAATTATCATTTTTAACTTGTAACAGAAGCGGCAGTTAAACCGGAGCAGTTAAAGCTGCTACATTACAGGCCTACATTATATCAAGGTGTATACATATGTGCTTGATGGAAACTAGTTGCAGTATTGGAGCAAAAACTAGTTTGGAACTGTGTTAAGATGAAATAGAAAAGCACGATAATATTAAAGCTGTTCGTATTTTTTTTTCCATTAATGCTCCTCGATGAACTCGATTCACACGAACTTAAACTAATAGGTAAATATTGACTGAAAGCATCACAAAGCGTTGACTTCAATCAGCGAATTTCAAGCCGAAATTCAACGAGCACTTTTGAGGCGAATCCTGCAACAATGGTAGATGATTGACGTGTTTTTTGTCAAGTCACAGTCTAGTGATTTTTCAATTCTTTGTTCCCTTTACGACAAAAGAGAAAGTAATTTCCGCCACTATCAACATATAAGCTGATGTTTGAGTCCAATTTTTAAAAGGTCTTGTCATGAACCTCAAATCAATTAAAAATATCATGATAAGCATCAAAAGCTTTTTTGGGACTGAATGTGGAAGTCGTGATGTAAAAATAACCCGTCATTTGTGTACTGTGTGCGACATAAACGGTCCGTATTAGGTTGGTCACGATAAAATCGAATTGAATGTATGTATCTCGTAGTCAGAGTCGGTCGGTCCAGTGCTCGTCACGATCCGTGCGCCGGAGTGTAGGCAGCTACTTTCTCCTAACGGGATTTACCTCGCCGCTCTCCCCGCCACCCCGCAAGCAGCTGCCGGCTGCGCAGACGCCGATTACGATTACGACATCCATTTTGAATTTTATTAACTGCGGAATCACGATGATGATAATGTTACACGTTGTGAAATAATATTTGTTAACCTTTATTTAATTGAAACTGTTCTTGGCTTCCATAAGCGTTTTTCTCTTTTATTGAACTACCACATTTATTGATTTGTACTTCAGCTGTATAATTGGAGCTATAAATTTTTATTTCTTTAATGTTTCCTGGTACGTTTTATGCAGTAAGTTCTGCCAAATACCAGAATACTGTTCGTGAAATATATATATATTTCGAAATATTATTTTAGTTGGCTCAACTCTCACAACAGCTGGAAGGGGTTCACAAGAGAGGTCGTGAGCAGACAAGTTCTTCGCGCCTTCGTTGCCCCGGGGGACTCGCATTCAAAGGCCAGGAGTCACGATCTTTGCTTCTCGGGCTTTAGCAATACCTGCCGGTATACAAGCCTCATTGTATTCTACAAAACAAACTGTCATTCCTATGAAGAAATTAGTTTAAACAATTTCTTTTTTACCACCACTTTTTGTTATTGAGTTACAGTCAGTGAGCACGGCCACGTCAAGAGAATTAAGGTCGTCTTTCTTATTCAATACAAACCACAGTTTTGTTTACAAATCAGTAAACACTAATGATTTATTCTCTTCTTGTTCAATAAATCGGTCCGATCGAATTTCATATTACAATTTCGTGTCCGATAGTTTCGTTTATCTTGCCTTAAGTCGGGGCAGTTCGACTTAGTTCGACTTTAACTTAGTTCTACTGTGGCTGTCGGAATAAAACAATTTTTACTTGAGATACACTTCGCTCAGTAACTTTGTTTATAGAAGATTCGTTTGCGATTTGCGTTACAGCTGCCAAAGTCTCTTAATATGATTCATCTTCGTCATAACCGTTGTAACTCAATCTGTGTATATTCAAGTGCCACTTTTCTTCTCCCACTACGCCGCCGCTCTGGCATCGATCCAATACGTGTCGATCTTCTGAGAAATGCATCGATCCACTAGCGAGGCAGTCAACGCCAACTTGCTAATTACGCGTATCGACTACGATGTATTTTTGTTACGTCACCCGGACTACTGGTGATCATACAGATTCTAAATGTAACTCATTGGCACATGTGGTCGCTAATTTTGTAACGATTGGAAAGCAGAGCGAATGAAAGTATAACTTTGGAGTTCATACGTTCAAATTCTCATCACAAACGTCACGATCGTATTGATTTCCTTTCTAATAAAAAAGCTTTGTTCGTTTGAAAGCTCGTGAGCACAAAGCGTTAAGACTACAAAAAGCTACTGCACAAAAAGTTTCGACCGTATCGGAGCGGGTGGCTACTCGGCCCTCGCTGCTCGCACCACTTGCATTATTCCACTATGAAACGGAAAGCACATGTGTGGCAGATGTTTGGGGTTCTTTTTTCAAATGTATTATTACAGGTCCTCCTCCCCCGCCTGACCCATCGCCCCTCAACACCCCGCTGTGCAGTCACTGACCCCTTTTTGTCGTTGTATTAAGTACATCTGTTTTTGACCTGCTTCTTAATTATTTCGAAATTCACTTGTTGCTGGTGGTTTGGAGTTAAGAATAGCTAGTCGAGTTTTTAAGGCTTCTAGTTTCTTCAATGTTTTTGTTCACGAAACTTGGTATATTTCAGTATAACTTGAGAAAGTTTTATAACTTTTTAATGTTTTCTTCATTTTCAATTTTCATGACTTGCGTAATGGGTTAGTTATGCGTCCAAGTTTTAGACGTAGAAATATAATGACTATAAATGTGCAGTGAGTTGCTATAAATAAACTCCGCGTTGTTCGACCACATGTTACGCCCCGTGGTTCTTACCGAGGGTTGATCACCCGGTACATGTAGACAGGTTCCAAGGTTGTTACTGACAGACAAACAGCTGTCTCTTATTATGTTAAGTGACACACTAATAAAAATCTATTATTAGGTGACATTTTTTTATCTTCCAACGAAAATTATTTGGAACATCGCCGTCGTTTGATATTTTTATTTGGCTCCAGACAAAAAGGAGTATTGGATCATAAATATACTTGGATTTATATCGTCTATAAAATACTTTTTGTCGCATACTCGAATGTTCTTGTCTGTACTTAGTTGTTTTGTTGGGCCATTACTCCGAATTCCGACAACACAACTTTTTGACTGCTTTTTTATAACCCCGTAAATAGGTAGCAATCATAGATACTAGATTTATATTATATATAAACGAATTATATATAAACGAATATCATACGCCATAAATAATTTAAGACATATAAAAGAATCTAAACTACCAAGTTCAATGCTCCAGTAATAGTTTAGCGGAGCAATCAAGAGCCGACTCAATAAACGCAAAATAACCTCTCGCTCGAGGCAAAAATGTCGAAATATTTACGAGATTCGAGACTTTTTGTTTCACTGCTATATTTAGATGCATAATGTGCGAAACTTGTCCAAAGGAATTCCAACTCTACAGAAGTTGTGTACATTACATTTTAAGTTGTCAGCGTGGGCGGTTACTCTCAATTACGGTCGGGCAAGTCGTGCGACCGACGGACCAAATCGTGCGTTCCCCGTGAAACGTGTTTGCCGAAGCTATAAAGGAACTAGTAAAACTTGTATTGTGGTTTCGGTCTGTTTTTTGCTCATGAGCATTCTTTTTTTTTCTCAGCTATGAATTCGGCAGGTATATGAATAAACATGAACATTGGAGCCATTAAATCCGTAGTTTTTGTAACGAAGCTGCGAGCATTTTAATCGATGGCAATGTGATATGAGTTAGAATCTGAGGATGAAAGAAACTGATTCTTTTCAACTTGCTAATTTCAAGTTACAACGAATTTATCAATCAAAAATATCTAATCGCATTTCGTTAACCAATACTCTGAATTGGGCCTGTGGAATGAAATGTCTTCCTTGGAATTTCATTCCAAGAACCTGTTAAGAGCTTTTTGATCTTACTAAAGGGGCTTAGAGCAGGTAGAAAGGATTCTTCCATGTTTTTGCCGTTTCATTGTCGAATACGATAGCATGTAATTTATTTATTTTTTCCTTTATTGTACGTAAATAAATCAGTTTTGTATCAGAATCTGGCTTCTTTATGTTACTTTATTTATTACTAGTCTCCCACGAATATAGTGATGTGCATGTAACCGGTCGGTTTATCGATACCGGGGCAGTCGTTTCACTCGATTTCTTCTTCCGCGACAACGAACCGGACGGCCGACTCATTCATCAATTATTTATACTTCGCTTAACTTTTAAACGGAGTATTTATGCTGACAGCGCACTTGGCTTGACATCATAATATTAATGCGATTCGACTGCTTTGCAGCATCCAAACTGACCTTCGTCGATAGTGACTCACAGACAGGTGAGTAGTTTATAAATATAACTATTTAGTTCAACAAATATGAACTAATACGTAAGTCATTTGCTCGACATTATAAATAAATTAAAGATAGCCGTGTACGCGTGTAGGCCACCGAACCGTATGTAATGTTGAGGAAGGAAAACATTTGCTTAACATTGAGCACGATTTATTCTACCCAACGGCAATAATTGTTAACTAGTATGCTAAAAATGTTTGCTTGATGCATACAACTCTACAAATCGAGAGAAACAGCATGAAAATATTACTGCGGGGTAAGTATACCAAACAAACGCGCCAGCCAATCTCTTTTGGCACAATGTTTACAAAATCTCGGGGAATTGAATCGAGTCTGCGCTAGTATTTGTAAACAGGCCTGCGGCGGCGCACCGAGAGCGGCGTGCGTGGCTCCTAAAATACTTCAAACAGGAATTGAACCCACGCCAACTGGTGTGCGTAGACGGCGGCTCGCGCGCCCCTCGTAAACTTTTCACTATACGACATCTCATTTTATTCCCGTTCAGCTGTCTTTTATGTTCGTATATTTTATATTAGACCGCCAACGAACGCGATCTGTGGTCAACGAAATCCTATATTCCGAATAATTAATTACAGCCTCCACTTCATCATATCCATGATCTACTTACACACAAAATTAAAAGTTGTATTTTTTTGGAGTTTACTCCTTAACAATTTTCATATTTAGCCCGCGGTATGAACATTTTATGAGGAGTAAAATCGAGCGTTAAATAAAAGTGAGGCGTTACGTTCCTTTGCGCAACGTACTTCGAGATTATGTATGTGTGTATATACAAAGTATACTCAGCTTACTTAAGATGCTTTCATTTACCCTCTTTTTACATAACCTACACAATAATAGTTCTTAAGGAGTAAACTCCAGTCGGGCGTCAGAGCTGACACACACACTTTTTCATGTTTCAGTAATCTATTTGAACATAAAACGTCAATTATATTTCCCATTCGTGCTATCCCCAGCCGTTTATTCTCAACGAAAAATATTTACCATTGTATTTAATAAATATGTAGATAGTCCGTCATTTATCAAGATACAAACAGGTAAATCCGTCCGCTATTTGCATTGAGAGGTATTTATAGTCACGAAGAGCACGTTGAATTCACATCGTCTGTAATCTATTAACCTTGCCTGGATTCCCTAACGAGTATCGATGTCGTGGCCATATCATAGAATTGGCCGACATTTTCATGAAATGGTTCTGAGGCCAGGTATTTCATGATATGATCAAACGTGGACTGAAACATCATTAAACGTTGACGTTTAAACGATATTGCCACTTTTCGTCGGCCATTTCATGAAATACCTGGCCACACCATGAAATGACAACTTCAAACGCAACTTAGGCGGTCCGGCGGCCGGTCCGGTCGACGGAGTCCCACGGAGCAGGGCTCCTAAATCTAGGTGGTTTAAAATAAATAAACTTAATAATATAAATATAATCTTTCCTTCTAACCTAACCTGTCCGAGTCGGGTTGCCCAGGGCCACGAGCAAGCTTCGCTCGCTCTTGCACCCATAACTCTTGCACCATACTAGCCACCCATAATGTAACTATTTTACTATATGATCACAAATTTTGACCATATCATGAAGTAGCCGTGTGTAGCTGTAGTTGATATCATTAAACGCGTTATCATTGATCAGGCCAGACCATATCATGATGTGAGCAGCGGATATTTTCCAAGTCATGAAATAGAAGCATTTCAAAATGGTCGGCCACATCATGGTGTGATCAATTCTATGATTTGACCACGACATCGACAACACGATTATACATTGCGCAACACTATTTTACACACTAAAATTGTCACTGAATAGTGCTCTAGCAACTTTTGTTTTCGTTAAAAATATAAAGATACTTTATAAAACTTCTGCTAGTTGTTAAAGTAAAACTTGCTCATTTCGTTACAGTTTAGGTTAATTTTTCTATTTGTCACGGTCCTGTCTAGACGGCATTCTGCAATAACAAAGATGTTTTATATTTTCGATTATGTTCACTTGCTCACCTTGAAATACTCTTCAGGTTGTCTCTAAGAGGTCGTGCTACCTGTTTTTAAACAGCAGATGGCCATTTTATGATAAAATTGCAAAATACATCGGTCAGGTTATAATTAGGAATTTAGGATCACTCGTAAAATATGTATGTAAATGATTTGTATGATTAAACAGCATGGAATGAATATATTTGCGGCCATATTTTACGTGATATTTGCTGTTCGAATTAACAGCCAATGAAATATACGCGGATGTACCGTGTTCGCCACCGCACTTGCTCAATAACTCTCCGTTTTATTTGCCTCCCGGGTGACCTATTTTAATCCTACGATTAAACGTTACGTTGCAGTGGATTTAAATATTAGTTGAGCACCGCATGGATTTTGTTACATTTCAAACTCGAACGTTACTCACGAGTATGTGGGTCGCGTGTGTTCACGTAGTTTTCACAGTTTATGTGTAGATGAGTTTGATTGCTTTCTCAGCTTCGAACCCATTGGTGAGGATAATGAGCTACAGCCACAGCATGCATCTTTTGAAAATGTACGTACACAAGGTGTGATGTTATTGCAACACGCTCTGAACTAGTTTCATGGTTATTAATAAGATTCGTTTAAACGTACGTTTAACTTTCGTTCTACTCGTCAATATTCGAGCTCACGCGTTCACGTATAATGTCGCAATTCTCAGTATTTCTGCAAGTTTTTATAAATAATATGGCGAGCGGGTCTAAAATTAATGAAAAGCATTGCAAATGCATTGTTTCTGCGCGGTGTCGTGTAACCGGTTCTCGGTTCGTCACGCGTGTCGGCTTCGAGGAAACCAACAGTAAATTTGTTTCCATTGGCATTCTTCGCACGCCCGGTATCGCTTGCCACAATGTCAGCGAGAACCGACAACGTAACTAGTAACTACACGACGAGAGCCCATCTCCATTCTTTATTGTTCTTGCGTGGAACGTCCTCTTAACTTCTTGTTGCCATGCCAATGAAATCAACGCGCTATTTGGCACCGATATCGATTAGCGTGGCAATCTTACAACGGCCACTTTCCTTTATTGCTTCATCGACTAAATCTGGTCTACTATTCATACGGATACGTCTTCAAGGTTTCAAACGGAGCGCGTCTGTGCCGGATCAATGCGTATAATTTATTTATTTGTACGGCGGATGCGAGCCTATTTACGTCCGAGCAACCCGAAAGAAGGTTATTCGCGTTTACACAACCGATGAACGTATACAAAGAAGAGTTAAACGAACGCTGCGGACATTAATCAACGTTGTCGGTAACCGTAACCGTCTCCGGGGGATTAGCCGGCGAGATATTCTATTCTTCGGTCGTAATTAATAGCTTTTGGCAAGTGAGCGACGGCGTTGGCGGCCGGCGCAAATAGATATTCGTGACGAGACGTTGCACTTGCGTAATTAGATAATTAAAACACGCGATACGAAAACAATGTGGGCTATAGGAAACATTCGTTAGTAACACGTAACTGTATCCTCCGTGAGGTGGCATGCACATAATACGCGACCCACGCCGTGTAAAGCGGGCCAATGGCCTTTTGACGGGCTAGGTGTCGGGTCTAGATGTAGATAGGCGTCGGCGATGCACGGAGATGAACGACTAATGCCGAATGATGCCGAGTGATGCCGGCCAGCACGAGATGTCGACATAACAATATGAATAATGGCAGCGTAGAGCAGGCGTGGGTCGAGCACCAGCCGAGGTCTGTCAATACAAGTTATTTTGTACACGAAACTCGGCTCAAGTGCTCTCCCGCGCATGGTATTATAGCTAGCGAGTCAAGAACCTCGACATTTAATTAGGCATGAGTTATGAACGCCCACGGCTGTTAAGGCAATGACTTCTGGCTTTTTGATTCATTATCATGCAATTACCCACTTTGAAGTTATACACATATTTTAGTCAATATCATGATAAATATATTTGCAATGTAAATACGAATGCCTTCCTGTGGAGCTTGAGTAACATGGATTAAATGATAGGGCTATCGTTTTCCCACATTTCCTCGATTATTTTCAATTATGAACGGTATCTTAATGCATTTAGTCGGCAATCTTGATCCCGGTTGGCCGGATGTGCGTTAATTGCTATTAAAGCTATTCTGCCAGTTCCCAAAGGAAAATGGCTCGTAAATTAGTTACTAATGCCCCGATTCCATTACGGTCGCAACCACAACAGACAATTAAGGCTCATTTTTAATGACTTTTTTAAATTCGTTTCTAATTGTTCTGCTTGATAAATGATCAACCAAATCTGATGTCAGGGGCAGACATAGTGTTTTTCTATTTTAGTCACCTTCTTACAATTTCATTGTTCGCTAAAAGCTTTGACTGGAGCGAGGGGCGTGTGGGCTAGGACATTGTACTTTATGTTGTGCGCACAAAAGTATCGTTGTGTTGTGTTTGACATTGTTCAGAATACGAAGATGAAATCGTATCGAAAATAATGTGATAAAACTTTAACGGAATCAAGGTTTCCATCATAATAATCTGTTGTTTCTCAAACCACCTTATTTCACCTTGATTTCTTTTCCTGTTGTTGATACGTCCTCTTAATTTACATGTTAAAGCGAAAATATTAACCAAACCGGTTTATCCGAATGCTGATTTTCCTGCCTCATGTTATTGACTGAATCATTAACGTTAATAACGTGTTTATAATATAAACCGGCTTATGTAAGATTAATATCGTGTCAAAATACGTTGTTGTGTTGTTTGTCATATAGTTGATGTCAGGCTTATAATTTGAGCCTTCCTGAAAAACGTCGTGTCATTCAGTTATAATTAGAATCTGAAACTGCAGTATTTAGCAATAAATTCAAATGTGCTTTTAACCTCGTTCGGTTACCTCTATCTATGGCCGAGATTTCAAGGAGGAAATGCTGATATATATATATATTGTAAAAAAAGTTGAAAAATCTACGCTAAGAATCTGCATGAAATTAATGTTTTCAGAAGAAGAATAAAGTCATGAATAATTTAATTGTAGGATTACTTCAAATGTAAAATATTTATTAGTACAACTGCACACATCGTTAAACACAATTTATTATCTCAGTAAAGTACCCATGCGTTCCTATTAGGTTATATTAATAAAGCGACAGACATTGAACACAGTCTGAAATGATCATTGATAAATATTCAAAGACGCGTGGTATCAGACCTCGACGTGCCTCGCGACCAATTTGTTACAATGATTGTGCTGAGAAAATAACTGCCGTTTAGAGAAACGGTCTATTTTTCATCACTTGAAGGTCTGTACTCTGTAGCATAAGGTTATGTTGCGGAATTTGTTCGAAAGAGTCACCGCGGCCCTGGAATGGAAAGGGCTTTAGAAGGAACACGGATGGGTTTTAGTCAGTAAGAGTCTGACACGCCCTTCCGCTCCACCCAGAGCGGAAGAAGCCATTGGATGATTTCCCATCCTTAAAAAAAGCATTAGGTTATGGGTATAGACACGATATGTGTGATTCCGGCGATATCATTGGATGCTCTTTGGCAGTGTTTTTGGAGCAGTACTGGTTTTCTAGTTCGGTCATGCTAGTGCTGAGTAAAAGACTTCTCCATCACTTCGAGCTATTTCAGTTCAAAGCTAGTGTGGGTCCGAGTAACCAGCATCCACATTACGAGGATTTCTTGAATACCCATGGCGTTTATCACACGGACAAGTAGACTTTTCCGTAGATAATTCTAATAAGCCCGGTAATATGATTTTCTCTTATCATACCAGTTGTAGATACTGAAAAAAACACAATGCCGCATATTCTGTTCCTAACCTACATAAATAGTTGATGAAGTTTTCCACTCGAAGTTGTTTAATGTATAAATTAAATCGTGTATTGTAATTATTTACCTACTGCGTGTACCAGGAAGGAAAAATAAATTACATTTACACAAGAACCTACATCGAATTATTATATAGTACCTAACGTTTATATTATCCTTGTTTAGTATGCATATTATTTGCGGTTTGAACATTGTTAATAGGTAAATGTTTTCAATTTAAATAGGTTACTTAGTTTAAGGTTTTTTTTCTTACGAATATTGTGGTAGGTAAGTACGTATGTAGGTAGTTGTCTTTATTCACTTGAAAAAATAACTTCTTAATTTGTTATGTTAGTAATAATGATGACAAATCGTTTCTTGTTATCTACCATTTTTGGGAATAAAAACAATATTTAGGCAATTTTTAATCGAGTACGAAAAAACCAAGGCCAAAGGTTATCTGTTCGACACAAATATTTGTTTCTTTTCGTATTTCTCAACAATCTGATAATGCAACTAACTTATTTATAAAATCACGTTCCACGTTCACGGGGAAATCATAAATCAACAAGCATTACATAACTAAAGTATACGTAGAAAGTGTTACGAATCAATTCATTACATACGTCGCTATATATTTACATACGTCAACCGTCAATAGAAATTTAACGACGACCATACGACTAAATGCCACGAGGTCACAGGCCGCAACTAGACATCCTTCAATACATATTGTTAGGCACACAACACACGGACGGACGCACCTATTTCCAAAGCTAAACGTATTGAACTCACTTAATACCAATCAATTTGCATTGCGTCAAGGTTGATTACTCAATAAACCTCTCGCTATTTCTGTCATGTATAAAGTACACGCTTACTTCTTGCTCGGTACCTAGTTGATTTTTCACGCTGTTTTGCGCTTGTTGAAATGTAAATGTGTAATGTGCGGTTAATGTCTTATCGCAGTACGCCTTTTGTTTAGACTACGCAGATTTAAAGCGTAAAACGATAAGATAGTTGAGCAAATAAGTAACTTAGTAGAATTTGATTACGACTCCGAAGACAACAAACAGACTCGGAGCGCACGTAACAAAGGCCAATAAAGTTTTAGTAAACTGCTAAGTGAAGATTGTCTATATGGAGGTCGAGAAAGTAAAGGCCGTCGTCGACTGAATAATAAACTCTTTGGGCATGTCGCGACACTACGGTTGCGCAACAAATTGTCTGACGGATGATTATGGAGAGCGGACGTTACGCGTCGTCGCGACTCCCGTTAAAAAAACAATGACAAACTTAACAGGCCCCCTCTGCCCGTCGCCGAGCCTTCACCGCCAAGCTAACAGAGCCGACCTATTGAACTATCAAAGGCCTCCAATTTCTGGTCGCACGAAGCCATTTGCATAAATTTGACGAATAAAAGCGCAAACAAAGTCATCGGAACGTGAAAACGAAACTATCACGCTCGTAATTGGCTACTGTACGGTTAAAGGAATGCTATTATGCTACTCACTTATCGCCGCCGAGTCTGGCCTACATAAAACGTGTCGATTTTCGACCTGATAACGCTGGCCTTGCGTTTTAACCGTACTGGCATTTAAATTGCATAAATCGAATTTAAACCGTGCAATTTACTCGATGCAACCGGTTCTCATGTAATTTAATTCACGGGTTGATTATCGCCGTCGTTAGTAGAGAATGAGTCATTGTAAGTACAGCACATGTTCTAGATATTAAATATCATATCATAACGCATGCTGTGAATGTATCAAATTAAGTACAAGTATCAAATGTGTCCGCGGAATGATGTCACACTGGCATACCGACATCGATCCGATTTCTTCTTTACTAAGAAACGTGGACCTGATTAAATAACAAAAAAATTACTAGGATTCGAATGAATTTACATAGTAATCGCATAAAGACCTTATGCGATTGCGACGTTGGGCGACAAAAAGTCCGTAAAACCTAAAGACTATGACGTGGGTCGAATAGTCTATTCGTAAAATAGAAATCCAAAATGGATGTAGGTCGTCGTGACTTGATAATGGAATGTCCAAACGTGATGTTGACACGAAAACGTGAACGTAATTCGGATATTTGTGCGAACAGAACTGTTGTTGTTTGCTCGTTGCTCGGTATACTTACTCCATTCAATTAATTAGCAGAGTTAGGAGCGTTATATTGTTAATTTTGTTTCGCACATACTGTAATATACTTATATGTAGTCTGTATTAACAGTTGTTGCTTTGTTTACTTATATAGAACTGTTATTTAGCTACCTGACAAAAGAAACAAGCCGGGGACGAGCAAATCGCTCACTTATAAGAATAATAATTTGAGTTCACCCTCGAAAATGTCTACCTCATATCTGACATCAATGTTTTTTATACGTGAATGTAGGGAGGGTGAGGCGGAGGGTCTTTGTGTTCCCCGGGGCTCTGATAGAGAAGGGTTGACGTGGCTTTTCTATTTCATACTATATTTAGAACAATTATGTACCTACGCGTTAATTCCGTTTTAATTGAACTTGATTCGAGACACGCGAACTGTTTGTATTTACTTAGTTGACATTTGTAAGGCGATACGGGTGACGTCGACATCGTTCTAACTGGAGATAGTAAAAATATTATACTGCGGCGTAGAGGTAACGCTCCCTTAGCGTAGCGGCTGCTGGCACTTCCGCTACGAGCTGCTACGATGATAGCGGATACGCAGCTGTAACGTGAAGACTACGTAATGCTAGCGTAGCTTCGGCTACGAGCAGCTACGCGAACTATGCGTAGCGGGCCGCTGTTGCTACGCTCGGCTATGTGATGGTATAAAATTAAAATGTTTGTACCTAATATGAAATCATATTGAACTAAAGTATAAGCCTATGCGGTCTACATACTAAAGCGACCACGCAGCGGTTACGCTGTGCATACCCTCAACTAGCTTCGTTGGAAATACACTTAGTACATCTTCATATTCATCTATCTATCCGTTTAAGTTATTTTTAGAATGCTTTTAAAACGAGTTTAAGTCATAACAACAAATAGTTCTTTGTTTATTTTATGGATCGTTGAAAAACTCTTTCAAATACTGAGAATTGTTCATTGTTTCACAGAATACGTAAACAGCTCTATGCAATAAAGGGGCGAGCTAGTAGAGCTCTTCAGCTCTGTAATCCAGAAGATAATCCGAGCAAACTCGTACTAAAATCGCCAAGTTATAAAAACACACAAAGCGCTACTTTCGACTTAATTACTGTCATAAAATGCAGACATTACGTTGTGTAGTAATTAAACTTAAAGCAATTATTTTAATGTGTACTGAATTACACAGTTATTGTTATTCTGGTATTAAAATTTTAAGCGGTTTTCATTATTTTTAGTCGTAATCGCAAGCGATGTGTCATAATTGTATGTGTACAAAGAAATAAGAAAAATGTATTTTTGAATGGAATCAGCTGCTCGGGGGTGCAATTTGGGAATACGTGGAATAGGGATGGGGATCCTGTGAGAGGGCATAGGCGTTGGTTGCTTAGTAACCGGGCCCGGATGCCCACTGTTGTTAAAGGGGCAATAACACTGAGCAAATATATAATGCTTTGTTATAAGATCAACTGTTCTGCGTAATTGTTTTAGGAAAATAATACGAGGCCTGTTAATTAATGTTACGCATACATTCTGAGAAATGTGGTCTGGTTTTGTATGAACCGGAATTTATTTTTAGAACTTTACGGCTAAATTAGGATGTGGGATGATTGAGAACAGGTCTTAGCCATTTAAATAATACACACGCTAATTTATTTCTAATTTTGATACAGTTCACATAGGTATTTTTAATTTTTCAGTCGAGTTAGCAGGTTTAGTACGAATCTAATCAGTCAATACTTATCAATGGATAATCAAGGTAATCAATTAAGTCGTTGATAACTAAATCCTATTTATATCGCTACGATGATTTCATGGCACAATCCAACGTTATCATCACATACATTAGATAAGTGGAACAAAATGCCACTTATCAACAAGTTTCAAAGTACAGAGATCACAAACTCGGGGCAATACTTGTACAACAAATGGCCTCTTGTCATCATAAATAAAAGAATAACTAATCAAAGTTTTGCCCCTGGATTTACTTCGATTCGTGGGTGACAACGTAAACAAGCTGCGAGCGGTTTGAGAGGGGGAGGCCTGCCACCCCGTCACCCTATTTCGCCCCTTCGGCGCCTCAATTGTGACATTTTCCTCTTGTCGCCCCCTCACAGTTCAATAATCTTTCAACGACACGAAATTTGAAAATTAAACGCCCTCCTTAATGTAGGTACTCCGTCTTTATATTTTATTTTTTTCAAAAGGCTCTTATTACGTCTTGAGATTTTTGAAGGGTCCGCTGCCCATTGAGTCGTTTTAATAGCAGTTGACAAGTTTCCCAATACTTTTATAGAAATAGAATCGGTGACGTAATGGCGTTACTTAGAGAAACAGGTTAGCTCACCGAAATAAGCACGTTTTTGCGTAACCACGGGTTCACGTAAGCATCTGTGGAAATAACTGGGTAATTTGAATAAATTTTGCCCAAAGTTTGTTCTAAACTCGTTATATTCGCCTACGTAAATAAATTAGTGACAAACAAATTCTAATACGAACTTGTTTCCTCGTAAACAGTAAATTATGAGCCGAGGTGGGGGAAGGGGGGTTGCAGGAGACTTAATTATACATGTAGATACATATCTACATCATTTTCCTATCTTAATTACACGGAACATTTTAACTGAGAACATTATGTAGAGTAACGTTTACGTTGGATACGAAACACGCTGTTAAACGAGCTCGACAGCGCTCGACGCTCGTGCTCTATAGATTTTCTCAGGAACGTTTAGACCGGCTGAGTACGTGCACTGCCAGGTAGCCGATAACGGTCAATGTAACTCGTTGAAACATTTCTTGGCGCTGTTCCAGCACCGAATGTGCTTCTCCGAGAAAACCCTTGATAACCTGCACCAGTTAACCGTTAATGGTAGGCTTCATGCTCTGAATAAAATAGGGGCGCCCTTTGCGGCCTTAGCCCTCCCTATTGAGGGGGAGTGGGCAGTCTGCCACCGAGCACCATGATGTACGACCACTGCCACACCTAGCGCCATTATGTTGTAGTTGATAGTGATATATCATCATGTCCTCACATACGAATATTAAACGACGATTTATCGTCATCCACTCCACCATAATTACTGTCTAATGACGTGACTTATATAAGAATAGACACCATTATGTAATGTAGACACATTATTACCTCTTTGTGATAGTAATAGGTTGCTCCATCATTATTGACTTCTCATTCATACGTTAAAACAAGCAAAGCGCCCGCGATTATTTATCAATGGTATTTTCCACAGCCATTATTATAATAGCAAACTAAATGGTTGATGTTTTGATATCTTGCATTACGATATTGAGCTCAAGGAAGCGATTGTTATGTTTAGCGAAAAGTATAAAGCATCTCGTAACAATGGAGTCATTGTGGGGTTTGATTAGTGAATTGAGGCGCAGGCGCAGGGCGGCGCGTCGTGGCTCAGGATCACGACTCCCTGGTCTCACGCCAGCGCAGCCAGGTTCCCAGCGCCTCGCTACAAATTGTTTGGACATCACTACTCGTATGTGCAAAAAAAGAAAAACGCATCTACCTTATTACCGGTTTGCACGATACACGCATACCGAGATGAAACTACCAATAATAATTTTGATTCATAAATTGAAATTACACATTAACATTATTGAGATAATGTGCATTAAATTGGCGTAGCTTGTTTATTCTTTTGTTCTGTCTGGCTATGAAGATATCAAGATGTTTGAAGTGACATGTTATCTGGGTAGATAAAATTTTGTTGGCGCGATATGATACAGCGAAGAAAGGAGATTGTTGAAGACGTTATTTGTCACGCAGATAAAGTGAACGATGTAACAATGTCATATGATCGTAAGAGTGGAGTGTTAACGTTGCTATTCTTAGATGATGCGTCATAAAAATGTGTTGGTGAGTGGTAACAATGGGTCGTTGGGCTTACAGGAAGTGCGGCTGTAGCCCGCAGCTGTCTGAGTACCCCACATTATTGCTCACCTTCGGTACACACGACCGACATACAAGACACGTTGTAGATACGTATTATCGCGTTTACACACCTTGCTAAAAGCAAAATGTTCGCTAAAAAACAACGAGGTGGCAGTGACAATATCGTACTATTGAATTTTGGAATGATTGTCTAATTCAAGAATAGTTTTTTTGATCCGATTCGATTGAAAAATCTTTCACTTCCGGTAGGTAAATACAATGTTAAAATATTTCACGTGTATAGGTCGTTTTGACGGTAATAATAACCCATATAGAGTTCAAAAGAATTAATGACTCTCATGAACTCACTCATTACACAATGGCGCATTCCCACACATATTGAAAACGCGATATTTTTCCTTATTTACGGGATAATGCTTGAACAATCCCACCATGTTTTTCTATTTCTAGATGACAGGAAAAGCGTGTTATTGATTGAATATTTTTTCTCAATATTTGCACAGAAACATATTTGACGTAACAATAATAATGACGCACGTTTTGCTTATAATACCTTTACGTTACGATCATGTTTCTTTTCCTTACATCACCAGATTGTTTTGATTCGCTTGAAAGTCGTAGGTAATAAAAATGCATGGAGTTCATTTTGTATGCTGACGCCCGTCAAAAAGTAAAATATGAGCACATTTCTATTCTGAGCCGAGCTTTGTGTTTTCCAGTACGAACGCGATGTAATAATTCGTAGTTCACGGTTACGCGTTCGCTTATGTTCACGCTAGCGTGTGTTCGGCGGTTGGCCCACACTTGCGGTCGCCAACAGACGGACGGGCGCGGTACTTCATTTCACATTATTACGAGTCGTTGGCGGCAGACTTTCATCAGTTAAGTAATGAGTGCTCTGCCGGAGGGTAGGCCTCCACCGCAAACGTATTCAACGTTAATTCAAGAGCTCGACTAAACGAAACATACCTTTATAGATAGTGTTTACGAACGCAGAACAATTGAATGTTATTACTGTTTAAACTTCAAACGGAGTAACTCATCATCTCGCAAGTCGCAACCGTCGGTTGTGTAAGAGCCGCACAAAGGGTATCGCTCATCAATCAGACGTTCCCGAGTTCTATTCTTCAGTTCCACCGGTTACCCGCTAATTGTTGTGAAACGTCTCTATTAATGACGAGTCTTTCGTTCCGAGAGAAAATACTTTTGATTACGATTACACGGTACAATGGCCGTGCGTGAGAGTCGGACGCGTTGCATTGTGCCATTAAAATTATGTATTACACCGGCGCATGCTCTATTTAGCCAGTCGGTAACAATAGAAACTAATAATGATCATTCTGTATTAATTGCACGTTGCGTGCCGCAGTAAAGACTGTTTGCAATACTTATCGTGTCACGATCGTTACGTGCGGGCGATGGAGCGCAGCGGAAGCGAAACGGACTAGAAAAAAAATGAGTTCTTTTTAAATTGGGGATATTATCCGAGCGGTGCGGAGTGTTCATCATAAGGTCGTATTAATATTCACGATGCGGCGCGCCCGGGCCGGGCAGGCTTCACAAAATGGCTGCCGGAGGCGCGCGGGCGACCGAGTCGTGACCGCCAGGAATCCACGCGCTGTTCCGAACCCTCATCAATTATGCATGAATGCGGCCGAACGCCGATGTTTACTCTCCATGAGACAACAATTTATTGCGTCGTGCGGTTTTTGACATCCGATCGGAGACCGGTCCGGCGATCTCGGCAACGATGACGAAATACTTACGATTTACGTCCGCACTGATTTAATGCGCAAATATATCATTCGCTTTGATTATAGGTAATATTTAGACGGTAGGTACTTTAGACGTCCGTATATGGCAAGCTTGTATGGCAAGTTTCTAGAACACATCTCAATTCACCTAGGTACTGTAACTCTCATAAAATCTTATAATCTTAATTTATTCCGTGGCGCTTCCATAATCCATTGTTTCATTAACCCGTCCTTTGACTTAATTTAACAGTCCTCCGTGTTGTAATAATACTCCAATCAATTCACACACAGTTCACAAACAATACAATAATAAAAATGCGTCTATGAATGCCAAGTGGTACATCGTGTATCGTTGATGTTCATAAAATAAAGGCGTGAGTCACATTTTATTATTTCATCAGGCAATCGTCGATTTCATGTCATCGTTATAGCCTGGTGACTTGTCGGCAGCAGCTGTACAAGAGCTATAGATAAGGGGCGGATATCGAAATGTGTCTCTTAGGCACGGTCTAACCTAAACATTAATACTTAGGTACTCATGTACCTACTGGGAATTTTACTAGCTTGCGGTAAAGACTGAAACCATTCTCTAAGTGCACACTGTGTCATGGACTCATGCTATCCGGCAAACGGTTTCTCATTTCTCACGTAACCCTGTGTAAAATATTTGATTTGTAAAGGTCTAAGGATGTGTGCACACTATTCAAATGTGTGTAATCTCGCAACAAACAACGCGAGTTCATTAGATAACGTTATCTTTGTCACACAAAGGTGTTTTTAATCAAAGTTATTTACCTGAACAGTTTATACGTATTTCACTCTTTTGTGTACATTTTTGATTGTGTTATTTGCAATACTTATTACAGCTGTATCTTTTTCAGTTATTTCAAAGATTTCAAGGTATCCATCGGTAGTATCTTGAAAGTTGTATTGAATAGTAGTCCTAGAAACAACTCGTAAACCCCAAGATAGAGAACCGTACAAACACACGTGGAAAACATTTTTATAACTTGTTTGAGTTTCTCAAGCGTAAATGAAATGAAACGAAGCGTACACCTATTGAAATTCCGAGAAGTTCTCAAACGCTCTCAGGTTATTTACACAGGTCTTTGTACAAACTCGCGGTTGGTAACGGGCCCCTTATCAGCGCTTGCAACCAGGCTATCGACTGCCGTGTTTGTTTTATGTTATCTACAAATTCCCGCTTCACTATGCAACTTATCTATGAACGCAAACTATTGTATGATAATGATAAAACACCTATTTTTAGTAGATTATCTCAAGTCGTGATGTTGTGTTCGTTATGCATATCTTGTACGTGATTCTGTGTAGATAAGCACGCAGCTATCTCAATGGCATTAACTATTTATCATTGCTATGTGGAACGCGAGACATTAGACTCACAAGTAGGTGGATACGAGTCACTTAACATGAAACATGAACGCGTTCCACTTGAAATATCGCCGTTTTTTCATCGAATTGTATGTGCAAATTACACAGCATTAGTTATTCACATGTAACCGCTAACTCGATTAGCACAAGGCCAAAACAAGGTATGCGACCTCTTTGCTTGTTTTTACAAAAACTTCGCGAACGGGTTTTGCCTGCCAATTTGCCTACGTGTACAGTGTATCCGCCTGCCCGCATCACGAGACAGACTGATAAAAACAACGACTAATAACGACGCAATACAAATTGTAATGCATGATCTACTTAACAAAAAAGTAATTAGGTTCGCAATCAATCGTGGGGCAAACAAAAAAACCACGCCCGACTTCTTAGAAGAACTTTATTGGTTTTTGTTATTTTCGAATCTAATTAGTGTAAATGTGTTTTGTGTCTGCGAAAAACAGAAAAACCACTTGATTTAGATTATTTTTTAATGCAAATTCCGTTGGTAAAACATCAATTTTATTTATGTGACCTGCGAGCTGAACTCTTTGTGTTATTTATAAAGCGAACGTAGAACGTATAGCTTGTCACGGAATACTTGGGAGTGTGCCAAATCGTTAGCGCGTTGTAAAATGTTTTCGGTATGTTGGTCAACGATCGCTATTTGTTTATACCTATTATAACAAAGCATGTTCGTTCAGTACCTACGTGTCTCGATTGATTTATTATCGCACTAATTTTTGTTCTGTTTATGCGCCAGGAATATCGGATTTGAATAATATTCTGAAAGTACTGTTAGAGAAGTTGAATGTTTCCTGGCAGTAAATACCTAGTACCTTTTATACCGGATTATTATGGCATTTTCCGTCTAAATGAGCCACGGAGAATAAACCTATTTTAATAATAATAGATATCCTGGAACAACTAGTAATGAGTTTCCTTTGTTTGTTGTTTACTCCCACTCGTAATGATTCGGGTGTGTCAAATATTTAGAAATGATAATACCTACATAAACGTATTTCAATACGCTTACGCAATCCTCCATTGTTTTAGCGATTTCTTGAAGAAGTGTTTTCTTGGAATGATTTCCATTTCCGTGTTATTGTCATTCATTTCGGTCAATGTTTTTGGTAACAATGATATTTTAAGCTCATGTTCGGTATTTAATAAATTCTCAAACACAGTGTTGTTCAATTAACAAACGACTGGTATATAGGTCTTAAGTACATAGTTAGGTAGATTACTAGGTATGTAGTTGTTTTGTAATTAAGTACCTACCTATCTATCCAATTCTACGAATTCGAACTTCGAGCCTAGGCAGTCAAAGCCATGTGGTGTATGTTCATGTTCGTAGCGTAAATTTAAAATAGCTAGGTAGGTATAAATTTACGTCAGTGAAGTACCGACTCATACATAAAAATATTTCTTCTAATGGGCTAATGTTTATTTGTATCTACTTTCATATAGGTAATTCAGTTGTTTAAATAGGTATGTAAAGCATTTGCCGTGATTAGCGACATCTGCCCTCCCTGCGTGGGGACACGGGGTCCTGTGGAGCTGGACGACAGGACGGGTGCACATGAGCGTCAGGTGCTAAGTCCGCGAGGGGGCGCCCATCTGCCTCCCCGCGACACCCGCGCCGTTCACTTGTTGCTACGTTGTGCTACGTCGCGCCGCTAGACTGCCGCACACCGCCCCCCCGCCCCCTTTCCTCCGTACACCACTTCCCTTCCCCGCGCATTTCAGTTCTTTGTGCGCCACAGTGGCTTTCGCACGTTCGTGCTGTGCCACTTTACGTTCGCAACGAATCATTTTGTCGTGGATTGTACATAATATTATTACATAGATAGCATAGCCAACTGGAATTTGTGAGTGTGTGCTGGTGAATGCATGAATTCTGCGACATTTTGACCGCAACCTAGTACACCTTTGGAAGGATTTCAAGCTGATTGGAATATCCACGAGGATTTTTTGTGAAGAATCTGTGATAGTGACTTAGGTCATTTGTGTGGTTAACGGGCACCGAAGAGAAGTGTCTGCAAAATAAAAAATTGAAGTGATTTAATTGTAATTGACGAAGCTGTTGATAATTCAAGCTGAAAGAACATACTTAATTAACTTAGTGTTTATTCAACTGACACCTGTAAGTACTTTTAATTTTATAAAATAATTCTGAAAAATGCATCGAAAGAATTTAAAATGAACCTAGTGACAGTTTAATTCTAATAAAATTGTTATAGGTAGGTCATTCACCTTTCGACTTTTGTAACGTCTTTATGAATTTGAATTATTGGTAGGTAGTGAGAATTGCATTTGTGCTTGACTAAAAAGTTATGTGGTTTTACATTGCAATTAATATCATTGCCAATAATAATTTTGATTGTAGGTAAGTACCTTATTTCTTCTAAGTAAGTAGGAAGTTATTTGTAAATAAATAACCTATGAACTAATTTGTACATATGGTACTTAGACAGACCATAATAAGTGCTAAATTTTGTGACTGAGAAGCTTATCGAATGCTTTCGTTGGTTATTTCATTACCTGTTTGTAGAAGGTCAATGCGAACCAATTAAATTCTTATTAACTGATCTAAAATGACCGCCATTAAATCATTAACACGCATCGCATTTAGATATTATCGTTGTTATCGTCAATGCGCATTATACGAACTATCTAGGTCTACTAACGTCATTAGGTATATGCCTACCCGCTTATTAGCTATGAGATAATGCAGTAAAACTGTGTTAATTACCTCATAAACGTTACTAACATTACCTGTTAGATAATCGCATACCTAACGAGCAGGCAATCAGATCAGATCATCGTGCTGTGCTCGCACGATAAATAACTATATTACGTTACGTTATAGCCGCTAGTCGTGCACCGAATGACCTTTCATATCGTCTATGCTATCGAGAATACTTTCCGAGTGTGCATTGTTACCGTAAACAGCGATTCGTTATCGAATCGCGTGTTTTATCGCCCTATTGTTTATTGTCGAGTGACCCGTAGTGTTTGTTCTAATTCCTTGATAGTCGTAATCAGTTATTCTTAGCTTTTCCGTATTTCAATTTCACGGTGCGTTTTTAAACAATGTCCAACAGAGTTCAACGAAATTGAATTGCAAAGTCATGACCGCAACGCAACTGCCTCAAGTTAACTCACATAAAGTTACTGGAATAAATTGAAATAAGTAAGGAGCTAATCAAATTCATTTGAATAGGTATCTACCAACTATACGCGTTATATAAAAAAACACAGGAAATACCAAAAATAAGTTGCGTCATTGCGTAATCATTTAATTAACTACAATAGTCCATTTATAAATCTTTTCATCGTAACTTTCAGGGTCGTCCGGTTTGTCAAAACGATAAAAACATTTTATGACAGTCTCGTGACGAATCCGGATACCTAGGTTGTTATGTGTATTAAGTATGCGATACTGGTGTATTGTCTATGCTGGAAATCAAGAATTCCGGTCACGAACAATCGGGACACGTCGTGAGATGCGAGGGAGATTGCAGCGCGCTCGCCTCCGTGCGCTTTCAATAGCACATTGCGCAATTTACTGCACGAGCTGCACCACTCGTGATATCTGGATACACTACATCGTATCTTCAAGGTGGTATTGCAGTCAGTAGTCACGATAACTGATGCGCTACTAAACCCCGCTATATTGTACCCCTACACTATCTTACATTTCGTAGCCTAAAGTACCTATGTAAATCTACAAGGAAACCGCCCATTCCAGCCGTATATGGACGAGACTGGCTTCCGTAAGTGTCGGTCACACGCCTAACGATCTAAAACTAGGTTGATATTTCAAAAGCGAATGTTGACTCGATATCGAATAAGTAATTTGCGAGCTTCGTTTAGAAAGTGAGATTCGGATGCGGTTTGCGGCGGACCTACTCTAATTTGAGGCGTTTCAGCCAATCTTACGTGTTAACACACGATGCTTTATGTAACTTGAGGTAGAATGTTTAATTGCTACGTTACAGAGAAAGCTGTCACAACTAAATGTCCCATTAATGGTTATTCTCTGAGTGGAAGTGTTTCATTACATGGTCGACGAGTCGAAACGCTCCAGTGGTTTTAACGAGATGGCTTTGAGTCTGCAAACGCGCTCACATAACATGGTAACAGGTTATTTGAGATTATTGACGTACAGCCGCTTTGTCTACCTCACTCGTGTATTATTTAGGCGTGTAATTTGCACAAAGCAGAACTTGTTTGCGTGACGTTCGACACGCGTTAGCATTATTAGTTTAGTTTGATTACTACTTGGCCTTTACACGAAGTTAATATTATTTGAACAATAGAGACTGAAAAAACGTTTCAATTGTGTGATTCCACAGCCCCACATGTAATCTGCATTCAGCTATGCGTGTAATGTTCCACGGTCTACATCTAATAGGCGTTTAAGTAACTTCCCTTCATTAACTGCTGGCTTACCTGTATAACCCTCAATACCGATTCCGTGGCTCAACAAATATTGGAACGTTTGATTGATCGTTCGCAGTCACGCGCCGACTTCCTCTAAGTGGTCGTGACTCGTGAGTACATACCTTACATGTTCTACCTACATAATACAGCGTCTACATCGATGGTCTGATGATTTTGACCTTTTGACCTCATCAAGAATCGTCATAATAGAATGGAGAAACTCAATTGACGCGTTCTTTTTGAATGAACACTTAAAAAGGTTGACGTAATTGGTAACTATGGGCTTGTGGTTAACTATTCGCGGAAAACCAGCAAACGTAGTTAGCAAATGGCACAGTAAACGGTATTGCGCTTAAATGAATAACTCAAAACCGCACTGATAATTTATGTACTTATTTACACGAGCTTAGGTACTGAGAATCTGCAAAGTGAGTGGTTTATTTATAAGGACTGCACTGTCCGGCTTCTCAGCATTATTTAGATCGTTTTACATAACCCATAACCTACTTATAGAGTGTGGAAAGAGCTGCAGCATAGTTTTTGTACAGCTGCAGTATGTATATGGAGATAGGTTGGTGCGGCTGGTGCAATAGTCGGTTTGAGTTACGGCTGCCGGGGCCCGCCCTTCATGCATAATTCAAATTGTCGTGGTCAGGATTTACTGCGGCGAGGTAGAGCGCAAGCGGCCGCGCTTCTCAGAGCCCTCGTGTCAACTTTTTGCGCTTCCTTTCCATCTAATGAAAAGCTCTCTCACCGGTTCCGCCTCGGCGTTTGTCTTGTCAATCAACCGTTGTCGTTCTGCGACGTTGCCGCACTTCCCCATCGAGTTATTTGTTGCCCCATTGTCCCCTCCCGCTGATCACTGTCGCATTGTTTCACAACTTTTGTTTACATTCGTTCAATGGTCGTTTGTTTGTAAAGCGGCAGGTTTGTTTTCTTCGCCTCGTGTATTCTTTTAACATTGTAAACAGCTGGGGCTTGTTGAATTTCTTGTTATCGAATATTGTTGACTAAAACAACTATCGTTTCATTTGCAAGCAATAAGTAACGCTATCTTAGCCATTGTGATTTTGAAATTATTTTTATCTACACGCCTACTCAAGCGCATTTACGTATCGTGTTCAACCTTTTGTGTTACGTCAACACTTTGTTTGTTCCTCGATTAGATATTTATTTTCGCTTGTGACTGGTTATTTGCTGGAATTATTTGCTTTTCCATGGTTTAGATTTATTAGATAACATCTACTCGGCATGTTATTTTTGCATGCTTTATAAGTGGAGTACAGGTCTAAAGTTCGGCTTATTAGAGTGGGCTGTACGACGATTAGCGTTGAATTACAAAGTGTATTCAGTTGGATAAAATTAATTTGGTTTAGATGCATCACCATAACAGGAAAGGAATGTCGCTCGCTGGGGGCTGTTAGCGAGGCGTAGTCTGGCGGATTTCGCCGTAACCGGTTCGCAGCGCGGCGCGCCGGTGAGTAATCTTTGGGTGCATTAAAAGTGGCGGCTCGACCGCAAGCGCAACCGTATCGCGATGCATTATCATATCATTATGCGATGAGATGAGATCTGCCGGCTCACGCACCCACTGAATAATGACCAGCTGTAGGCAGCACACAATCGCCAGTTTCTTCTTCGTTTGTTTGTTATGAATAATTATTTATGCGATTATGTAGATGAGGATCCTCGTTAACAGCTCTCTCATTAAAATTCCATTGTTGTGCGCTTGACATGCAGGCTCGCTCTTTTGTGTAGGTGTCGTGTCGAATTATGTGCTTTGGTATGTATGTTCGTTCGTTCGTGTGCTTATGAATTGACTACGAATACGAAACCTGGGTTGAATCGTTTAGAGATTACACTGTCTGTCGTAATTCCCTCAAGCGGAATAAAAAGTATTAGTTGCAGAATTATTGAAATATTTATTATGATTATGAATCACCTTGATGTGCATACCTATAATCCCGTCAATAGCGTGCCAGCTGCCTTTACTTTTATCGGTCGTTTTTTTGCATGTTTATGGAAATTAAAATGCAATCGCGTGTTATTAACAAGAAAAACCTCGAGAAATGTGCTTGTAAGATTAGCACTTAGGAAGGAATTTATTTTTTGCTCGTGCGGTTTAAATTGAACGTTGTATGTTAATTTTATTTGCATGCTTCAGGGGTTTTATTACTCATATAACAGCGCGGTGTTCCTTGTACTTAATTTGGGTTACGATGTGGTGATGTCACAAATATTCCTGTGATGAAGCGCTAGGTAGTAAATTAAGCCTAGTAGGTAAATAAAAGTCAGTTACGTGATTTCCTCGAAAGTTACTGTGTAGTAATTTGTTTAAGTATGACGCGTCACCCCGGGATTTTATCACATTGCCCTCGTTCTGGTGGAGCGCCAAATGTCCGGGCGGTCGCTGGCGGCGCTGCTTGGCGCTGCTCCAGACCTTATTCACGTGCGGCGCGCCAGCCCTCACTGCCAACATGTTACTTCCACCCACGCCGCCATATCTCTTCATGAGCTGATCTTCCTGTTCCGGTTACTAATAAACCACTCATTTGAATAATTTCGCATTTGTCACGGAGCCGAAGACGTACAATAACAGCTTGGCTTGCTGTTTATCACTTTATATTCATGTAAATCAATCCGTCGAGTACCCAGTCAAGTGGTAGTTGCGCAATCGTGAATTGATTAGTCACGTATGCATGCATAGCAATTTACGACTTCATAATAAAGTTGTGTTTACTCACTTCAGCTAAAAATAGTTCTTTAATTTAGACGTGTTGCAACATTTTTTTTCTTAGAAGCTAATGAAATTGTATCGTCCATACAATACATTATTTTTACGTACTTTTAGGCGTGGGTGTAGTGTGAATGGGCTTACTTTGGCGTCGTCCCAAACGTGCTGACATGACCGACCGACCGAACACTGACGTCAGCCGTTTGAAAATATACAGCTGGCAGCTCGTTGATAACACAGTATTTATCCGTTTTGACAGGCAGACACGGCTTTGATAAATTATTCGAATTTTACTCAGTATTCCGGATGATTTGCTAGAAATGTAGATTCCGTGAATATTTTGTAAATTCCTACTTAACGTTGATTTGGTATGTTACAAGTATGCAATCCTTAACAGTTTGTTTCAATTGTTTCAGGTGCCCCTGAAAGTGTGAGTGCAAGTGATGTCGTCGAGGTCAGTGCGGAACCCGACAAGTGCGTGAAACAGGAGGAAGTGAAGGCAAGTGAGTGTGAAGTGAAGAGTGAAGTGAGTGCGGGCGCGGATGGTGTTGCCAGCGCCGTGGCCTCCGAGGAGGACGAC
>NDFZ01004981.1:117698-129951 GCA_002192655.3 Mamestra configurata
TGCCGCCCCCGCCGCCGCCCTCGCTGTACCCCAGCGAGCTGCTGTGGAAGCAACGCTACCAGACGCCGCTGCACGCGCCGCTGCACCATGCCATCGCGGACGACTATCTCGCCGCCGCCACCTACGATAGAGAGAGACATGAAAGACTGCTACGGTGAGTCCACACACTTCTTGGTCTTAGTTCCCCATTGCCCACATACCTACCTAGTTACCAACTACCTAGGCAAAATTCAAAATGAATCAAGTAGTCAAACATGAAAGACTGCTTCGGCGAGTCCACTTACGTCATGGTCTTAGTTCCCCCAAACTACCTAGTATAAAGATAAAGTCTAGGTAATCATGTAGTCAAATACGTTGATAATTTAGCTAACTATAAAGGCATGAGCTTAGAAGACATCATTTTAAAATAAGTAGGTAGTTATGAAATCCACGTTTGCTTAGATGGAATCTCTCCCATGATGGGGACTGACAAAAAGTAAAGTGGGTGAATCAAGTAGGCAACGAAAACCGCTTCCAGAAAGGCCCGTCTATGAGGCAGAATATATTTTTAGAGACGAAAGTCTTCATGAAGCAGAAATCTGTTAGGTTAGTTTCGTTCGTACGTACACTTAACGATTAAATCAAAATGAATTTTCATTCATCGTTCCCAGTAAAAATCAATTTATTTTAGGTACCTACTAAAAAGTTGTTAAGGAAGGAATTTCCCATGTAGGCCATTGCCCTTATGCTTGCTGAATTGAATAGTATTATTAACGTGTGTCAAATCTTGCACTAATATTATCGTTTTTGTCTGGTGCACTAGATACGAGGGGTCAACGTACTTAGACAACATTTTATAACGTTGTGTAGAACAAGAATTAATAATAATAATTATATCCGCAAACAGGCTTGGTAATTACTTCTTTTTCTACCGCTCGCCGAACTTGATTCTTTTCATTTCCTATCCAAATATTTGCAAAATCGGAAACAGTATAACATATTCAATATTTTTCAATAATTCGCAAATCACTGTAGAAACTTGGAAATAATTTTCTATCACGTGCTAAATACTGCGTTAATGAGACCGTCACAAGATGATCACAAATTTAATAAAACCCAGCATTATAAAACCGCGAATGCCAATGTGGTTTAGGTAAAAAATGTTAGGTTTTAATAGTTATAAATCAATTAAACTCATTTGCAACCACGCCCATGACTAACCGAACTTTTTCCTGTATTTAACGAAGAATTTTGTGAATTGTTTACCGTGACTCAGCGCTTTGAATAATATTTATGTTACAAAAGCTACTTATTTATCCTCTGAGTCATGAATTCAAAGCGTACTACGCAAAGTCACAACACTTCTAAAAACTCGAAACACTTCACAAAAGTACTTAACCTGATTTTATCTGCCCGCTATCTCGAATAGTCGAGATTGTTTATTGTTAGAAATATGCAAACGTTATTAATGTAAATAAATGAAGACGTAAAACGAAGTGTGTTAATTTCTGATATTACAAGATTGCTCCACATATTCATGATTTGTTAAGCTTGATTTACGTTGTGGCAAGATTTGTTTTTTTTCTCGTGTTCGAATTTTGAATCGAAAATTCATGTTCTATTTTTTTTTGTTTGAAATTAATATCAGAACGAATAGACTATTCAGCCCTCGTAAGCCTAAAAGCTGTATCTTGATTGGGATTCTTTATTTTATAAACTATGTTATTTTTACAACCTTTTTTCTGCCACAAACAATAAAAAGATAGGAAACAATAAATCGCCTGTAGCACTGTAAAAGACTACTTATGAAAATGTTTGTTACAAGTTTTGGCTGTATAATCACTTTGTTTATCTCCATTATACTCTTAGCAACGTGAAATAAATTAAACTAGCTACAGAAATGTACGTGCCATATTTATTTGATATGAGTTCGAATTCGATTCATATCGTGTTTCTCGGAAAACATCGTTGGCATTAAATGCAATTGATAAAGAAAGATAACAGTATAATTTTGTTTAATTTTATCACGTAACGTAGATGATTAATGAATGATAGTGATCAGTCAAAGAAAATGGGGTTAGTGTCTTTGAAAGAACTAGGTTTGAAAAAAATCTAGGGGAATTAATCAAGGCTTGTAGGTATAATATATGAAAATTGACACCACAACGGACAACTGTTTCCAACAATTTTTTGGCAGCTTTATCTTAGAGACAATGCCGATTTCAGAAAGATATTTATTTGTCATACAAAAATCGCCAAATGACTCCTTCCGGAGCGGAAGGGAATGTCAGACTCTTACTGGCTAAAACCCATCCGTGTTCCTCTTAATACCCTTTGCTGTCCAGGGCTGCGGTGACTCTTTCGGTCAAACTCCGAAACTATTTGTCATGCCTAACTGTCAAATTGATTATTGTAAAAATAATTTGCATGCTAAATGTGAGCTTTTTGAATTGATTTTAAAACTGGTTGAAGTGCACTCTCTCGTACCTGCCAATTCCATGGTAGGCTTTTTGAGTATTGAAATATGTACCTATACTTATTATATATTTTTTCATAAGATTGAAATATTCATCTGCTTGACAACGTAAATAACGCCATGAAAGTCGTTGAATTGTAAAAATGAAAGGCATTGCATTTGGTAATATATTTATTTTGATACTTTGTGTATCGTGAAAATCTCATATTTAAAGCTTCACATGAAATAAATGATGCTAAGGAAAATCTGAGTTATAAACGAATATAAATTATAATTCTCTACATGTTACAAATCCATGTTTCATGTATTATTTGTAATAATAAAAAATAAATGGTTACCACAGCATAAATACATAATTAGGTACTGACCTAATGTAACGCTGTGAAATAACTACCTAAACATTTTCCTGTTAGACCATCACACAGTAAATTTCACTATTTCTGATAACTGTGTTCATTAAACCTGATTTATTATCAGGAATTGAATAGAGCAGTATACCCAGGGCAAGTTAATGATTCGGACACACGGCAGTGAATCAGACAAGTTCTTAAAGCAAAAGGGGAAATCTTTACTTATGTGATGTAGGACTGGTCAATGTCTACAGTAAGTCGAAAAATTCAACACCTGACAACCTGTGTTTATGTATCAATAAGATCACTTGGACAATCAAAGCCTCTGTAGCTTAATGTCCTTAGAAGTGCACGTAGACAAAAGTGAACAAAATCACAGTCATACACAAAATGATTGAACGTGTAATAAGATCCCATGAAAGGACCAGATGCGATCCAATATCAAAGGCACTGGTGCCCTACTATGACGTGCTAAAGCCATCCAATTCCGATGATGTAAAAGGGATAGTGCTATTCGCTATGTATAGCTCCGTCTCGCTCTTATAGCGGAATCATGATCGTTTAAGGACTTCATAATAGGGCCCCAGGTAGCAATTCTCACTCAGTAAGATATCGCTAAGCAACAAGAGATTATCAAATTTGACTTAATTATTTATTACAGTAAGTAGTATGTTATATAAATATGTAATACAGCAGACCTTTGCATGTTAGCTGCATTTTCACGATAATGCGCGTTGTGCAGACCGTTTAGATCGTTGAATTCGCCATTTCATGAAATGCCAGTTCAATTCTACGATCTCGCAGCGACGCAAACATTTTATTGCTCATATTAACATGGATTAACCTAATTGTGAATTCCTGTTAGTAATAAATACTCTTTATTACATGCAGGAATTCATTGAAATGATTCGTCTAGACGTCAACCGTTTATTTGAAACGTGACCGTCAATATAATTAGAATAAGTAAACAACGCAAAACGGAACAAAGCTTTTCTCATAAAATAAAAGGTTAAAACCACCAGAATTCGTATTTAAATTTGCAAGGCCAGAGCAAAAATAACTGAACATTTAGAAGACAGAAATAGTACTGTCGACATGCAAGAAAAACTTTGCAATGATAAACACTAACATAATTGGTGGCTTGCCAACTTTCTTGTTATTCTTGAACAATGTTTAGGAAATGGGTACTTTATTATTTATACGTCTTGGCTGCTTTAAATACTGCGGAATGTTGCAATAAATTATCATTTAAAATCTTGTTATGTAATCTGTATTATTTATGAATTATGCGAAGTGAAAACGTACCCTCTTAAGCATACTGATTTCACGCATGGAATACATGAGAATTTTATTTGGCATGGCCGGAAAATGAGAGCAGAAAGCTATTATTTTATTTTTTATGAGTTTGAATATCCAACACTTGTCCACCACTACCTAATTATTAATTTTAGTCTGTGGAATTATTGTAGATTGTACAATCTTAGTATACTTATTACTTTTACTAACTTTCGTATGTTTATTCTACGGTCGTTAAAATTATAATTAAAGCAAAGCTGTATTGCAAATAATTGCCAGTGTTCGACGAGTTATAGTAAAACGATTTCAACGTAATTTGGTGTTACGGTAGATAAATAACAGAAAACAGTGTGCAATTACAAATTGTAAATTTTAAATGATTTATGCAGTTTAGTAATCCGTCACTCACTCATCAGTTACTGAAGAGTGAGTGACGGATAACTAAATTGAAAGAAACTACTGGTCGTAGAAAGTTGAAATTTAGCACGTAGGTTCCTTGGGGAGTGTAGGGCAGCACTAAGAGAGGATTTCCCGAAGTTCCTCTGAAAACGGGGAAAAACGGGATATCCGCGTACGAAGTCGCGGGCAAAAGCTAGTTATTATTATTATAATTTGAATGTAAATAATTAATAACACTGCTAACCATACATTCGGTGTTACCAAAAACAAAATTAGTTTACCTTTTATTTCTTTGTAGCTATGTTCTAGGCTAGATCAGTTCAAGGTAAAAGTGTTACTACTAAAGTCTTGTCGACTGTACGTTTTAAACTAGGAAGTAGGTAAGTTTGCTAACCAAAAGGTAGGTTTCGATCCCTCAGAGAAGTTCATTTGCCATAGGTAGTTAAATATCGGGATACATAGTAGGTAGGTAGAGGTACATATTATTATTTTTCAGGAGATTTTGCCTTATACCTATTATTAGGGAAAATACGAATAAACAGTTTATCGCAATCGTTCTACATGACGGTTCTACCTGGGGGAATTTCGTGTAATTAATACTTGTTACGTAAGCTTTGTTTGTGTATTGTTCCATAGAACCTTTTCCTTTTAACATTTATCAATGCTATACTTACTTCTTGCACCATTTTACGCACCGTATTCATAGTCAAGGTTGGATGATGTTAATCAGGCTAGGAATGTTAAATGCAAAGGTCATCGAACCGAAAGTAGACACGAGCTTTATGCATAACCAAATTATATGTCATTGTGATTTTCGTATACAAAAAAAAAAAAACAAGTATACATTATAATACATTAAATCTCATTATAATATCCATGATAAATAATGAATATAATACCGTTTTCAATCAATTTATTCTAGCGATAAGTCATTGCAAACATTTTAATGCTAATTTGTTGAGACACGTTTCTTGAATAATCGTGAGGGACTTACGGATGTGGAAAAACAATAAATTTACTATCGTCTGAACGTGTTGAGGCATTCAAAGTGGCACAATTTATGATACACTCCCTACGTCATAAATCTATCGTGATTACCCCGACTGCAACGAAGTAATTCCTCATTTGACCTCACGTGACCAGCTTGTTAACAATTTTATAACACGACTATGAGGAAATATATAAGCTTGACGTAGAGGTATTTTCCCGTTTATAATTCATAGAAATAACATAATAATTACGGTGCTAAATATTCATCGCTCCGTACAAGGCCATTGTAGTTACTTTAAAACTTTTTGCTGTATTACCTTTCACAGCTGTTACCGAGCCAGCTGATTTTGCTTTTTTATTACCTTGACACCCTTTATAAAAGTTTTTAGACAGATTTACCTGCAGCTGATACAGATTTCTTTGAAAATATCATTTTGTTATTTTGTATAGACTTGTTATTCAAAAGATAAGGGCTGTGAACAAGTTATGGCCTCCATTATTATTATTACAATCTTTATTACGCATTGTTTTGAGACCTTGGAGATATTGTGCTCCATTTATGGTACTAGATCGCGTAGAAGATAAATATTTCTACTTGTGGTATTTTTAAATTAAACACTGATTGGGTGTTCTTGTAATATACCTAGTTTATGCCTATCCTTCTTTACCTATAAACGAAAAGGCATAAATTGAATTAAATTAAAAGTATATCTACTAATCTTTTAATGTAAATAACTAGCAGGTTTTTATAATTGCATACGTAAGAGGAAAATCTATTTACGTCCGTATCAAGGTGACCTTGTAATTCTATCCGGTTCTCATTGTTCATACCTTGATATAAACGAATACATATCTTGAATGAATAATGAATTTTAAATTATAAAGATGTTTTTAACCTTGACTCGTCGTGTTTAATATTTAGGACGTGATGTTCGTGTATTAAAGTTATAATCAGTAGCAGTGTTTATTGAGGTCGCTGTCTGAATAAATATGCGATTAAATACAGGATATCCTATAATTTCGTTGTCTACGCCTGATATGTTTTAGAGTAGTTTGCCGTGCTTTCCTGGCTATGAATACGGCCATTCTCTAATGTGTGAGAATGAAGTACTAGAAGGATGCGTATTTTTCACTGCTTATTACAAATAGTATGTACAATTTCCACCTATACTTTATCGGGATCCAGCTTATCATTTCTGCCATACAACCATCAGCATTTATTTTTATCATTTTATTTTTTTTATATCTACTTAGTCATTGCTATTTCAAGAGATAAAATCGTAAAAAAATGTGATATGATAGAAGACGAAGTGTTAAAATACAAGTGATAAAAATATTTTGATAGTGTAAGCTTATAAAGATAAATTATTTATTATAGAATTTTTTTTTATATTATTAATTATTATAGATATTTGATGAGTCATTTTATTATTGTACCTAGAGATATCAAATTGTTCGGCCAAGTAGATAAAATTGTCATAAGAATTATAAGAAAGATTAAATCTTCAGTAAATTATATAAATACCAATGATATTGAAAACATTGTAGGTACCTATTATAACGACGATAATAAGGAATGTAATATTATCATTACTTGTTTTTCCATCATGACTCGTAATTAATATTCTTAATTTAGCACTTCTAATAATTCCTGTTATATTATTTGGTCTTTTCCTTTTTATTTTGTCTTAAGAGGAGTTTCATTTTTACTGTAAATAGCAGTTATTTAAATTAAAATACCTAGTACGTATTATCTGGGTTTTCTCTATAGTTTATGTAGAAATAAAATAACCCACATAATCAAGACAAAAAAACGATCTCGGGTAAATCCTTGTACCTCACTATGTTCGATTAATCATTTTATGGGCATGCTTTCATTGCTCATCAAACATAGTAAAACGTACCTAATTCAGTATTTATTAGGTATGTAATGTAACTAACGTAAAACATGTTTTACCTACTTAGTTATTAAATTATGTACAGTTGGACCTTTTTTTTTTTTCTGGGGGAAATCCTCATGGAAATCCTCCACCCTGGGGCGGGTGGAGGGGTCTGTCAGACTCTTACTGACTAAAACCACCCCGGTGTTCCATCTTCCACCTACGCCGGGGATCGCGGGAACGTATGCGACATCCGCAATCCCCGGCTGGTGCCGGCCCGCCTCTGCGGGCCACCTCGCGTCGGCGAGGGGAGTGAGGTGTTTNGTAGGTACCTATTATAACGACGATAATAAGGAATGTAATATTATCATTACTTGTTTTTCCATCATGACTCGTAATTAATATTCTTAATTTAGCACTTCTAATAATTCCTGTTATATTATTTGGTCTTTTCCTTTTTATTTTGTCTTAAGAGGAGTTTCATTTTTACTGTAAATAGCAGTTATTTAAATTAAAATACCTAGTACGTATTATCTGGGTTTTCTCTATAGTTTATGTAGAAATAAAATAACCCACATAATCAAGACAAAAAAACGATCTCGGGTAAATCCTTGTACCTCACTATGTTCGATTAATCATTTTATGGGCATGCTTTCATTGCTCATCAAACATAGTAAAACGTACCTAATTCAGTATTTATTAGGTATGTAATGTAACTAACGTAAAACATGTTTTACCTACTTAGTTATTAAATTATGTACAGTTGGACCTTTTTTTTTTTTCTGGGGGAAATCCTCATGGAAATCCTCCACCCTGGGGCGGGTGGAGGGGTCTGTCAGACTCTTACTGACTAAAACCACCCCGGTGTTCCATCTTCCACCTACGCCGGGGATCGCGGGAACGTATGCGACATCCGCAATCCCCGGCTGCGGGCCACCTCGAGTCAGCGGGAGGAGTGAGGTGTTTGACTCCCCCCGCTACGTCAAAGAGGGGCGCACGGGAACACCACGCGCCGCCACCTCGGGTCCTGATGAATGGGGGGCGACGGACATCCCCAAGTCCGCCTCCCCTGGACCCAGTTAGGGGGGCCGGAAGAATGTAGTTGGACCTGCGTTAACCTATTCTATTGGAATTCTGTACTAGGCCAACTCAAGTTCAAAGTACTACCGCAGACGTGCGAACGACTGTACCTACATACTTAATTTACTTTAGTTCAGAGATAGGTCTGCTATGGTACATACATCTATGTATCTCTCATTGTTTATCTGACTCAATAATTGATATAAAACCTTCATGTGTTTTTTCTAAACAGACATTGTTCACCCTCCGAGGTTAATCGGACAATGTTAATTGTCCGATTAACCTCTGAGTCGGACTGAGTGTAATGCATTATCCACGTGTATGACGAATTGAATTGAATTTATAAATAATAGATTTTACTCGCGCTTGTACGTACATACTGTGTCACCGACTAAGCCTTTTCTCAACTATTATTTAGTCGGTTTCCAATAGTATATTGAATGCAGCTGAGGATCGGTACACATCTAGCGACTGCTGATTAGACCTCCACATCCAAGTAACACACGATACCCCTAGACTGTCTAGACTAGGTTGTCACATGTTCTGACTGCTGTAATGACTGTCAAAGATCTTCAAAGAGAAGCGAGATACGGAGGAGTCTCGGTATGTAATGGATGGTCACCCATCTGTGGACTGACCTCTGCAAGCGGTGCTTAACCTTAAAATCGACCCAAGCGACATTTACAACTTACCCACGGCTTCCTCGCGTTTGTAAATACAATTCCATAAATATCTGGTCATTTGAAGCCTGTGCGGTGTCAACAATGAAGTGCTATGGATGCCTCCAAGGTTGCCCATGACGTCAGCTGCCAAAACTTGCTGTAGGCCAAGGTTACTGAACGGTAATGCCAGTCGTATGCGCATAATCGATATGCGGTTTGATTTTATTATGTGTGGTGCACGTTCGCGATTAATTTATTATTATGCCTTATTTGTTGGAGCATTATTTTTACATATTCCCTTTGCATGTACCTACTTAGTGTTTTTTGCTTGAGATAAGAAGATCAAAAGCAAATACATCGGAATTCGCATAATGTTATAGCAACAAGCGATACAGATTACTGACAACAAACAGCTTTCAATTTAAGGCTGGTTTTCCCCATTTAATCTTCATGAGTCAGATATTGCACTTAGGCTAAATTCTTTACTTCATAATAAGCCACATAATCTTGTTATTGTCGTAAAGTAATAAATTCTTGATAACAATATCATCCGAATTTCATAACCGTTTATAAAATTTCATAACACTTATGATTCGTTGAATTAAAAGATAAAATCTGCGGATAAAATATTATGACTAGTCATTTATGGCTGTTACCAAATTTGAAGTGTAGAATATTTGAATAACAATAATATCTGCAAATCAGATAAAAAGGATTATTGTTTTTTACTACGAAGGTCTTATCATTGTCACTGGCTGATTAAAAAATACAATAACGCTTACTTGCAAAAGAGAAAAAAAAAAATGACATTGAGTGAAAGCATTGTCAGATTGTCAAAGTTCTTTGCTAATTATTTTGTTGTTTAATTTAATTTTAACACCTCATTGAATCTGTAGTTAAAATTCTGTTAACAGTGAAATAACTATAGGAAACATAATTTTGATAATTAAGGATAACAAAAGTAAAGTTTTAATGTCAATAAGCAGTTTGGAGTAGATACGTTCTACTTTCTTGTTCAGTTTTGAAATGTGTGAAACAGGAACTTCAAGTATTTCCGTACGAAGGTTTTTGTTTGTGTCGTAAGTTTTTCATTTTATGGTCTAATAATTAACGCAGATTTAGCATAAGAATCAGCCTCATGTTTTCTCTGGAACATGTATCCTCGTGTGTGACAGCAGATTCCAGAAATTATAATAGTCGTGAAACTATATTCTTACCCACGTATTGTTTCTGTACCTTTTTAGATTCAACGACTTGACGGAAATCAAAAGCTAAATATTTGCAAGTGTTCGTACAAAATAACAGACACGTTTTTGTCATGTAATTAATGTGTGGAATAAGTAAGATTAGATTAGATTCAATATAACAATAGTATTACCCATTTTAAAAGCCATTCTTAGACCGAAATTCAGGCATATCAAATTCTCCGTACTAATCGGATACAATTGACGTTTCACGAATTCACGATGATTCCTAGGATTTTCAAATCTTTTGATTTCCCCTAGAGAAAACAAATTGCTAGCAGTAGTCAATTCTTTTGATTTGTTAATTGGTGGTTTTTCGTAATGTCTTAGTTACTATTTCCAACGTTAGCCTAAAACTGTTTCCGTATACTTAATCGGATTCGTGCTTCATCCGATTTCAATTATAGCTAAGTTGAGTTAGTAAATAAGTAATCATTTGGGCAATAAGCCTATTACGTTGATATGTTTGTGACATACAATTTCACTTCTACTGAATTGTTTGTGTTATGCGAATTTCATTTATTGAAATGTCATTAAGTATTTAGACGTAATTCACATTATTATAATAATAATTATCATAGCCACAATGTAAAAACCTATATCCTAAACGTGTCAATCAAAAGATTATACATTGAGAATGTATGTAATGAAGAAGTGATTTATTTATTTATTTAAATTTAATGTACAATAGTGGTACATGGGCGGACTTAATGCATCAAGGCATTCTCTACCAGTCAACCTTTGGGTTAAAAATACTACACTGATTTAATGTTCAATGTTTTTGCTTCAATTTTTTTTGGATCTATCAGGAACATTTACATAACGTACTTTTTGAGTACGTTAAAAAAGACAGAAGGCTAAGAAAAGCGTAGCGGCTAATTTTTTACATGACTGCTTGATAACCTAAAAATGTTATGAAAAAAATAAATCAGGATCAATGATGAAAATGGTGTACCCAATAATTTATGACAAAAATCCCAAAGCGAGTCTTTCAGATATTTTTGAGTCAAATCTGGGCAGTTTTGGTTTGATTACTATGACCAATAATGCTTCTAAAAATCTATCCCAATTTTATTTAATATTTTATTGAATAAGAATTTGACGCTTCGTTTACAAATATTAACAAACCAAAATTACATAAGATTGTGTACAAAAATATGTGTGTAAATTACGTAAATACAATTAAATGACCTTGACCCACTTAAATAGCGCACAGATACACTTGGGAAAGTTGCGTAGACGCAGGTTACCTAACATCTGTATAACGTTACTGTATTATTGTTATGTACCTACTTATATGTACACACCTACCGTTATGTAACATTGTGGACGAACTATTAAGTACAATTACAAGAAAATAGTATCAACTAAAAATCAATTTGGTCTGTAATCGTTTTGGTTTTCCGGTTTCTTTCTGGGTTATCATCGTGTTTGAGAATGTTTCATTTTTATTGTTACTGATTTGGGATCTTAGCGATTATTTTTGATTTGTAATCCTTAGTAAATAAAAATAATGCTTGAATTTTTAACTATTTACCTACTTTTTCTTTTTACTTATATATGTCTTCTCTTTTGTTTATAGAGATCGAAGGGAACAGGAGCAACGAGATATGTTGGAAAAGCAACAGAAAGAAAGAAAGGAGAGAGAACGGATAGAACAAGAAAGAGAACGAGAGAGGGAAAGGGAACGGGAGAGGGAGAAGCAAGAGAGGGAGGAAAAGGAGCGGAGGGATCACGAGAACGCTGCCTCAAAACTAGTGTCGCGGCATTTCGAGGAATCACTCAGGTTGGCTAATCAGAAGCGGGAGCGCATGTCGTGGTCGTTGCTGCATAGCCTGGCGCCGAGCCGAGGCGGAGCGCAGGAGCACGAGCGTCTGCGCGCGCCGCCGCCCGAGCG